>JALMQS010000411.1:510641-897489 GCA_024734495.1 Forficula auricularia
CTATATAAATATATATATATATATATCAAATATAAATATGTATTAAGAAAGAATTAATATCTAAGATGGGGGGTAGGATAGGCTAGGCGGTAGCAGGTCATCCTGCTAACCAAGTGGACCCGGGTTCGAATCCGACTCGAGGCATCCGGCTAAAATCTGACCCCCGGGGTAGGGACAAATAAATTTGAATATAAAAATAATTTTTTATGAAAAAAATAAAACCGACTTCAAAAAATTAAATGCAACAAATAAAATAGACTAAAAGGTGTAAAATAATAATTATTATCTTATTTAGTTACAACTAAACGACGAAATATTAACATAAAATTACATTTTTGAAGTCGGTGCTAAACATACCTTTTATGAATCGCACTCGACGGATCTTACTTAGTACGTTTGGAGGGTATGCGCGCTTATAGGTATAGTTTGTTTGAGTACCGACACCAAAAAGTAATTTCATGTTAATATTTCGTCGTTTAGTTGTAACTAAATAAGATAATAATTATTTTATACCTTTTAGTGTATTTTATTTGTTGCATTTAATTTTTTGAAGTCGGTTTTATTTTTTCTTAAAAATTATTTTTATTTTTCTCTTTTTAGTGATGTTATTAATAGTGATCATATCATCAGAACTTGACCAAATTAATATGTCACCATCCCTAAAATACCCCCTTTCCAATAAAAAAAGAATCATCGAAATCGACTCATAAACAAAGAAGTTAGGCCTGAACAAACCTAACAAAAAAGGTCTAATACCAATAAAAAAATGCTATTTTCTTATATAAAACAGATACTCTTAACCTCCAGATAGATGAAATCGTTTAAATAAGATATATTTCTTTCTCATTTATAATTTATGTCTGTTATATCGAGAAGGTGTGTCCGCCATCAGAGATACATAATATGTAATTATTTTATATATGATCTACCTTTTTTCGGACATAGTATTTCGAATATATATAAATTTACCAAATGATTTTTTCATTTTACTTTTACTTTCATCTTTTTTCTTGTCCTAGGTGGGGGGAAAATTCTGGCTCTAACAAGTTTACACATTGGCCAGCTTAGCTAAGTGTGAACGTGAAAAATGGAATAATTCTTTTATCATACTTTTCCCTCAGCATTTGAAAACAACTCCAGAAATAGATATTGAAACGTTGTGCATTTTGATGAAATTTTCTCATTAAAAATGTGCAATCTAGATGGTTTTAGCTGAACTTCTTTTTGGATCTTTGGAAAAATTCAAGAGAAAAGTATCAGATCTACAATATTTCCTTTCATTTCAGTTGGCTTCCCTCTCTCTAGGGTGCGAACACTCACTCCCATACTTCATTCCAGGCTGCCTACCCTACAGGCTTCCCCATTAACTCGCTTAGAGATGTTGACTTCGGTTAACTTAATGAATTTATATTTATTATATTAATTGCTCCTATGAGCGCATTACTTGGGATAAGTCATATATTTTAGAAAACATTTTTAAATTAAAAAAAATAAAAACTTTAAAATGTATATTACTTACATGAAAAACAAAATGAAAAACAAAAATGCATCATAAATTTGTGGAAAAAATCTCTGTAGTCTTTCCACAAATTTTGGATATTCGGAAAATTTTCGCTCAACTAGTAGCTTGAGCTAGAAAATTGCTTAATGTCAAATTTCATATCATTAACTTCAATCAAACTTCTCATATAAATATTCTATTTTTAGGGTTCCATTCAGACGTAAAACGTGTCATAGAAATGTCTGTCCGTTCGTGTGCTAAGCATTGTACCTTGTGCTAATAATTTCCTCCAAAATCAAATTCTATTAAAATTTTATCTATCATATCTACTATTATTTTTATTATTTTTTTTTATTATGGAATTTGTAGTATTCTTGTAAAGATCTAATTAAATAGAATTAAGATTATTATTTGATTTGTTGCCCTTTCTCAGCATTACTGCTGGAAAACTTTCACCTATCCCTAGGGATGCAAACTATTTATCGATGTTTCAGTAGTAAAACAACGAAGTTTACCATCGAAGTTCACTATTACAAACCATCGATGCATCGATGTTTTTCTATACGAAGTTTTTTACATCGAAGTTCCAAAGTTCAAAGAAGGGTTGTGGGAAGATATGAAGGGTATGTTTCCGGGATTGTATAAGTATGCAATAAAATACTTACCTATAGTAGCAACATCATTTCCTAGCGAATGACTTTTTTCTAAGGCTGGAGCAACAATAACGCAACAAAAGAAACCGTTTGACAGGGGCTTTCAAAACTATTATTTTTAAATTCAGTTACTAAATAAATTGCTCTGGTTTTGAAAAAAATGAGAGGCACACATGATTATTTTATAACCTTCTAATAAAAAATTAACAACTTATATCGTATTTTATTTTATACCAAAAAAAACTATCGATGATACGAAACATCGATGTTTTCTAGGCGGTGTATCGATACGTCGATGTTTTTATGTTTGCATCCCTACCTATCCCTTGGATGGGCTGGGATTAAGCTCGGTCGACATGGAGAAGGAATTCACTCTGTCTCACACTCGACTCTATAAAGATAGGAACTTTCTCACGAGAGGGCAGGTTTGTAGTACCTATAGTTGCCTTTTGCATTGTGCAGATTATATTGCAAGAGAGCCCTAAAGCTGTTATGTTTTCCTTTAACTTTCTTTTGAAATCTGGTCAAGATTCCTTCAGCTGAGATTATCAATGGCAAGATAGTCACGCTTTCAAGTTTCCAGAATAATCATAACTCTGCGACATATATACTTTACTCGAATCGAGGAAGAATACAAATTTTATTGAATAAATTGTTCTTAATAAAAATATGATTTCTTTTATATATTTCTTTACACTTTAACCTCGATAGCAAGATTTTGATATATCCGGATTTTCTCTGTTTCTATTTTTCGAAGATTGTGGGACTCCAATATCTATGGCTCCCTTACTTTAAAAAATTACATAGAGAAAAAAGAATATCAGTTTTAAATTGATTAAATAAGATTGCTTTATTCTTTCTTATTCATATAAATTCTAATCGCGAGAAGCCTCCATTTTAATCATACCCCTGTGACATATGGTATATTACCATATTTACTCGAATCGAGAAAGAATACAAGTTTTATTGAATAAATTGTTCTTAATAAAAATATGATTTCTTTACACTTGATTGAGCTTCCCTTCCTCCCGAGCGCGAATTCCTCTTTAGTGCAACACCAGGGTGCCTACCCTACAGGCTCTCCCATAGATCAGGCTTGGAGCCTTGTTCTTTGCTTTCATTATTAATTGAATTTAATACATATATTAATTGTTTCTTATTACAAGTTGTTTGACCATTTATTTTTATTTTCATTTTTATCATACAGGTTATGGTAAAGTATTGTAATCGTACATGAAAAAAAGTTTTTTTTTCTTCGTTTTTTCGAAATATCTCAAATTGCGCCCCGGGACAAAGAAAAATTAATTTTCAACCTTTGAGTTTTGTGATCGATTGGGAAGGCGTTTGAATATAATATTATAATAAATGTTTTTGATAACATGTCTCCTGTGGACTCGAAAAAATCATACACTTATTCATAGAAAAGATAATAAAAAATTTTTATTTGAGGTATTATTAAGTAAGTGAATTCCATACATTTAAAAAAAGTTATTAAATAAATAAAAATAAAAAGACTCAACTCATTCATTTAAATCATTATTTTAAATTATACTATATATCTTCGCACAATTAAGAGAGGAGAAGAGGCAGCCAGGAAAATAAAAAAATTAAATTATAATTTGAAGTCTAGTGGGTAAACAAAAAGCTGTCTTACGAATTTGAAGCTTTTTGGTAGGTTTTTATTGTTTTTTTTTTTTTTGGGGGGGGGGGTTTGTTAACTCTTCTTTCTATTTATAGAGATAGGAAAAGCAAGGGTTGGTTTTGAAATTAGGCTGGAATAAGGAATTATTTGCCTTGCCGAGGTAAATATTTTGTTTATTTTTAAAATATTTTTTCTTTTTTTTTAGATAATATGGTTGAAAGGGGTAGTCAATCCAGGGTTGGGACTAGAAGTATAGGTGTTGAAACCAGTGGTGGTTTTTGTTATGAGTGATTAGTTATTTAGATTATAAGGATTTAGGGAAGAATGGTATTAATTTAAATAGGTCTGGTTCCTATAAGTTAGTTAATTCAGATATTAATATGTAGGTTTGCATTCATTTGTAGGATCTTGAATTGATTTGTTGTAGTAACTTGGGATTATAGTCCTCGGTCTCCTATGATTAAATCAAATATAAATTTTGTCAAGTCCTAAAGGCCTAGAGTTGTAAAATTTTATTTAGTTCTCACAAGCAGAGATTAACTGAAGTAGAGAGAGGTCAACCATCCTTGTTAAGGTTTTGACCAGGTTTTCTTAACAACTTATGACAAATGCGTCGCTTTCTCCTGGTATCGGGTTTTTTCGCGGAATTATTAAATTACTTTTTG
Organism: Forficula auricularia; assembly: GCA_024734495.1. Classification (NCBI taxonomy): domain Eukaryota; kingdom Metazoa; phylum Arthropoda; class Insecta; order Dermaptera; family Forficulidae; genus Forficula; species Forficula auricularia. The sequence continues at coordinate 515,103 of JALMQS010000411.1, forward strand.
TCTTTTATTGGAAATCTATGGTCATGTTATTTGTTAATGAGCATACATTTCTATTTTTTTCTTTTTTTTTTGTACTTGTTTATTATTTGTTAAATTGTTGTAGTTAATTTGTATTGATGTTTGGAGGACCTAGCCACCGAAGACTTGTGCCTCTAAGCAGGTTGAGGAATAAAGATTTATTTATTTATTATTTATTAAACATCTAAAAGTGATTACAATAATAAAAGACATTGTTGTAAAAATGGAAATGGGAATGGAGTGTTGAGTTCGATGCCCAAATTATTGTAAAAATAATAAATATGTAAATTTAAGTAAAGAAATGAGTATCTATTTGAGAAAAAAAGATTGAATTTTTTCTCAAAATCAACTTGTGATATATAATCAATTAAGTTGATACAATTTTGATGGCTGTATATGTATATAATTAAGTAATAGAGAGGATTCAGCCAATGGGTAGCCTCTGCTGAATAAAAAACTCCCAATTATGGAAAACGTTTCGGCTTTAATTAAATATGGCCATCATCAGTTCCTAAGAGCTGAAAAAAGCGATTGAACACACATGTAAAATTACAATAAAATTTTTTACAAAAAAATCCAAACTTGTTAATTACAAAATTATATCTTACAGTATTAGCGACACAATTAATTTTATAAATAAATTTTCCGCAGGCAGAGTTGTAGTGGATTTTATCATAATATACAAAATTATATGAATTATAAAATGGTACATAAATCTTGGTGTGCTCTCACTCGATATGCGCAACGTCTCAAGTACAAATATAGCAATGTTGAATGAAATGAATGAATGAATGAAATGAATGAAAAATATCGAGTGAGAGCACACCAAGATTTATGTACCATTTTATAATTCATATAATTTTGTATATTATGATAAAATCCACAACAACTCTGCCTGCGGAAAATTTATTTATAAAATTAATTGTGTCGCTAATACTGTAAGATATAATTTTGTAATTAACAAGTTTGGATTTTTTGTAAAAAATTTTATTGTAATTTTACATGTGTGCTCTATCGCTTTTTTCAGCTCTTAGGAACTGATGATGGCCATTATTTAATTAAAGCCGAAACGTTTTCCATAATTGGGAGTTTTTTATTCAGCAGAGGCTACCCATTGGCTGAATCCCTCTCCATACTTAATTATATAATCAATTTTTTTTTTTTTTTTTTTTATGATAATGATGAGAGAAGGAGTTACACCAAAAAAGGTGCAACCCCTAAAGGCCTGGGTTGGCCCCTCCATCGTGAAAAGAAGAAGAAAGAATTTTATGGGTTGGGCGGGGGTCGAAGGTATCTGTGGATACGGGTCTTAAATAGCTGAAGGTTATAGGTCGCGGGAAAGATGGTGGCAGGGAGCGAGTTCCAGTCTCTGGAGGTCAAAGGGATAAAAGAGTTGGCGAAAGCGCTTGTTCGAAATTTATCCAATTTGACAGCGAAGGGGTGCTGAGCGTTAGAAAACCGCGTGCTTCGCGCAAAGAGGGCATTAGGGGGATAATTGATTTCAGCTCGACTGAACAGACACCGTGATAGTATCTGTAGTACAGGGAAAGGGCAGAAACGGTTCTTCGGTGAGCCAGGGAGTCGAGTGAGTTGGTTAGAGCCGGTTCTCCTATTAGTTTAATTGCTCGCTTCTGAATTGCATCCAGTGTGGCAAGAGAATGCTTGGAGGCACCCCTCCACAGATGAGAGCCATATTCGAGACAGGGACGAATTTGAGCCTTATACAGCATAAGGAGTTGACTGGGAGTATAACAGCGTCTAGACCTAAATAGGAGACCAAGCTTGCGCGCTGCAGCTTTAGCAGTGGTTGAGATATGGTCATTCCATGAAAGGTCAGACCCTAGAGTTACGCCTAGCATTGAAATTTTATCCCTGAATTCTAGTGAGTTTGAGTCGAATGATATATTTGGGAGGTTTCTGTCGACGCGCCTAGAAATAAGGCAACACTGAGTTTTCCCTGCATTGAAGTTAACTAAGTTTTGGGATCCCCAGTTTTTAAGTTTGCATAAGTCTAAATTAATTGAAGAGGCAATGTCTGCACGGTTTTTATGCGAAGCAGGGGCGTTATGTAGGGTGCTGTCATCTGCGTAACAATGTAATTTTACGAACATGAATTTAGGTCATCCTACATGCAATATAAACATATCTATTAAAATCTTTGATAAATGACCTAAATTCATGTTCGTAAAATGTAAATTTAAATTTGGAAAATAAAAAATATTTTGTTCAAAAAAAAAATTATATAAATCTAACGAAATGATTAAAATAAATAAATAAATTGAAAAGAGAAACATCCCTTTTAATCCACGGTAGTCACAAGTCTAAATATATTATTATATATAAATTGAAAATAGTATTAATATTAATATTTCCCTCCTGGTCGGCCAGTTATCAGCTCGGTGCCTGCTATCGCCCGTCCACTCTAGCTCCTCCTCGGCTCATTTAGTGGCCAACTCTTAAGACAGAAGCATGCCGAGAAACCAAGACGCCCGCGCTTGGGAGAATTCAACCTTCGATTTTGTCATTCGGTGAGTACCTTTAGAAACTTATTTTTTATTTACTGTAAGAAACCATCTCTTCTATTTTAATTTTTATTTAAATCACACATAATTTAATTATAATTATTTATTGAAACAAATAATACAATATAAATACCATATAAATTCAATAAATAATTATAATTAAATTATGTGTGATTTAAATAAAAATTCGAATTTTAATCAGATTAATCACAAAAATAAAAGCTTCAACAGCTTCATTACTAATCTCTCTATTTTGTTATTAAAATATATTTGAGAGTTGAATACTTAAAACCCCTTTAACATAAATTATAGATCAAAATTGATATCTCTCTCTATTATTCTGATTAAAGTAAATCTAAATCTTAAATTTAGATAAACAAAAATCTTCTAATGTACTTTAACCCTTCCATCTCTCACCTTATCTCCCCTTCTTTTATTGTTAAAGTTAAGAAATTAGCTGTAATTTGTATTCAGTATCCTTTATGAACTCCTGAAGATGGGCTTATACCCCGAAATATATATAGAGTCGTTCTAAACAATCATCTGATCTTTTATTTTTGTGAAACCTACCTACCTAATATTTTATATTTTGAATTTTAAAAAGGTTCAAAATTTTTTTTCAAAAATTTTCTTTACTTTATTTAAAATGTTTCACCGAGAACCCACACCATTCTCCCTTAACAAAATCTGATTTTCGTTCATCTACAAAAATTTCAAGCAAGACTTGATTTCTGAGTTATTTCTTTCCTTTTTCAAATTTGATTTTTTTGATTTAGAGAATACCATCACTTTATAAATAGAGTAATGAAAAATAAATATAATGAAGTGTCATTTCATTCTTTAAAAACAATCAGTGTTTTGGAAAAGCCTCCCGAATTTTTTGGTGCTTCAAAGATAAAAAAACTCATGTATCCATCACCTCATTGTTTCCTACATGATTATATAATAAAATGTTGTTTTTTTATGTTATAAATTACCATAGTATCAAAGAAAAAATTATTACGAAAAGTCGAATTTTAAAGGATATAGAAGCTAAAGCTCTTATTACAAAGCATTGCAGTACACATGCGAAGATACCGGGTTCGAACCCCGGCTGAACCTTTTCTCTACAATAAAAATAATTTGAAAGTTTATATTAGGAAAATAAGGACAAGTTTTTATGTGTGACTTTTTTATTTATCCACCAACGTTTCGTCGACTTTGCCGACTTCTTCAGGGCTTCTACAATTATAAGAACATTCTTGATATGAATTTACAATATTACAATTAGAATTCCAAAACAAACATGTATTAATAGTTTACCTACCAAATAGTCAGTGTTCTGATGGCCTTCAATGGTAACGAAGATAATAAGAAAATTTAGACGAATGTGTGACATGACTATTTGGTAGGTAAACTATTAATACATGTTTGTTTTGGAATTCTAATTGTAATATTGTAAATTCATATCAAGAATGTTCTTATAACTGTAGAAGCCCTGAAGAAGTCGGCAAAGTCGACGAAACGTTGGTGGATAAATAAAAAAGTCACACATAAAAACTTGTCCTTATTTTCCTAATATAAACTTTCAAATTAATACAAATTATGGACGGAAATGATAATAATAATAAAAATAATCTTTTCTTCGTTCCCTAAATTTAACTTTGTAAATAAAAATAATATTCCATAACTTCTCGGATCTAGTATTAGATCATCTCACTTGATTGTTTATAGTAAATTTTTAAAACTAATATCGACATTTTTCTTTTATATTCAATCATTTGTATGTTAGTTGATTTCATTGATTTATTCAGACTCTGAGCTACATTTGTGTAAATGCTGATTTATTCTAATTAGTCCTTTTTTACTTTATTTTGAAGAGATAAATGAATAAATTTCTATTTCATTTTGAATTAAAACAAATATATTTTATTTTTCTCTAGTTTTTTACAAAAAATAAATTTCTATTTGTTATTTAATATTCAACGAATCAATTGTTTAGTTATAGGGAGCAGCTTCGAATAAGAATTAATTAACATTCAATTGAAATTATTTTATATAAAATTGTAAATTATGAAAAGGTTTGAGTATTATTTGATTTTTTTAATATTAACTTGGATAAGTAATTATATTTCTCTTTGTTCGCAAAATTTTATTTGCCAAGATAAAGTTTTTATCTGTTTTGAAAAGTACAAAATGATTTCAGAGAGTGCATTGATTCTAGACGCGCGCCTTTTGGCTCAATTTCATTCTTTCTTTTTTGATAGCCTTAATAATAATTATTGTTCTTCTAATCAGAACAATTATTTTATTTAAAATAAAAAATATTCACATTAAAAGAAAAAAGTAGATAATTCGTTTCTAAAGAAACTTTCATTTGAAATAAATTTTTCTTTCGAAAAAATAAACTAATAGATAGATTTATTTTTTCATATTAATTACAATTCAATTTAGATAAGATTAGCTAAATATAAAATACATTATAGAAATCATCCTTAATTCTATGATTTGTCAATGATACAAGAAGTTTCTTTATACTTTACCATACAGGGAGGGTATGGTCAAGTATTGTAATCGTGCATGAAAAAAGTTGTTATTTTTCCTTCGTTTTTTCGAAATATCTCAAAAACGGCTGAAACTATTATGATTAAAAAAATTGAGCGAAACCATGACATTTCGATCTACTAAAAAGCCCTAATAAGTAAACATCGAAAAAAATTATATTTTTCGAGATAGTAATTGTTTTGTCAAATTGTTTGTTAGTCTGGTTGTTAGTCACCAGACCAGCTTGTTAGTCTGTGCGTTATTAAATTTTTGTGGACGAGCTAGCTCAAAAACTAGTCTGAATTTGAAAACCAAATTTCACACGTAGTTTTGGTGCATTGAGAGCTGATTAGATTTTGGTGCATATCGACCCAAAATTAAAGGGCGTGGAGGGGGAGGGTTAAAAATTAAAAATCTAGGCCATTTAAGCAAACTCAACCAAATTTTGTATAACCGCCCAAAATGGGGGGAGGGGAGGGGGATGTAGGGCCAAAAAATGAAAATATAGGTCTACGGACCAAATTCATCCAAATTTTGTATACATAATCAGTGGGCACCCAGAAGTCTAAAAATGCAAAAACTAACCCCCCTACATTTTTATAAATAATTTTATTAAATATTAAATATATGTGAGGGGCCAGGATGTATGGTAAAGTCAAGTGGATGGCAACATCAGGACGTGTCAGTTTATTTTTTTATTTAATTCATTTTAAATAAAATATTAAACATACTTGTGGTTTGGAAATTATAAATAGTCAACGTTCTGATTAAAGACATTCTTTTGGAGAACCAATTTAAGGCGAAAGATTTGGATAGGTAATTCCAAAGAAGAGGACGTTTTAAATTAAAGCTCTATGTTACTCGATATATTTTTGGCATTCATTATACATATGAAACTATAAATTAAATTTAAACACTTTAATGATACAACGGGAACTTGTACATCACAAAATCAATCTCCTCAAAGCTTAAATATAGTGTCTATGCCAGATGCTCTCAACCTTTTTCTTACAATGAATTTTCTTTCCTATAGCGGCTATTTTGTTGCATAACCAATAGGCGTTTTCATTATTTAGTACGCTCGTCGAACCCAGCTGCTTGGGAAGATTCCCTTGAAATATTTAATTTTTTGCTTAATCGAATTTATAACTGTCTGTGTGTCTGCCGCCCAAATCCCAATATCCACGATTCTTGAACGATGTTTAGGTAAGCCCTGGCCAACCAAAATTGCAACACGGGCCGCCCACATACTAGTATATGAATAATTGAATTTTTCCATTATTGTTTTTATTTATTTATTTTTTTGAATCTCTTACTGAACATATTAATTTTTATTCTAGTTGATTAATTTGAATGTAGATAGTATAAACTGAAAGTGTTTGATCAGTGTAAATGCGAACAAAATAATACTACAATCAATCGTATGTTTCCTATATTTGATTCAATCGCGAATCGATTGCAGGTGATTTTTGTCAAATATTAAGTGAAAATAATATCTGAACTTATCCATCCAAGTGTCATGCGGGCTAAACGCAAAATGACGTTGGATTATAGCTGAATGGATCATATCTTTTTCATTCTCTCTTGGTCCAGGCTTAAGACTCGGCAGACTCCAATAGCTTCAACCAGCAGTAGTCTCGTGATATATATCTTGTTTAAAAAAAGCGCGATCAAAACAATTCTCATTAATGTGTTAATTATTCTTTAATATATTAATAAGAAAATTATAAAAAAAAATACTACAATCAGATTTGAAAAGAAAACCATCAACAAAATGTATTTGTGTGGTATTAAAAATAAAATAAAAATATGTACTTTTATTGCATATGTATCACAATTATTAGCTAAGTCAAATAAATCAAACAAAATTTCAAATTTCTTTTTCCATCTGATTTTTGTGTTTGTTTTCGGTTTTTTAATTTAAAATTCTTACAGATCGTTTATTCTATGTCTTAAATTGAAACATTTTTGTAGAATATTTTATATCTACAGATACAAGTGTATTTATTAATTGTGTTTTTTTTTATTTTTTTAGTAAAGTGTCGATTCGAGTGGTGGATTTATTTCTCCCTACGTAGTCCATTGCGAGGAGCCTCCTTAATTCGACCCACGAGGTATGTATCTAAAAATTGAACATACGAATTGAATTTTCTAATTAAGTTTTCCATTAGACCAGCGCTTCTTAAACATTTTCATTCGCGACCCCAAATTATATATCTATATGGAATTAACAAACATTTATACTAGTAAATCATAAAGCAATTTATTTTAAAGCTAATCTTTGTTAAAAATACCTATTATAATGATTATGTAATTTATTAAAACTACATATTAAATTTAAATATTAATGAAATAAATGTGCTTGTTTCTTAATAGAAAAAGAATCAATTCTTGGTTGAATATTTAATACTCTGTGTTAATTAGAGCATCTTTAATATTTTTCAAATTTGATTGGTATTTTTACTTTATTTTGCTGAGAACGTCCTTTGGCATAAATATGTAGTACAAAGTGGCAAAAGTAGGTATTTTTAAGGCCATTTCGGAAATTGAAAATTCTGGCCTAATCCCAAACCAAAATTCATTCAATGATGGACCTCGATTATTTTTTTTTTGATCACTAGCTATAATTTGTTCATTTCCATTTCTGATTTATGTTTTCCAACCCCAAAATTTAGTTACATTATCCAAGTTGAAGACGCAACCCATAGTTTAAGAAATACCTACTGCATTAGATCAATTTAAAAAATTTTAATAAAAATATTAATAATAATAATAAATAACTACAACCCAACAAAATATAAAAAAATCTTATTTCCTGGGGCTTTTGGTGTATTGATTTTGAAAATTGCATTGGATAGATCTGCTCTAGTTTTTAAAATTTGATCAAATCTCTTAAAAATACTATTTTACCTATATTAAAAGGCGCATTGATTCAGAACAATACATGAAATCAAAATATTTAGTTTTATTAATTTAAATTAACCTTCATCGATCAATTACAATATAACGCTTGTTTTTAGTTCAATGAGAATTTGATTTATTAAAAAACAAACAAACTAAAATTATATTTTTTTTAAATTAGAAAAAACATGAAAATTTAGTTATAGTTTTTTTTTAATTATTACGTATTATTATTATATATCGAATTCTGATTGAGATAAAATTACGTGTTTTATTGGAAATGATCGACGAAGTTTTTTTTATTCAATAAATAAAACTAAATATTTTGATTTCAAGTACTACTTTTCTCAATCGATACGCCTTTAAAATAGGCAAAAATTACATTTTTCGAAGATTTGACCAAATATAAATCAAATTGAAGAAAAAAGTTAAACTTTTTCAAAACTCGGTAACATGCTTGCAGTTTCCTTGAATTAATTAATTTATTAAATGTTAATTCAAAACACACCTGTTCGATTTTTTAAATTATTTTTTGCTATAGAAACGGATTAAATTCTCTGTCTGTATTCAAATAGCCACGTTAAATTAATAATGAAAAGTCGTAGAAAGTTCGTTCTTGTGCTAAAATATTTGTATATCTAATGCGAAGAAGTGACTAGATTTTGGTAAAAATCGTATCAAAAATTGACGGGTGGGAGGGAGTTTATTTTTAATATGAACCTTTTATCTGATTTGGACTAAATTTTGGACGGTCAGCCTTTAGGGCCTTAGGGAACTATAATGCAAAAATTAGCTTCCTAAAATGACCAGGTTGAGAGGGCAGGTGTAAGATAAAGTCATGAGATGGCCACATCACATATTTTATCATTTATAAGTATAAATTTAAAACAATTTATCGGTATTTTTCTTATACTAATATAGAAAAACATACTATATTTATTAAATATTATTCTAGTTTGAAAATTTTACGTAATTTTTCAATTTTTAATATAACTTTTTTTTTCATGGTGTTTCGTCCATCCCTTCTTCATGTCTTTTTCTTCTCATTTCGGCTTCATTCTACTCGTCATTTGAATCTGCACATCATAGCTTTGCATTCAATATAAGTACATAATCTTTTTTTACAAGCATGGCGTTTAATTGATTATATAGGGATCAAATACTTTTAAAAATTAGGGATTTTCGCAATAGGATCAATTTTCTTTCAGCTTTCACCCTATAACTTTTAATTTTAGATTAGAGATTTTATTAATAAAAAGAAAATAAATAAAATTAAATATAACTTTTTAAATTTAAAATTGCTTTTCATAAATTTTTCATTTTCATTTGATAAATTCATAACTTTTAAGAAGGATTAAAATGACGTCCTAATAAATTGTTTTATTCGAAATTTATAGTATTCATTTGGGCCTTTTAATCACTTCATTATTAAAATTTTTAATTTAATAAACTTTTTTAAATTTTTGCCTAGAATTCAATCTAATTATTTTTTTTTGACTATTTTTCAAATTGTGATTTTTATTAGAAATTAAATTCAGATAGGATAGCAAATGATAGATTTACAGAATTCCCTTCAACCGTTATTAGATGGGATGAACTGGTTCAAAGGTTCAAAGGAGGATGGATCTTCATCTCTCTTTATCTTCACAAAGTAAGACAATCTTTTTAGAATTGGTAGTTTTCTGGGTCTAAGATTATCGAATGTTGTTTTATTAGTCGTTAGGGCTTCCAGGTTCATCGCCTCTCCCTCCGTGGGATCCGCTACAAAACCACTACAAATGATTGCATGATATAATTTTTAAGATTTATTATAAGTTCAAAAAAGAGGGATAGAATTAGCAATAGGTGTAGGAGGGTGGGAGGTATACGCCATGCCACCGTCAGGGATGCTAATCTGTTTTCGAGATGTTTCTAGAGACAACCGTCTACGAGAACCAGAGAGATGGCTTTTAGGTCTTCAGTATGGGCCGTTGCAATTATTCAAGGTGAATATTACACTTAAAATTTTTTGAATTTTATTGAAAAGATTGAGGTTGTCATCTGCTTGATGCAAATAAATATATATCTATATAAATAAATACAAATCTTTTATAAAAAACAATCTTCAAACGTTTATTAAAATTTCAAACGTTTCGGACAGGCAATATTTAAAATTTAGAATTTACAAGCATAAATATTCATTTAGAACAAAAATTCCGAATGTACCATGTTAGTAGCTAGCTATTCAACTAACCTGGGACACAATTCTGACTTTTCTAATCCCAAAATTTTAGATAAAGAACGGAATTTAGAAAACAGATTAATTTTAGAAAGGATGAAATTTTTAAACAATAAAAATTAACAAAAGTTCTGATATGGACTGTTTTTCTAATATCTATTCATGAAAATTTTTAAGAAATTTATTTTTCTAATTAATATTTTACTGTATAAAATTTATCTATATATAATTATATACAATTATATATATTACATATATTTATTCCAGGTAATTTAATAACCAAGACAATTTGTATCAATGTCTACTTTTCAAAATATTTATTTGTTTAGTGTTGTTTTATTTCTTATTCTTGTATTATTTAATGGAAAATAATTTAAAAATATAAATTCATAATTGAAAGTAATGGAAGACTGCCCAGGGGTAGTGAGGAAAGAAAAAATTAACACATATCAAATAAGGTGTAATTTATTGGAGTCCTTCATCCTTTCCTTTCAAACCGACGTTTCGGAGGATTCTTCCCTCCTTCTTCAGGGTTTCAAGAGGTCAATGAAGGAAACAAATAAAATGCTTCATTCCTCTCTCCACAGCAGTGTTTAAAACTTTTTTCTTCCTTAGCACAGGCATAAAAAAAACAATTTTTTTGCCTCCTTTTCTTAATTAGGCAAGGGGAGGAAGAATCCTCAGAAACGTCGGTTTGAAAGGAAAGGAGGAAGGATTCCAATAAATTACACCTTATTTGATATGTGTTAACTTTTTCTTTCCTCACTACCTCTCGGGCTGCCTTCCATTACTTTCAATTAAAAGTTCTACCAGTCCGTCTCTCTCCAGAGAAAATTTCGCTGCAAATATAAATTCATGTTTTATGAAAATTTTAGGATTTTAATTTGTTTGATATTCTGCCGATTTACAACTAAATTCAAAGAATACTTTTGAAATGCTTAAGGAACATCAGTGCTGCTTTTCCAAGATTATTCACAACAGTATCTAATATGGTACATTAATTTTTAGTAGATATTTGTAATTTTTACATATTATAATCATTCTTATTTCACACCTTACATTTTCTCTTTTAGACTCGTATGAGAAAGAAGTTCAAATATTATAATTTAACTTACTAAAAGGTACTATTTCGGATACTAAGAATGATCTTTTGACCAAATAATCTACTGAAGAGATATACCAGCTAGAATACGTAACTTTGAATCAATAGATATCCAGTATGTATTAAAATAAAGGGGGAAAATAAAAATAATAAACACGGAGCAAATTTAGAAATATTTGTTAAAACCTTAGACCATGAAATATATAGACACGCCCTCTGCTACTCTCCACACAGAGTGCAGTGAGGCCAACATCTCCTACAGATGACGTCACGTTCTCGCATAAATATTTTGGTTATATTAATTTAATACTAATTTGCGATCATTGGAATCCAAAATAAATAATCTAAACTACGATAAATTTATCTCAATGTATAATAATTCCTATAGTGGCCATGCTATTTCTGGGTGTTCTTGCCTACAGATGACGTCAAGTTCTATAGGAGATGTTGGCCTCACCAAATCGACACCAGGGCGTGTCTATAAATTTCATGGTCTAAGTTTAGAACTATAATAATAAAATAACAAAGAATAAAAAAAATTGGCCATTCCTCATTTCTTTTGAATTAATTTTAAAGGTATAATTGGAGATCTCGAAGTTGCGACCTTCTATCTTAATTAGGCAACGCTTATATAATAAATATTCCTTATAAGCTCCGCTACGTATTAATTATATATTGAATAGGCATAAACTGACATATATAATCTAAGTGTGAAAAAATTAAATTATTATTAAAAAACGACGCTTAAATTAGTAAAGACTAAAAGAAGAGAGAATGATTTTCGTTTCCCTTTTTATTTCATATAGTTTATTTTCCACCAATGATAAATTTCATTGGCATTCAACGAAAATCATGCTTTATTTTTCCAATATTTTTCACATTTCGTTTTCTAATTGAGAAGTTATTTTCAAGAATAATTAGATGCTGATAAAGTCTTAGAACGAATGTTCTCAGTTAGATTTTCATTCTGATAATTATATTTTTTCGTCTGTCGATAATAATGTAAAGGACATAGAAAGACAAACTTTTAAAAGTAATATTTCATTTAAATATAATTATTAATAGTTTTTAAGGAATTTGGTGTTGGTACTTGGTGAAACAATTTTTATCCAATAATAATTATTAATATTAATCAAAAGCAGCTTTGCTATTCTCAACAAAATACCATTGAATATATACCAATAATGGAAAAAATAAAAGTAAAAACTCTTTCAAGACACGGTTCACATTTGTAAATTTTGTTGGTTTAGCATATTATTGTCAACAAACGGTTCAAGCTAGAAAACTGTAGCTTATTAATACAAGTTTAAAATTCCGAATTTCAGTTGATTTCTATATTTTTAAACATTTTGAAACTTCTTTTTTCTTTTTAATTCATGATTTTCTAACTGCATTTCTGATATTTGTCAATTTCTTTCCCATTAGCTATTGCTTTCAGTTAGAAAATTTTCTATATGTCTACATAAATTTTGATGTTAGTTAGTCCAAAATATAATTACTTATTTCTTTTGAAATTACATCGTCTAGATCGATTTATCTAGTAGATATTTACTACCTATCCCAAACCCTATCACAAACCAAACACATAGACAGAGAGAAATTCCGTTCTTGAAAATTATTTTTCTCCACGTTTCAGACATGAATAAGTAAAAAAAGAAATAAAAAAAAAAAAATGAAAATTTTTGACTGACGGCAGCTTTGGTAATTTTACTCAGGTTTTCGCCGAGAGACGGCAAAAACTTCCGGACGACCCTATTATGTTGAATTTATTAAACAGTTTTTTGAAAGCTCATTGTTTTTAAATATGTCTGGAACGTGAAAAAATATTTGAAAGGATATTTTTTCTGGTCATTTTTCTGAGTTTTGATAAGTAAAAGTCGTATAAAAATCACTCTATTGCTAAAATGTTTTTATTTCTCTCGCAGATAAGTTTTGTTTGATTTAGGTCTCTCAACTTTAGAACTTGTAGTTCATAAATACAGAGCTTTTTTTAATGATTTTTGTAAGCTTTTCACAATTGTCATGGGAAAGAGTTAATCAAACGTATGTTTCAAAAAATAAATTACAAGAAAAAGTGAAAACTTTTTCAAGATTTGGTACACTCTCTCGCTAAAATAGCCGTAGTAATAAATTTAAATATATAAAGTGTTGATAAAAAAATGTATTTTTTTAATTTAAATACCTAACTTGGAATAAATTCAATTTTTGATCTAATTTTATATTTTTGTGGAATTTAAATAAATAAATAAACTAATTTAATAAATTGAAAATGAAAAAATAACCCATTTGTTGTTTTTATCGTGAAAACGCCTGAAAACATAAATAAAATTATTTAAAAAAAAATGAAATTTTCTACATTTTGAACAGGAAAATTTAAAGTTATGGAATTTTTAAGTCTAATCATTTAACAGATTTGGAAACACGAACATTTTGCAATGAGAATTAACTTTTTTTGTTCTTGAGTTATCGTGGGCATCGTAATCCAGAAACTCATCAGACTCATTTATGGCTACTTTTCTAAAAAAAAATATATATATATCGTCGCTCACAACAAGAAAATTTTACAGGGGAGAGAAAAAAAACAAAATTTAATATTGTTGTTATGGAAAAAAATATTTTTCACATTATTTTTCTCCAACTTACGATCGTAATTTTAAGTAGCAGTTTTACTTGGACGATGTTGAATCTCTTTTTCTTTCAAACGATATTAATATGTCATATTTAATCAAAAAAATGGAGTTAGCAGTTTTACACTCTAGCCTAGTGTTCCGCAAAGTGTGTGCCGCGGCGCACTGGTTTACCGTGGTCATTAGTTGGTGTGCCGCGGAAAAATGTCAAGTTTTGTGGAGATAATGCACCTATATATAGCTGAGAGTTATGTAAGGACCAGGAGATGAGACCAGCCTTATCAATTATTATTATCATTGCTTCAAATTTTGATCGCCTGTGCTCAGTTAAGCAGACTAAGATTTCTCATTAAACATATTTTTCATTTTATATTGATTTTAATAATAAATAAATATTAAATAAACATTGTCTTTTTTTTTAGTGTACCTCTAAAATTTCTTGATTTGGTAGGTGTACCTTGAACATAAAAAGTTTGCGGAACACTGCTCTAGCCGACGATATATAAAAATAAATGAAATCGATAGAAACAAAACAATAAATAAATAACTAAAATAAACATTTTTAAGGCTAGGTATTAACAATTTCTTTTTTTCAAACTTCTGTCAACTTTTTTATTTGAAACTTTTAAATCGCTGTGAATCCATTATTCCCTCTATGGTCTATGTCATTGTCTTTTTTTTTCAATCATTCAATTTTTTTCTTTATTCTTTCCTCTTCTACGACGCCTTCTGATTCTTATTTTTTGAATTCTAAATTACCTTTAAAAAATGTCTATCTAAAAATAAATACAAAACCGAGAAGAATTGAAGAGAAACCGCAAGAATTAAACGCGAACAAGATTGAGTTGGACAGAAATCTTTATAACAACGATTCATTCATATAATTTATTCCTTTCTTTCATTTTCAATTAACTGAGATTGTTGCCAGAAAGATCTTTCAAAACAGTTATCTTTTACAAATGCAAATTTGATCATTTTAATAATTAATTTACTCATGATTGATAATGGAAATTTTTTATTATTTTGAAATAGTTCATGCTTTGAATGTTTTCAATCATCTTGAAATGAAGAGACAAATTATTTCATTTCTTTAAAATTATTCAAATTTAAAATAAATCATAATTGATATGATGAATGGTATTAAAAAACGAGTGAAACGTTGTTGTTGTGTTCAATTAAAAGTTATAATTAATTATATACTCCCCCATGTGTTTTTGAAAAAGCAATTTTTAAATTGTTCTAATTATCCTAACAGCCCGTATAAATAACTTGATTTAATTATATACACTTTTTAATACCAGGTAATAACATTAATATTTGAGTATTTTTTTAATTAATTGATTTTCGCTTTGATTCGTTCGGGTCTTTCAAGTATTTATTAGATATGTTTAAAAAATATGATGTTTCCGTTGTAATAAATATTTTTAATTAAAATAAGAAAAAAATAATAGAGTGATAAATAATCCAATAAATTTTTTTTCAATATTTTATTTATTTTCAATAATCTGTCTCTACTTATTTTATAAAAAGTCGGTTAGAATGAAATCACTTTTTGAAAAAATAAGCTGACGTGTTCGGATGTGGCCATCCACTTCACTTTACCATACAACCTGGCCCTCTCTATTTTAATATTTAATAAAATTATTTATAATCATGTAGGGGAGGGGAGTTAGTTTTTGCATTTTTAGACTTCTGGAGGCCCACTGATTATGTATACAAAATGTGGTTGAGTTTGGTACAAGGGCCTAGATTTTCATTTTTGACTCTATACCCCCCACCCTTGGGCGGTTAGTTTTTGCATTTTTAGACTTCTGGGGTCCCACTGATTATGTATACAAAATTTGGTTGAGTTTGCTCAAATGGCCTAGATTTTTAATTTTTAACCCCCCTCCCACCCCCCTTAATTTTGGGTCGATATGCACCAAAATCTAATCAGCTCTTAATCTCGATGGACCAAAACTACTTGTGAAATTTGGTTTCGATATTCCCACTAGTTTTTGAGCTAGCTCGTCCACAAAAATTTGGAAACGCACAGACTAACTAACAGACAGACTAACTAACTAACAGAGATTTTGACAAAACAATTATTATCTCGAAAAATATAATTTTTTCGATGTTTACTTATTAGGCTTTTTGTAGAGCGAAAAGCCATGGTTTCGCTCAATTTTCAGCCGTTTTTGAGATATTTCGAAAAAAAAGAAGGAAAAAAAAAACTTTTTACATGCACGATTACAATACTTGACCCGAGGGGTGATCCGCGATTGGAAGTAGGTGTACACCTCTTTGGAAGTATTTTGAAAGTACTTGAAATCTTTGAAGTACTTGGAAATATTTGGAAGTACTTGGATATATTTGGAAGTGCTTGTAAATATTTGAAGTACTTGGAAATATTTGGAAGTACTTGGAAATGTTTGGAAGTACTTGGAAATATCTGGAAGCACTTGGAAATATTTGGAAGTGCTTGGAAATATTTGGAAGTACTTGGAAATGTTTGGAAGTACTTGGGAATATTTGGTGGAAGTGGAAGTAGGTGTACACTGTACAGCATATTAGGTCGCGGTTCACCCCTCGACTCTGACCATACTCTGTATGGTAAGTAAAAATTATTTATATTCCTCTTAAGCAAGTCTGTCCAACCGACATGAAAAATGTAATCTTCATTAAAACATTGAGGTTTTTATTTATTTGTTTTGTTTTTATTTTAGGAAATTTTTTTAATATTATAAAAAAAATTTCACCGAATGCTCTTAGTAAAACTAACACTTTTGAAGAGTCCTTAAAAATTGAATTTGTGTTAATTTCCGTCTTAATTCCACAGTATATGACTCTTAATCTTTATTTTCATACAAACAGCATAAGTGAATTAACATAATCATAAAAGATACATGCAGTAGCCTAGTGAGGGGGGGGGGGGGGCTGAGGAATATATATGCCCCGGCGCCAGTCTCGAGGAGCGCCTCGAAGACAACATGTTTTTTCGTTTATATCACTTATTTAAAGAACAACTTATAAAAGGTCATTTTTATTTTAAAACTTGTCAAAATTCAAAGATAAAGATTATTTTTCAAATTAAAATAATTTAGTTTACAAAATTGAAATTAAAATTTTAAAATTTAAAATTTATAATTTACAATCAGAAATATTCGATCAGAACAGAGAATTTATAATGTACCATACTAACTAGCTATTCAACTACCCTGGGATACAATGTTTACTTTTCCAAGTTTTGAATTTAGAAAAAAGTTTAATCAAAATTTTTAAATAATAACAAAAAATTCCATTAATAAGTGGTCAGATATGGATTGTTTTTCTAAAATTCCTTTTATGATGTAGGTATACGTTAGCAATACGTCTTATTAAAGGTGTTTTATTGAACCTAGTGATTCCATATTTGGCTGATACCTCCTCCTTCATTTAGTACAGTTTAATCACAGCCACGAACTCTAATTATATTTGTTTAGGTTTAAAATAAGAGACGTGCAGCTTCAATTTTTTCTTTTTATTTATCGAAGGAGACAATAAAGAGATGTGTCTTCTGCTGGAAATATAAATTTTATTTATTTATAACGAAACTATAGTCTCGTTATAAATAAATAAAATTTATAATTCCAGCAAGACACACTCTTTTATTGTCTCCTTCAATATATAAAAATTCTGCTACTATCGGCAAAAACTTTCAATTTTTTATTTATCAATTCCCACTAACGTTTCTAATTATATTCTAAGTTTCGAAGACTTCTTGAATTTTTGCATTTGTGAAAGTACTACCTTAATGCAATTATTTTTAAAAAATTTCAAATTTTCATTGAAAAATGAAGAATTTCTGTCGAGAAGATTGAATTTTTAATAAACGTTTTGAGATTTCTTTTATAAAATAATTATATTTATTTATATGGATAGGTGTATGTATGTAGAGATAAAAATAAATTAAAAGGTATAATTCCGATTGGAGTGCTCTAGAATGTAGTAATTTCTTATCTACCTAGGAATAAATAATTGGTAAGACTAGTCTCTCGATTGGATTGCAATCGCAGACCCCTCTCGTCCCTCGTTCAGCTCGTCATTAAGACTTGAGCGTTGGGGGGCCCAGGGGGGACGTGGATGGGTGAGCGGGACCCTCGACTCTCGGCTGTCAGTCGCTTGCAGACCTCGGTAAAGAGTTGAACACTTTTACCGTGGCATTGAACTTGGCTCGGTTACACTGTCATCCGAAACAGCCAACGTGAAAACGAGTTGTGCTTCTCCGCGTCCGTGTGAATCACGTGAGAAATAAATAAAAAACAAATCAGACAAAAAAAAAAGGCAACAACATTGCTGTTATTCTAATAACAATTTGTTTCCAACAAGTGGAGGAAGATTTGTGTTATACGAAGAGGAAAGAATTCAATGCATGCAAATTACCAACGAGGTGAGTGAGAGGGAGACAAATTTACTCAGATTTTAGAGATTTTTAGGGTTCCGTTTAAAAAATAAAAGTGTCGCTACAATGTCTATTTATCAGAAAATTGTAGCTCGTAAACTAAATAGAATAAAAATTTGAAATTTTTGAATTTATTTATATATATATACATTTTTTCGCAAATCGGACCCCATATTGAAATTTTAATTATATTAAGTTAGGCAAAGTTGCTGAGAGAGTGAGGAGAGCCTTTGTAAAACTTTTATTTTATCGCCCCTTTCCACCCTCCCCCAAAAATTGATTAAATTAAATTCTAGATAAAAATAAATGTATTATGAGATATGTAGCTATTAAAGTTTGTATTTTTGTGATTAATTTTATTGAGGATTGAAATTTTGTTTAAATCACAGATAATTAATTATAATTATTTATTGAACACGAATAAATAATAGAAAAGTATAACGTCGTAGTTATATTGTATTATTTGATCGTGTTCAATAAATAATTATAATGAATTAATTATCTGTGATTCAAATAAAATTTCAACCCTTAATAAATGTATTATCTAAGAAAAAATCTACAGAATTTAAAATATTATATACAAGTAAAAATAAAAAGTTTTCAACTGTAAATATTCATATGTTGTAAAAAAATGCACTATAATATTTTCTTTGGTTTGCACCTCCTATAATTATAGGATATTATACCGGTATAATAATATAATCAGACACCTTTGTGGTGGTCCGAACCTTGCCACCATCACGCGGCGACTCTTATTATGGGGAGGGTCGAATTTTGTGTGGGGTCAAAGCTAAAAAATATTTTTTTCTCATAGAGTATAAGGTGTAAGGCTACTTCAAGCAGATTTAAGTTTAATTTTTCAAAAATTTGTTTCGATTTAAAATGAGAAATTCAAACTGACTGTTTTTATGTGATTTGTGTAACTTATGACTGTAGAAACGGCTTAATATGAAATTATGAAAAATTCTACAATACACCTTAAATAAGAACCAATTTGATATCTTAAGAATATTGAAAGTTTTAAGGTACGGAACCCTCGAAATGCGGTTCTACTGACACTTGGTCTGCTTATTATTTATTTATTTTCTGGGTTTTATTCAGTAGTAAAACTTGTATACTATAATTTGTGTGGATTTAATCTCAGCCTGTCTGTCAGAGCATTGTAGCTGGTTAACTAAAAACGATAGAAACTTGTAATTAACAAGCTAAATGTAGTAGAATTATTATCATGGGTAGGGTGGAATTTTTTGTGAGGTCGAAAATAAAAAATATTTTTCTTTCATGGGGTATAATGAATTCCTTTACAAATCTTTTTAAGAATAATTATGTAGGTTTAATTTTTTTATTTTTTTATTTAATTCATTGAGAATACGGTGTGAGAGAGCCCAAATGGCCAATTTTTAAGTTATTTTTGTATCAGTCAGAGTTTAGAAGTGGCTTTACCCAAAATTTTGAAAAATTTCCATTGTATCCATTGTATTCTTATCAGCTACATATAAAAATGAATTTGATATCTCAAGTATTTACGAAGATATAAGGTACGAAACCCTGGGAATACGTTCTGACTCGCACTAGTCCGCCTTATTTATTTAATGATAATGATGCAAGAAGGTGCAATATCCATTCAATCTAGCTTCACTGAAATATACCTAAGGCTCTGGTTATATGTTAATGATTTTGTTTCTTGACCGTTTAACCAGAATTTATCAAATTTTGAATACATAAATTTTAACAAACATTGGATTACGTGAAAACGAGTGATGCCAGTCCGTCTACGTCCGTGTGAATGTCAAAAAAACAATAAAGAATTTTGGTTATTTTAATAACAATTTGTTTAAAACTAGTGGATGATATGAAGAAGAAAGAATTCCATGCATGAAAATTAGCCACGGCGCAAGTGCGAGTGAAACATTTTTACTCATATTCAATGATTTTGTTTATTTATTTTTTAATTAATGAAAATAATTCAAGAGAGTACATTACTTATTGAATATAAAATTGATTAAAAAAAATCTGATAGGACTTTGCTATACGAAATTTGCTAAACTAAAATTCCTTAATTAAATTAAGAAAATAACATCCTGGATTAAATATTTTAGTGCTGTCTAATGTGAAATACTACAAAAACCTTTAATCGAAATTTTTGAAATCTTGAATATAGAAGTTTTGACTAATATTGGGACCATGTGAAAAAGACTATTTACCCTCAGTATCTCTATAAATGACGGAATAAATCATATTCTTAGCATTTTTCTAAAACGTTAAACTATATCTGCCGGGCTGAGAGAGTGAAGCTCTCCATGGAATTTATTCCAAAATTTATATTATATTTTATTATTATTATTTTTTTATTATTCGCTTTTAGAAATGTCTGAAACGAGAAGAGAAATTATTTTCAATCATATTTTTACTTTATGGCAAACACGCATTATGTTGTATTCATTTATAAAAAAAATGGGATCTTTTCATATTTAATTATTTAAGGCATTTTTTAATTATCTCAAAAAATGTTAAAATAATTTGAATAATAATCATTTTCAAGGATGATTTTTCTCTCTATTTCTGACCGCCCAATGGGCTTCGTCTGCCGAAAAGTATCTTGATAATCACAGGGCTTATATTATTTTCTGAAAAGTGCTTATTTGGTAGTTTTGAGCTTATAAAGGACTTTAAATGGGGCGTTGCAAAATAAATAATTAAATAAATATAATTGAAGATGAAAAAAAGGTTATTGGATAAAAAATACTTGGTAGGTTTCACATTAAGATATAAAAAATACAACGAATTTATTTTTGGAGAATCTTTAATCTCGATATACTAGTATATATTTAGGGTGACTAACCCATCAATTACTTTCTGTTTCTCCTGAAGATGGGTTAGTCACCCGAAATATATACTAGTATATCGAGATTAAAGATTGTATTTTTTATATCTTAATGTGAAACCTACCAAGTATTTTTTATCCAATAATTTTAAAAAATGTTTCACCAAGTACCAACACCAAATTCCTTAAAAACTATTGAAAAAAAAGGTATTAAACCTTTATGATAACTACAAATTTAGATAAAATATATAAGTAATGTGATTTGTTTCTTCATTCATTATAAATAAAAAATCCTTCCCTTTTTGACTTTATATCGAAATATATACCTAACTTTCTTGTATGAGTTTTTGCCCCTAATAATTGCGAAAGTAAGAATATATCAAGAACGGAAGTATATTGAATGTTTGTTCTAGTGCCACAATGTTTGTTTTTCCTAAAAGAAAAAGTGATTCAAATTCGGACTTTTTATAAAGTTACCTCGTACCTCCCCCTCTGTTCTTTCTTTAAGATTTTTTCATTTAACAATCAGTACAAATTAATAAACGTAGCTTAATTAAGCTAGGTAAAGAATTGAATCTTGAAATTCAGATATGGATGATCCTCTTATCAGATCAAGTGTCAAAGTAGAAAAATAATTTAAGGAACCTCCCCTAATAGAAAATTATTATGAAAAAACAATTTTGTGAAACTTTAGAGATGTGAAATGATTCATGAAGGTAGCTTAGTTTTTTAAACATTATTTTGGTCGTCTTAAATCAAAATAAATAACTCAAATTCTTACTCCTACCTTTCTTTTTAAATTACTAGGAATTAAATGCTGTTAAATAATATTTTATTATCCATTTGAAATTATGGGAAAATTATTTACGATATTTCAAAGTCAAAGCCAATATTAAAAAGCCCTTCATTCTCTTTATTTTCGATTGCAAATGTCAGAAGGTAGATTTTATAGGTGTTTAAAACCTTTTAGCATTCATATCATTAAATATACATATATGCATACTTATAATAGAAAGTCCGACTGTGTGTGTCTTTCCTTATTAAATTACTCAGGTTTGAATCTATCAACATTTACTCCGGAAACTGATCGTGTATTTGATAGGAAATTTCAATTAATCTTTGTTTTATATCACGTATTGTTTAAACGTCTACTCCTAAGACCTACAGTAGTGGAATATGAAATTAGACAGATATAAACATTAAATCATCAGTTAAAATTACAAATATAAAATAAGAATTTTTCAAGTTTATATATAAGAGATGTTATTACATAAATTTGTTGCTGTTCCCTCTTTGAGAATCGAACCCAAGTGGCAAAAATGATATCAGGACGATTGACACTTGTGTGCGATCCCCGAGGGGGGCATTAGTCCTTTTAGCTTATGAACAAACTGTTCTAGAATCATATAATATTAAATAGCCTTCGAAAATTCTGATTTTAAATTGAATTTAGTCTGAAACTTAATCCTAGACTAGCTAGAGTTATGAAAAGATAAAGTTTTTTCATAATTCAAAAAACACCAGTTACTATATATATAATCAATTAAAATAACATACATTCTTTAACCCCTGCGAATTTAATATTAAACATCGGGAAATTAGGAGTTGTTTCATTTTTTTTAAATTAAAAACAAAACAAACAACTTAGGGTTTAGAAGCAATATCAGTATAAGTCAATGACATTAAAAATGAGAAAGAGCTTTTTGTGAGATATCTTTTTAACCGACTTCAAAAAAGGAGGAGGTTCTCTATTCGACTGATTTTTTTTTATGTCTATGTTACCTCATATCTCCGCCAATTGTGAACAGATTTTGATGATTTTTTTGCATTGGGTTCAGTCTAGCTTCCGATTGGTCCCCGTTTTGTTTTCATTTGTATTGGACCTTCTTTGATATGTTTGTTCAGGCATAGCTCCTTTATTTATGAACCGATTTTAATGATTCTTTTTTTATTGGAAAGAGAGTACCTTAGGGGTAGTACCATATTAATTTAGTCAAGTTCTGAAGATATGATCAATGACGAAATAACGTAAATCTCCAATTCTTATGACCAAATAATCGAAATTATAATAAATATAATCTTTTATAAAAAAATCTTAAAAAACATTCATTTAAAACCCGCAAACGTTTCGAGAGAATTTCTATATTTATGAATTGAATTTTATTATCATTTTGTGATTCATTCGCCCTACGCTTTCTCGTACGAAATGCATTCAAGGTATTATATTAAGTCACTATTAATAACATCACTAAAAAGAGAAAATAAAAATAATTTTTATAAAAAAAAAATAAATACAGACTTCAAAAAAATTAAATGCAACAAATAAAATAATAATAACTCAAAAATAAAATAAAATTCACTAAAAGGTATAAAATAATTATCTTATTTAGTTACAACTAAACGAAGAAATATTAACATGAAATCGCGTTTTGAAGTCGGTGCTAAAGAATCTATATAAGCGAGCTTACCCGCCACACTAAGTAAGATCAGTCGAGTTCGATTTATAAAATGTATATGTTTTGCACCGACTTCAAAACGCGATTTCATGTTAATATTTCGTCGTTTAGTTGTGGCTAAATAAGATAATTATATTTCAAGCCTCGTTCTTCGATAATTAAAAACTTGTAGTACGTCTCGTGGTCCAACTCCCTATCACACAAAACTTATATTTTTATAAAAATTATTTTCTCCATAGTATTTATTTCAATTTCTTTTAAGATGTAGAGCAATTTTGTATTTTCCATTGAAGAGATTCTTTTAAATTTAATTAAAAAAACAAAAACAAAAATAACACTACTACGGGCGTATCAAAGATTTTCTTGGATATTTTATTTATTTACTGTCATAAGGGGATTCATTCCTTCGGGAATCAAACCCAAGTGCCAAATGACAATCCAGGCTTTTTATTTTTTCTTAAGAGGAACGATCTTTTAAGCTTTAGAAAAAACTCCTCTAAAAACAATAAAACATTCAAAAATTATATAACATAGATCAATTATCAATTATCTATTTGTTTTTTAATATTCTACTCAGTCATATCAAAGTAGTCAATTTAAGTATTAATTATATTTTAAAAATAGTAGAGAGAGATTAACATTCAATAATCTATTTCTCAATTCTGTTACTAATTACCTTCATCAGAACATTTTTTTGTCAGCAAAGAGTTTGAGCTCGAAAGAGCTATAGTTTATTAACACTAGATTGTCTGCCGAATTTCAGCTCAATCGTTCAATATTTCATGATAAAGTTTTTAAGGAATTTAGTGTTGGTACTTGGTGAAACATTTTTTAAAATTATTGGATAAAAAATACTTGGTAGGTGGAGCTGCGAAATGAGCTCATATTTTTATTGAAAGATCAAAATTGCAAATTTAATAACTTTTCAAAATTCGAATACGCCGCGCTTTTTTAATTAATTTCAAAATATACATTTAACATTTATTCGGTCTTAAATTCGATATAATTTTTTTTTTTTTAGTCCTCAATTTTTTCAATAAAAATTGTTTTTATTAAATCAATTATTTTACATGAATTAATGTATACATTGTATTTTAGCTTCGATTCCGGAGATTGCTTCTCCACCATCGAGATGTCCTTAATCATCTTTTAGTCCTTGTTTTAATAAGAGAAAAAACTAATTATAGAAAAAAAAACCTCTTTTCCGATAATATATTCCAATACCATATTGCGGAAATTAATCCATCATCCCATTCTATCACCAATTCCATTCGATATAATTATTTCTAAAATGATTTAATATAATAAATTCAATTAAAAACATTGACCGGGAAATACCAAATGATTATTCAAATATTTATTTTGACTCCCGGAAACCTTATTTAAGCCGAGATCCCACTCTGAACAAGCCTCTTGCTCAAATCCATTTTTCCGTGTACATATGTCCTTATGACCACAATTTTGTCGCGTTGTCTTTTGATGGAATGAGTTTTTGAGCATAATGATCGGACGATAAGGTAGGTCTTTAATTGATATTACTTGTGTTTAGAAACTTTTTATGTTGTAATCTTTACTTATAAATGTTTTTTGTGTATAAGGTCCGACGTCTTACCGGGATAAACCCGAATTGAAAAGATCTCCAAGGGACCGTATCCACCAGCAACGCTATTCAAGCTTTCGTTGCAAACTGGGATATTGGCTACCCACACACAACAAAGACATTGATCATAAAAATCAATTTAACTAAATTTTTATCGTTTTCTTCAAATTTTACTTGTTTTCCATTTGTTAATAAAATCATTTAAAACTAAATTGGTTTCTTTTTAATTTCTTTACCTGATAATCTAAACATATTCATTTTACACCTTTTGAAAGATATTTAATTCCTATTAATCTACAGTCCACTAATTATTAATCGAAACCACAGCAATTTTAATTGAACACTAATTTTTTAAACCCGAGCCTCAGAAACTTAATTTTTTTTAGAAGCTGACAGCTCCAGTAGGTTTCACATTAAGATATAAAAATAAAACGAATTTATTTTTGGAGAGACTTTAATCTCGATATATATATTTCGGGTGGCTAACCCATCTTCAAGAGCAACAGAAAGTAACTGAAATATGGGTTATCCACCCGAAATATATATATATATTATAATGATATTGATACAAGAAGAAGTTGCACCAAGAAGGTATAACCTCTGTAGTCCGTGGTGGACCCTTGTATCGTGAAGATAAGGAGAGATTTAGGGATTGGGTAGCAGTCGAAGGTATCTGTGGATGCCGGTCTTGAAAGATTGAAGGTTATAAGTTGCTGGAAAGACGGTCGGGGGAAGAGAGTTCCAGTCTCTAGATGTCATATGGATAAATGAATTGGCGAATACGTTTGTTCGATTAGTATCCAGTTTAAGCGCGTAGGGGTGTTGAATATTAGAAAATCGTGTATTTCGCCCAAATGAAGCCTTTGGTGGAATTATCGATTTTATTTCGTCAGAACAAAAGGCATGGTAATATCTATAAAAAAGAGAAAGGGCGGAGACAGATCTACGATGGGCTAGGGAGTCGAGAGTGTCAGTTAATGTAGGATAATATATATCGAGATTAAAGTCTCTCCAAAAATAAATTTGTTTTATTTTTATATCTTAATGTGAAACCTACCAAGATTTTTTATCAAATAATTTCATAATATAACAATTCGATATTTTTCTATATATCTTCATTTTTGAGCAAACCTATCTTGCAATTTTATTTACTCTTATTTAAAATGTTTCACCTTGAACCGACATCGACACCTAACTTTTTTAAAAATTATCAAAACCTAATCGTTTTTTCGTTTTGGAAAGCAAACATTTTTGCAATAGAAAAAACTTTTCACTTTGTTCTTTGAATTTTTGTGGATATCGTAGTTTTATTTAAGGGAACAGAAAAAATATCATTCGACGAGAAGGCCAATGCTTTTTAGGGAATCAACGGAACGATAAATAATCAAAGCATTAATTTTCATAGCTCTTCTCGAGTAGAGACTCAATAACTTTTAATAATGAAATGTATATAAAACTTTTCCTTCCCTTGCGGGGGAAAAATACATTTTTTTTAATCAAAGGTTTTACCTTCATTCTCACAATGTCTTATTTTAAATTATACGTGTGGTGATGGAATTCTATAAGCATGTACGAGCTTTATGTATTAATAGGAAATGCAGAAAATTTCTGCACTATTAGCAATAAACTATTTTAAATCACTAGATTAAGCGTTCGTTCTAAACAATCACTCATTTAATAAGACTTTCTTTCAATTCAGCTAAAGAGGGCCAGGATGGATGAGATTAGAGCGTTTTTGCTTACCTTGCAAGTTTCAAGATGAATCCTGACACTAACATTAACACATTAGTTATTATAGTATTATTTTACATATTAGATATCTTATCTTACCTTGATAAATAGGCACTAGTATCCAGGGCCAAAAAATCTTTGCTGCTTAGGGATATGTTCAAAGTTACAAAAAAAAGCATTGTAGTTCTTGAACAGTAGTAGTTAATTGAATGTAATGGAAGGCAGCCTAGAGGTAGTGAGGAAAGAAAAAATTAACACATATCAAATAAGGTGTAATTTATTGGAATGCTTCCTCCTTTCCTTTCAAACCGACGTTTCGGAGGATTTTTCCCTCCTTCTTCAGGGTTTCAAAGGGTCAATGAATGAAACAAATAAAATGTTTCCTTCTTCTCTCCACAGTAGTGTTCAAAAACTTTCTTCATTTTTAACGTCGGTTTGAAAGGAAAGGAGGAAGGATTTCAATAAATTACACCTTATTTTATATGTGTTAATTTTTTCTTTCCTCACTACCTCTGGGCTGCCTTCCATTACATTCAATTAAAATTTCTACCAGTCCGTCTCTCACCAGAGAAAATTTCGTTGCAAAAAAAGTAGTAGTTAACTTCTTCAAAATTAAAAATCTTAATTAAATGATTAATTTGGGGATGAACGAATTTTTTGAGGGGTCGAAAATAAAAAAAATATTTTTCTATCTTCTATAAAAGTGTGCGGTAGAATTCGGTTGTTTTTCTTCTTTCTTATTTAAGATTTCAACTTGTCTATAGAAATAGATTTAAATTTTCTAAGAAAATCACAAGAGGGTGTCATATATTAGATCCGAGATGGAATGGATTATTTTTAATTACATGTCAGAAGTTTTTTTCATTTAATTCATTTTAAAATGACTGTATGAGAAAGCCTCGAAGGGAAACTTTTTAGGGGATTATTATACCTGACGGCATTTAGAATTGACTTAACTTAAATTAAAGAAAAGTTTTCACAAATTCGCTCATTCTCTCCTTATTGACGACAAATAAGAATGAATTTGATATATGGAGTATTTTGAAAGATTCTTCTTCAAGTGCCATACTCGATTCTGACCTCTCCATTGTAATTTTTTCTGGGGAAATTTTTCACAGGGGTGGTTTCCCATTGCCTTCCCCTGAAGGAACCAGATTATAGCCGATCAAATATTCGCAGTGCGTCGGTCTTGAACCCGCGCTAGCTTGATTAGAAGAATTGCTTTTTAAACTTTAAAAACATTTATTTACAATATTATACACTAGGTTTTTAGATTAATAATATTATTCTATAAGGTTACAGATTTTATACATATGTTTTATAATTAGTTTCTATGAGCAGTCTCCTGCCTAGTACATTAAGGCTTATACTGCTTTTTTTCTTAGGCTTTAGATATTTAAGGGTTTATTTAAAATAATCAGTGTTAAGTGCATTGATTATATAAAGTTGTTGGTTTTTAAGATGTTTTCGATTATTTATTTTACAGGAAAAGTTACAAGAACAAAAAACCTGTTTTCTGTTTTTCTCTTTTTTTTAATAGAATAAAAATAAAAAGGTTTATACTATATTATTAGTCTTTAAATTATACCTATTTTCTTTTATATGTTTGTGTACTTTGGGGTTTTCCCCGTTGTGTCTCTTAGTCTTTTGGGTTTATCTCTTGTCAGTTTGTTGTGTTTTAATTGAGTCTCATAGAAAGTTTTCGAGATTCTGATTATAAAATCATCTATTCTTTCTATTTGACTCAATTCGTGCAAGTCGGACGAGGACTTGCTCTTTGACCACTCGGACAACCTGACTCCTTTTTGAAAGATATAAGGTACTAAACCCTTGGTGTGCGTCTCCGACTTCCAATTTGACCGGTTTATTTCGTTTAACATAGGTCGCAAAAATAATTTAATAATCTCACTGTTCTTTTATCGTCGCTCATATCGTTTATCGTAGCATTACTATATATTAAATGCAGCCTAATATGAAAAAAAAATTTAATTTTCAAGTAAATTCAATAGTGCGGCGAAAGTAGCCTGCCTGTCGAGCATACTGAGTAATATAGGTGGGAACTATCCTAATTTCAAATAAATAAATAAAGTAATTTATGTTAATATAAACTCGAAGATAAAACCTTGATACTTTATTTCCTTTTTATTTTTGCTAATAGTACAATATCTAATAATTTATTCGAAAGAGGAAAAAGATATACATATCTCTAAGGTTATCGGTTATATTTATACTTTATGCAATAACATTCTTAAATATAAAGGCCCTTAAAAGATACATTATGTTTAAAGATAATTATTTTTTATATATAAATTGAAATTAAATCGCATTCGGTAAATCAATAATTGAAGATAGTAATCGATATTAGGGTCTGTTTGTGGTAGACAATTTTTCGCAATATTCAATTACCAACCGTTATAAAGTAATACTTAAGTATAATAAAAATGTGAGGTTTTATAGTCGCCTTTTTGCAGGACAATCTCTCTCACCTTACCATTTGAATACCTGCTCTTTTCTCATCTTCAATTACATATGTAATAAAATGCGAATTCTTCGCAAGGGGAAATAAGTCCTTATAAAGCGTTAGTATCGCGTTATTTAATATATTTTTTTTCAAATTATTATTATTTTTATTTTTTTGTAAAAACTATGAGAAAAATTATTAAATACGAGCTTTTCGTGCGTGTCTTCGGCACGCCTCGAAGCTCAGCCTCTCCGGGCGGACAGCGTCTCTTCCAAAAATTTTATTCCTCTTAAAAAACCACACTCCAAATGTATAGCTGTAAACTCACGAAAATACATAGTCTCTTAAAAGTTTCGCCTCATTTTCGTCCTGACACAGGTACAGAAATGAGGCTCTAGATATGAATCTGGAAGTATTTTTTTTCTATAATCTACAGCATTGTGATATTTTTTGTGTGGAAATAAATTTATTTAAATAAGTGGGATCGTGTGAGGAGGAGAATTATATTATATCATTTTTTAAAATTTGGGATCGATAATCGATATGGCTCCAAATATTTAAAAGAGATCAGGAGTATGACAGGCTGCTCCAGTATTGTAATGAGAAACTCGTGCATGCGTGTCTTAAGTCGTTCAATTTTGTAAAAATCAAAAAATAAGAATAACAAAATTTAGATTTTTTGCCATGAAAAAATAAAAAAACAGTTTAAAACTTTGTTCTTATTTTCATTTAATCACAACAATAATGATAATAACGCTTTTATCCTAATGCTTTTCTGTGTCGCCTGTGAGTAAGTATTAAATTTCAAAAATGTCTAATTTCTAGAAGGCCGTGAAAGACTTGGTTGACAGTTTCTATGGAAACGGCGATTTTTCACAAATAGATGTTAATTTTGTAATTGTTATTTTATTGTGTGTTATGTTATATCATTATTGTTGTGATTAGATGAAAATAGGAACAAAGTTTTAAACTGTTTTTTTATTTGTCCATGGCATGCTTGACTACGAAACTTAAAAAAAATTGAAAACTCAATTACCTATTTTGTTTCTTTAATAAATTTGTTAATGAAATATTCTTTGAGCAATAACTGTTAAACGAAAGAAGATATCGACATGCGGTTTGAACATATTTTGTTGCAAATTTGATCTACTTTCTGAATCTACTAAAATAATTATACGGTTCCATTTAAGATTTCGGAGCAAAATTAATATAACGTTTAACTTTATAAAACACGCCCCTTAGCGAGGGCGGCAAGAACTAGAATGGCATGGATGTTTTTTTTATTTTATTCATCAAACCTTCCTTTCTTGAACCAGACCTTGTTAACAAATTTCCGTTAAGTCAAACTTAAGTTATAGACACTAGAGTCCATAAAAGTTTATCATCCCCTCCCGCTTTTATTTTACGTCCTACAATAAAAAGTCATTTATCAAAAATATGGACTATTATGGTGCAGTATTCATTTCTAAACTTATATTGGAAAATTTTCGAGAAAATTGCATTTTTTATACGATCGAAGCCTAGCGGTGGACGTATGAACTTAAAAAATATTTCCAGCAATTTTTCTTGGCCGATTTCCTCTGAAGGATTTTTTCCCCAAACTTCTACGATTATTAGTTCCTGAGATACGGTACCTCGACACCCTTATTGAATCACCCGGTACATATAAAGTTCGGTCTATATTTGTGGGTTGTTCCGTTTCTCATATATTTAATGCAATTTCTCCGAGTTCGGAATGTTTATAATTTTATAGCAATCTGAGCTGTGGCCAACTTGCAAACAATAATACTATATTTTATGAATGAATAATAAAGTTGAAAAACAAACCATTAAATATACACCTGATGAACATTCAATATCTAAGTGGCCTGTTCTAATTATTATAATCTTCTCTTCTCTCTATTTATATTATCTGACATAATTCTAACTAATCGATGATAAGATGTAAGATTCCTCATCTCGAATATTTTTTTCTTTAATTTTATTAGAATAAAATAAAAGTGATAATAATGTATGTAAAGGAAGAGAATGCACCCATGCGACCTTGGTCGGCGTCAAACCCGAGCGATGCACTTGATCGGTCGGCCAATTGCTGCTGGCTCAGTGCACTCAACTCCTTTCTCCTTCTCCTTAATACAAAAGCCTCGAAAACATCACGTTCCCTCCTCTCTTTCTAGCTATATATATATATATATTAAAAAGAAAAAACTACGGAAGTAGTGTTAAATGCTTGGCAGCTTTGCTTTAAAGGGCGTGACCAATTTCTTCGTAGTGGGTGGGCAAAAAACACATACATTAATCTATCACGTGTGATAGACAGTTCGAGTTAATGTTTTATTATATCTACATTAATTAACTCTAAGCTTTATTTAATCACTTCATTGAGTATATAGATACATACCATTTTATAAATGTAGCTGTGAAAGCTTGTATTTTTGTGATTATTTTAATTAAAGGTTGAAATTTTGTTTAAATCACACATAATTAAAAGTATTTATCGAACACAAAAAACAAATAATTTTATATACACTCTATTCTAGTGATGTTGGAAAGTTCTCTCTACGCCAATGTTTTTCAACCTGTGGGTCGCAACCCCTGGAGGGTCGCGAAGCCTCTATAAGGGGGTCGCGAAGCTTCAGTAAAATAGAAAACAAAAAACAAAGTTTAAAAATATATTGGAGGCATTCCAAGGCAAATCGGACGGTTTGAAAATTTTCAATTTTTGATTTCCTTCATTTTTTGACATTTTTTAGTACCCATCAAAAAACTCCGGTAAATTTTGAAATTTTTTTGATCACCGGTTTAAAAGATATCGAATTTCGCTTATAACTTCTTCAAAAATGGTCCAAATTCCAATTTTTTTTTGAAATCTTTGTTTTTTTACATACTTTTTAGAAAAAATATTAAAAAATTATTTATGGTAAAGTGTTTTTATATGCGATTTTTGAGTTTGAAAATTTTAATCTTGTTTTTGAAACTGTACTTATGTACTTTTCGATTTTTTTGATAATTTTTTATTTTAAACTTCTATTCATTCTACAAATTTTAAGATCTGG
The DNA here is from genome assembly GCA_024734495.1 of Forficula auricularia. Taxonomy (NCBI): domain Eukaryota; kingdom Metazoa; phylum Arthropoda; class Insecta; order Dermaptera; family Forficulidae; genus Forficula; species Forficula auricularia. Next base: position 547,562 of record JALMQS010000411.1, read on the forward strand.
GTTGATAGTGGTCCTATGATAATTACTATTTTTTTCGATTTTTGAAAATTACTAAAAATGTCAAAAAAATGAAGGAAATCAGAAAATTAATATTTTTCAAACCATCCGATTTGGCGTGGAATGCCCAATTTTTATTAAGAAAATGTTAATTAAAGAACATTTGTAGATTAACACAAATCTACAAGAACAAAAAATACATATGAGTCAGATTCACATAAAAACCGATTTATCATCCACCTTTGCCCAATGTTCTCTGATAGTTCTTGCACCGAAAAATAATGACAAAATTCTTCAATTCAAATTCTGCAAGACAATTTCCATACCAGGTATATATGCTTTGATGTTTATCTCAGACCCTACTTCTTCAATAAAAGACTGAGTCGACGAAAACGAATCGAAGATAAATATGTCTGTTATAGCTACTTTGTAATTGTGTATTTAGTCGATACCTAATAATTATAAAAATTAATAAAAATGTTGTACGGATTTGATATTTGTAACATAATAAAATACAGGCTACAATCAGCTGGGAGATAGGGGGTAGCGAAATTTTTTTTCAAACTAAGGGGGTCGCATCATGAAAAAGGTTGAAAAACACTACTCTACACCAACGAACACTGAGACAGGAAGGAAAAATACCATAATATGCTTCTTTCTTTGACCCTTTTGAATCCTGAAACGTCGGCTTCAAAAAATTGAAGAGGGAAAATTTTCTAATAAATGATCATTTTATTTATTTATGGACTGCCTTTCATCCAATCGTCAACTATATAATATAGCTACGACGTTTCGATCGACTTATTTTACCATCGTTCTCAAGTCTGAGCACCCACTTCGATTTTAGAATAACCTAACTAACTTTTTTTTATGAAGAAATTAACGAAAACTGGAAGGAGATCTAAACCCATACCTGGACAGGAATGAACTGTTCTGTATACATAATTTTCAAAGCTTATAGGGAGAAAATGATTAATTATTTATAAAATATATTAAGATTAAAAAAAAATTAAATCAAATAATTTAAAACTATAATGTAGAAGGAATTAAAATAATGAAATAAGATAATATGTATTTCATCCTACAAACAAAATAATTTAATTAAAAAAACTCAAAACAATCCCAAAAAACCATTCTACTAAGAAAAGAAAAAATACTTTTGAAAAAGGAAGAAAATAAAATCAAATAATGAAGAATATCGACCATCGAAAAATATAAAATTTTCTTCTCCTGTATCATCATCAGTCTAATAAAAATATTTTACAACAATAATGAAGATTTATTATTCCGAATTGAATGATATTAAATTAGATATAAAGATAATTCTATTTAAAAATAAATCACACAACTATAATCCATATCCGTAATAAATCAGAGAGCTCCTACGTATCTATAGTAGTAAGCTTTATTTAATTACTTGATTACATAATACATTATTATTGTAAACCAACACGTAATCACCGTAGTTTCTATACTTTTTTAGCAGGGAGAGGTGAAATATACTAAATCAACTAAAGTTTTAGTCCCCAAGTAAAAAATTAACAAAATAAACATGCATGTTTTAAGAAAACTTGGACGAAGGAAAGGAACTTTGATATTCAGCAAGCAATACCACGGTGAAGGTTGCGAACTGCTGTTTTAGAGCCATCAGGAAGAAAAATTGGATTTGGCCTCTAGCTTGTTATAATTCATTAGACAGAAGCTGACTCCATCAAACAAAGATGATTTCATAAAGCTTGCAACGAAATCAATTTGGAATGATTCTCTGCTTATTTCTTTTCTCAATGATATATTGCTCACATCCGTCCATCCATCCATGTTCTATCTCTTTACCTCACAACTAATCTATCTCGAGGATATAATTTCGTTGTTGATCATGAAATTGTTTTGAAGCCGCTGGCAACGATACCAAGTACCGGTTTTGATTTAATTAATTCTTCACCAAGTGGTCCTTTTACCTTCGTTGCAGCAGCTGCAAATCTAGAAGAAATTTTTTCAAATCTGAAAAGATAAAAATCTTTATTATTATGTCAGATGTTTTTTTTTCGAGACGGACTGATAAGTATATTAATATCTCAGGATTGGATGAAGGCAGTCCAGATATAAACAAGAGACTACTTCCAACAAATAATATTTATTGGAAATATTTTTTCACCTAATATTGTTTCGAAACCGACTTTTCGGAGGATCTTTCCTCCTTCCCCAGGGTTCAAAAGGGTCAATGGTAGGTAAGCACATAGTATTCTTGCTTCTTGCTTCCTCTTTCAGTGTTAGTTGGTATGTATAGAGCAGGGCTGTCCAACCCGTGGGCAGTGGGCCACATGCGGCCCAGCACTGCATTGAGTGGGGCCCAACATAAAATCATAAAGCTCCTTAAAACATTGAGATTTATCGTAGATATATGTAGAAATATATTTATTCCTTTTTTCGAAATATGAATGTACATTTGTACAATACGTGAAGCTTTTTTCAAGAATAAAATTCACTAAAACCAAAATTATAAGCTCAATTATATATATAAGATAAAAAAAATAATGAAGTAAGTAGGTTATAATGAAATGCAGTCCATAAATTATTTACTTTTATTCAATTTCCGACGTTTCGAAGAATTTTTTCTCTCTTTCTTCCGGGTATTGAATAGTTATTGATGGGTGAGTATAACTCGGTTCCCATTTGTCTCTCCTTTCAGTGATAGCAACAATATTACAATATTTTCCAACATTATACCATAAGTGTACTTGGTTATCTTTAGAAGGATAGAAAAATGTCTCCGAAACGTCGAAAATTGAATAAAAGTAAATAATTTATGGACTGGCTTTCATTATAACCTTCTTATTTCGCTTACCAGTCCGTCTTTCTAAGAAAATGAATAAAAATAAAATAATGAAGTTTCGAATATATGGTATAAAAATTGTTCTTCTTCTCATATTTTCATTTTCTAAAATATTTATTATTTATTATTTCAGTAATTTATATGCTAAGACACTAACCAAGTCTATAATTATCATCCAATAGATTAAGGAGACAAGGAATTGGGGTTTTCTAGAACAATCACAATTAAGTGATCATTTCTCTCCTGGTCTAAAATTTGTCAGGGCTTGTCTTTTAGATCATTGCACGTTTTTGCATGTCGATAGATATGCCAGGGATTATTATATCCATGGCCCTTTTAAAAAATAAATTATCATTCCTCATATCCTACTTTAATCCCATTCGATTTAAATCAGGGCTGACCAACCCGTGGCCCAATATAAAGTCATAAAATTCCTTAAAACATTGCGATATATCAAGATACTGGAAAACACACAACAATTTGGCCTGATAATTTTTTTTTTTCGAAAATACGAAATCTGATAATCTACTGTGAAGCTTTCGAAAAATAAAAGGGCTAATTTTAAAATGATCTGGGTAGATTTCAAGATTTCAGAAAAAATAATCATCATTTTGGTCTATTTGCGACTCCATTTTCATTAGAAATAAATTTTCTACTTGCAAACTTTCTGATTGAATGTTCTAGAACAACAATTAGATCTGAAAGAAAAATTGAATATTGTCCATTTTTAAAATTTTATATTAATTATCTAGCCAGGAAAAAATATAAACAAATACTAATACATAATATCACTTTTTGTAAGTATGTAGGTATGTATTTACATTTACGAGAAGCTATTTTCAAAATAAAATTTACGAAAAGTAAAATTAGAAGCTCACTATGGGCTAAAAAAATAATAAAGTCTTATTAACTATCTTTTTTGAAAAATAAATATCAATAGAATTATAATATTTTATCCACGGTCCGATACAATTTTTTTCTTCAAATACGGCCCGTGTAAGCCAAAAGGTTGGACACCCCTGGTATAAAGAATACTTTAAGACTTCCCATTATCAGTAGAACAGAGTAATTTATTATTATTTTTTTATATTATTCCATATATTTTAACCATATTTTGAGAAAGAAAGATGAAACTAAATTTATCTATATCTTTTTACTTATTTTGAGTTTATATTTATCAAAAAGTATTAATACTTTTACCTAAAGTAGATAAAAAAATTGAAAAGCCAACTCCAGAATTTGTCTTCTGATTATAATAAGACTCAATTTTTGAATACTAACAAAAACTACGAGTTCTGTGTACCCCAGAGTTCAGAAAGTCAATGGTTTCTTTGTCAGTGGTTATCACGATAGCTCTTTCAATGTAAATCACTGAAATTTGAACATAAAACCGGAAGTACCACTTTAAGTTCAGACGATTTTAGGTTTATCAACATTTAAACGGCCAACATTTTTTCTGTAATTATCACAAATTACATGCTTTGTTTTCTAAAAAATCGTGAGGAATGGTAGTTGAGATTTGAAAAGATTCTAGGTTCAATTTCCAGGCATAATATGTTATTTTATTTTATATAAATAATTGTTGAGTAATTTACATTATCAGAAAATTTTAATGCTGTTTTAATTATGTAATTTTAATTGTGAATTGACATTAAATTTTGGTTACTTAAAGTCATATAGTGTCCACAGCATTCAAGTCATACCGTATTTTTAAAGAAAGTTTTCTTTATTATTATAAAAATTTATTTATTTTTAAAATTCACCTTAAATAATTTGTTTTCAAATTTTTTAGTAAAAAACATGAGAGTAAACAAATGATCGATCTGAGTTGACTCTTTATTTTATTCGAGGGGTGAAACGCGATTGGAATTAGGTGTACACCGTCTTTCTAATTATGTGGAATTATTTTGGAATTCATTAGATAATGCCCCTTCATCTATTGTATCTACTTGGAAATGAAAGTGAAAGTAAAAGTAGGTGTACACGATATTAGGTCGCTGTTCACCCCTCGATTTTATTTATCTATGTCCAATTGAAGAAGGCTTCACAATTCAAAGCAAAAACCTTGGAAAACAGTAGAAAATTTTAATTAATTTCCTAATTTGGACAAAGTATATTCCAGTCAGTGGCGCAAATTTGGGAGATTCAGAAGGATAAAACCTCCCTCCAGAGTGAATGAATATTTTACTAATTTCACCCTAATGTTGTTAAGCACTTTTATAACAAAATATTACTAACTAACTATTAGTAAATTGTTTGTATTAAAAAAATGAGCCTCCAATTATTTATGCTCCTAGATGATCAATTAAGAAAAAATAATTATAAATCGAGATCATCAGTTCTCATGAAATAGAATTTCAGAAGATACTACTCTGATTATAAAATGTAGGTTAACATAAATGATCACAGTCCATTTATAATATAACTAAAAAAATATTTATATTTCTGTCTGCTCTTCTTAATCATAAATCCTTCTCCATCTCTATCTAGTTGCAATCTTGAATCTCATCTTTTTCTTTCGCTTGAATAGATACACTCGGTTTTTCTACTTCCGTCATTTACGGAGATAATCTTTGTGCCATTCCATTGTGCGTGCTTTGCCTTTTTTCTCTTTATTTCTCTTTTGACAGCTAAAGAGAAGCTCCAAAGGACATCCACAACGCTTTCTATCTAAGATTTATATATTGTCGAGAATACATAATATACTTACTCTCATTCGGATATTATTCAATTATTTAGAAGTAAAAAGTTAATCTCTATCTCTTGTTCCTTGTTATCTAGATTATACTGGATTTTGAATGATCTATGTTAGTCTATGAACTCGTTTACATTTTGGCTTAAGGTAGTTGTTTCGCCATATGAGATTTCTTAGGATTTTTTTGAAATTTAGACAAATTATTATTTAAATACTTCTGCATTCTGATTGGTGGCAAAACGAAATTTATGAACAATATAGTTCCGGAGATATTAAATTCCAAAGATAGAGTTTTTCAGACTCTTATACATTGTACTATACAGGATACAGGAAAGTTGACATACATATTTAATTATAATTAAGAAACTCTTCTTACCATTGTTATAAAAATCTAAACCAACATTAAACAATAACTAATACATTTTTAAGAAAATTTTAATTCATAGTTACAACACAATTTCTGAGATAATAATGAATAAATAATGAAAAATGTATAATGAAAAATTCACACTAAAAACAAGCTGGCAACAACGCATTTATTTAACCTAAAAAGTGGGATAACCTTAGTAGTTTTTTGACGTTTTTTGGCTTTAGCCATTGTCGCAACAGCTTTCAATCGCTTAGTAAGAACTTTTTGTTTGATACATTTTCTTTTATAATGTACTTTATTTGACATTTCTACGATAAAATATATACAAGCTTGGACAGTGTTGCCAGATTTGTCAAACGAGCACGGGATTGGCTAGAAGTGGTACATAAACTGCAAAAAGTTTTGGGCTTATAAATTATGAATTCTTATTGTATGTTCTATATACTCTAGCATTAAATTTTTGCTAGTATTGTCGCAAAACAACTACCTTAATTCCGATTCATTTCATGAATTGACGGCTTTCTAACTTGCCAAACTTATTATCACAAAAAGAACATTTTATAATTTCACTTCATATATATATATCCTCCATCAAAAGGCTAGATTTAATAAAATTAGCTTGCATTGACGAAAATCAACTTGGGTCAAACTGTGAATAACAAACATATTCATATGGGGAGAAGTTGTTATTCACCGAAAACTGTCTCCCACTATTCCAAAGGATTAATTGGAATTAAATTCGCCCTTCACAATTAATTCTATATATCTTGAGTGGTCATTCCTCTCATAATTTTCGGCAATAATTTCAAAAATACACAATTGAATCTACCCGAGTACTTCACTAAAAAATCTATTTTTTTTTTAATTTACCCCAAAAATAATCTAATACAACTAGTTGATAGAATAATTCGACTGCAAAGCAGTCATTGTTAATTACATCAAGTTATAAATATATAACCTGATTTATTAATGTTCTTCTAGTTATTTACACAAAAAATACTATATAATTACCTGAACAAACAAAAAGTAGAGATTTTATTTTAAATCTTTTTTTTGTAATCTAATTTTTATGCAATATTTAATTAATTATAAACTGGTAATAAATAGTTAATTAGAAGGTATTTCTCTTCAATCTGATTGTCCCGATGTAAACGAAGCCTAAAGCACATTGTTAATTTGTGTTCGAACACTTCATTTAGTATGGTATCATACATATTTGTATTTTTAAAACCAAGGATTGAGAGAATTCTCGCTTTAAATCTTCTGGTCCAAAAATGCAGAAAATTATTACACAACGACCTATCGAACGGTTCTATCTAATGGGCTTAAAATAGGCCGACAAATTTTGTTTTAATTAATTGTATGTCAACTCAAAGTTTCGTCTTTCTAGTACAAACTAGTGGCTAAAAAAAATTGCCAAATGACTAAAATTTACAAAAGCGTACCGAGTCTTGAAGAAATTTTCACATTATTTTATTTTATCTATAGCGTGGCAAAGTGAATCTATGGGATGAATAAGGAGTGTCAAACTCATTAATAGAGTATTTTAGTGTTTAGGAGTGAGAAATTAATATAAATTATCTTTTTATGTTTAGCTCCTTCGTATTAATAATAGAAAATTTTGAAATGGATAAATGAAATTTAATAAATGTTCATGTTGAATTATTTATTATTGTTACTAGTTTCGCCATTGTTTGGCTCATCAGACCTATTTACATTTTTTGTTTATAAAATTTTTTTGGTTGAACAAAACATTTCACTGGGAAATCACAAATAACATATCACAATAGATCAGTTCTTATCCATTCCTGACGGACCAGTTCCAGAAAGAATACATTCGACGAGAGACAGTCCAAGAGTTAAAAAGTGGTTAAATATTTAAAAATAGTATCTCCATGTCAAATCACATCCCCAAGGGACGATCACGATCAGATCGTCCCTTGACATGGAGATACTATTTTTAAATATTTAACCACTTTTTAACTCTTGGACTGTCTCTCGTCGAATGTATTCTTTCTGGAACTGGTCCGTCAGGAATGGATAAGAACTGATCTATTGTGATATGTTATTTGTGATTTCCCAGTGAAATGTATTGTTCAACCAAAAATTTATAAACAAAAAATGTAAATAGGTCTGATGAGCCAAACAATGGCGAAACTAGTAACAATAATAAATAATTCAACATGAACATTTATTAAATTTCATTTATCCATTTCAAAATTTTCTATTATTAATACGAAGGAGCTAAACATAAAAAATTAAACTCATTTATGTTTGCGGGCCTATATATGATAGGTTACATTCACACGAACCATAGAAATTTATTAAATTAACACACAAGTTCAACAGAATAATAACAATATTATTTATCTTGTGTTTGTATAAACGTTTTTTTATACAAAGCATTTTTTTTTATAAAAGCCTTATAATCTCCAATTTTCTTAGGGGCCACAAAAATGAATCCGCGTGCCGCCAGTTTGACACTCCTGGGATAAAATATTTAAAGAAGAATTTCTTTTAATATATTCAAATATTGAAATTAGAAGATTTCATAAGTGCATTTCCGGTGAAATAAAAATTCCATTAATCCACTTAGGTAGGTATTCTATATAAGAGAAGCAAAAAATATACCTACTATAGTTTGACCTTGTTTCAAAATTTTTTTTAAGGTTCCTATTCAATTATATATTCAGAAGAAAGAAAGAGACATAAATAAAGAATGAAAAAAAAAAGAAATATTCTTAAATATAAATTTTAATTCAATGTACCAATCCAATTTCAAATGATCTGGGTTATTCTAACAATATTTTCTATTTTAATATCAAACAAATATCAATAAATAGTAATAAAAATGTGAAATAATTTGCACACGCACACACATATTTTTTCGTTATGCATAATAAACGTATCGATAAATTCTTGTTGGAATTTCATTTCTTCAGAGCGTAGGTTGGAGTTTTGTTTTTCTTTTGCAAGCAAATGAGAAGCTAGCGAAGACCAGTCGAAAACCCCAAGAGGGAGAAAAAGAGAAATAACTTTATATAATGGAAATTAAAATTTATCTTTAGGGTAAACTCATGAAAAAATTTAGCCGAGATTCTTGTAGCAATATCATTAAAAAAATAGCATTATTATAATATCCCGGTTCTTTAGGAATTGAATCTACTTAATGGGGAAAAAATTTGATTATATATATATATATTTTTTTTTTAAATTTATTAAACGAAATGAAAAGCGAAATGTTTTTAAAGATGATTTCCAACAACTAAAACGATTTTTACTCCTGAAGATAGTCAACCAGAGGTGACCAAAACTACCTAGTGAGTTTAAACAAATAAATAAATACAATTCTTTGAAATTATTAAATTTATTTCAATTGTGTAATAAATATCCCTTTTGTTGTTTGAAGTTTGAAGAAAATAAATCACTACAGTTTTGATATTTTTATTTAAAATACAGTTTTTTTTTATTATTATTCAATATGCACGGTAAACACTGATTCTAAAATCAATAATTACTTAGATTTTTGCCTTTTTACATTCAAAACATTCAGAGGCAAAATGTGATAAATCTATGAGGAATTGAATCGTATTTGGAATCTTCCTGAACGGTTTTAATGAGTTGAAATGACTGACTGAACTTACAGCTTTCAAACTCAAACTGTTTGGGGACAAAATTATTACCACATCACCAAAATTTTTATTTTGTTTGTTTTATCTTGAAAAAGTTTTTTTTTATCCTTCAATTTACTTAAAAAATGAGCTATCTTTTTTGTTTAAAATCATAGTATAAAACAAACAAGCATTTACAATATAAGATTAACTTTAAAGATTTGTTTTCAATTTCTTCTTTATCTTCGTGCATTGATTTTTCTATCTAATTAAAAAATGAAAATATACAATAAGAAGTAGGGTCAAGGATGGAGGGGGGTGCATGCACAATAGTTGCTCAGTGAAGGAGAAGCGGTTGAAAAGATAGTTTCACCCCTATGGCTTTAAAATAATTTTTAATTTTTTTTTTGGGCTAAATAAAATTATTTTTAGTAAATTACCAACTTCATATAAATAAATTTACTTTATATTATGTATTTTCAAAATAGCAATAAAAGAATACATCCCCTCTTCCAAAACGATTCCAAAATTTTATTTTTTAGTGGAATTAGATTTATATAAAAAATTCGAATTACCGATATTATCAGACTTTTCAACAGAATTTCAACAGGAGATATCGGGACAAATTGCTTTTCGGTAGTCGGATTCTCTTCCCAGAGGGGGTTAATACAACCCTTCTGACATGTAATAAAAATTTATCGAATTTATTAGAAAACTTTCTCATAATTTCTTTAGAATTACATTTCTTACAAAAGTTTCACGACGTATATTTAAAAATTATTCAATATTATGCTATATATTAATTTTTGATGAATCCTAAACTTACTCATTTTTCATAAATTAAATTAGTGAACAACCGGAACTTTTAGAATTTTAACATATAATTTACAACATTAAAATCAATCAAAAATTGATTTATAAGCAGAATAATCAAGAAATTATTGTATTTTAGCTATTATCTGTTATTATATGCCGACATATTATTTTTCGGGGAATATTAATTTCCATAAAATTTTACTTCAACTAGCCACATTTCTACATTTTCGCAGTGTATCAAGTTGAAAAGGCAAAAACAGGTTTTCCCGTCAATTTTTGAAATTTATCCATTTTTTTTCAAAACCCATTAATTATAATATTAAGTGTCATAAATTGAAATCCAAGTTAACATACCTACTCTAAGCTAATTTTTGGAAAAAATGTTATTCTTATTCAAATTACACGTGCTTATGACAGTAGATCGATTGACCTATTAGTATCATATAAGGATCGAGTAATCTCTTATAAGTAGGATATCATACGATTTCCATACCGAATAGATAGAAGCCATTCAATAATCTTATGACCTTTTTGGTGCCTTATATTATGATTAAACTAAAATTTGCCCAATTTCGAGTGACATTAGGCAATAACTATATTATTCGATATGAAATCTGATTTTACATATTGCGCGATGTTTATTCGATGCCGCGAGCGCATTCCGGTTCATTCAACTGTTCAAAATGAATAATGTAAAGAAACGAAATCACTTACGATTGATTCACTATTGATTTGAAGTTATTATTATTTTTTTTTCTTCAACAAAATAATTTTATATTAATACAATCGAGAGGTTGTCGTAATAGAAGAAGCGATGAGGCGGATATAACGTGTTTAATCAAAAGAACATAACAACATGAGCAAGGTCGTAGAGATGTTGTTGTTGTTCGCCCATCACTAGCGAGAGGCATTCGGTCAAAGATAATCACTTGGATGCAACTAGTAAATCGGCCAAGGAATGGGATTTATAAAAGCGAGTTGAGTTGGATCAATCCGGCTAATGAATAACAATCCAACTCGAATTCAAGATGGTCAAATGAAAAAAATAAAATGGCAAGGAGAACAAAAAACCAAAATAAAAATAATTTAAGTGAAAACGATTACTTTATAAAAGGTAGATATAGTGCGTTGTCATGAAATCGTCTGGAAATTAGAAAGCCCTGAAAGAATGAGCAATCCATTAGAATTAAGATAAGATAATGCAGACAAATAAAATAATAAAGATTGAAGTAATCGTATATATATAAATTCAGAAAAAACGTGATTACTTTTTCAACACTGTGCGATCTCTGATTCAAATTTAGATCATTTGGTAATTTTTTCCTGTGAATGCTTTCAGCTATAAAATTAAAAGATGGCCCAAACGTGTATGTATACTAATACCAACTTGTATGCCAAATTTCATTTCATTAGTTACAACTTTTCAAGAGCTCTCCATATAAATAAAATTTGACTTTTCATGATTTTTTACATTTTACATCTTTAAGTTTTGAAACAGAAAGCGAAATATAATTATATCTTTGATTTGAAAAAAAAATTGTCACCAGAAAAATTTCTTCGACTTTGAGTTATCGGATCCACAAAAAATTGAAGGAAAATAAGCTGACGTGTTCTGGTGAAGTGGCCATTCACTTGAGTTTACCATACAACCTGGCCCCCTCACTTATATTTAATAAAATTATTCATAATCATGTAGTGGAGGGGGGTTAGTTTCTACATTTTTAGACTCCTGGGGGCCCACTGATTATGTATACAAAATTTGGTTGAGTTTGGTACATTTTTTGACCCCCCCCCTATTTTGGGCTGCTAGTTTTTGCAATTTTAGACTTCTGGGGTCTCACTGATTATGTATACAAAATTTGGTTGAGTTTGCTCAAATGGCCTAGATTTTTAATTTTTGACCCCCCTTCCCATTTTGGGCGGTTAGTTTTTGCATTTTTAGACTTCTGGGGTCCCACTGGGAGAAGTCTAGACTAGCTCTCCTATGTATCGTATATCGTATGTGTATGATTATGGAATTTTTTTCTTTCTATGTATAACCTTGATATAGGTGTAGACAACAAGGATTTAGTTAAAATAAGTGGGAAAAAATAATAGTTTCATTTTTAAGAGAAAATTATTGAGGATGTTCTCTGCTTGATGCAAATAAACATATATTACATACATCTAAATGAATATATATAATAATATAATATATAATATACTTCATTATGCAAAGGACATTTTCTCATTGATTTTCTCAACAACTTTGCTAATCTTAGCAAGAAAAATCTTTTCACTTAACAAAATAAATGTCGTAAAAAATATTCCTCGTACTTTTCGATCTGTCATTTTTCTCGAAGTGAATCAATGATATCTGATAAAATATACAAATTTTAGAAGGAGAAAAAAATAATCAGAGAAAAATACTCTCAAAAACATGACAAAAAAATTGATTAATTTGAAGATATTTTTTTAATGAATGTTATTGATCGATTTAAGCGTTGTTAATAACAAGAACAGGATTTGTCAAGCAACGAAAAAAAGATAGCAGGATGAAATCGTAACCAAAAACCACATTCCATCTTATTAATAAGTAAAACGATCGTCGGAAATTATTATTATTATTTTTATTTATTTCACTCTGATTGCATTGATAAGCATGAATTGAGAGTTGGCACACCAAAAATCTTTTACCTGATATTATTAATTAATATTAAATATAGGTGTAATACCAGTGGCGTGCGGTCCATGCTATGGATGCGGCGCATCCCTAAAATTTCAAACATTTAGTGTATTATCATAAATTCAGGAGGATATTTAAATTTTCAAATTATGATCCGTTGTTTCAAATATTTCTATAAAAGACATTTTTTGTTTTGAAAAATATATTGGTTCTCGAAATAAAATAAAATTGTTGCATTGTTTCAAGGGGCAATTAAAATGAATGATTTTCCGAAAAGTGTGCGGATAGAAGGTATGTAGTCTCTGCTTGGTATATCTTCCAGTTCAAGCATGCCAAAGACAAGTTCAGATGAGTTTGAGTCGAATAAAAATTGTTCTCGCTGAGAAACTATGAAAATAGTAATAATATAAAAAAAGGAATAAATAAAGATGATTCGAGAATTTTTGGACTAATCCATTTCCATTTTAAGAACTCTCAATATATAATATCGGAAATAACTAAGGGTGCTATTGACAAGACATAGCTTGCTTATAGCAATAGAATTAGGAGACATTTAAGATTTTCTCATAGGACATGCTGATTCATTGTGGGAGATTTATTTTGCGATTCAGAGACAGGTTTTTGTCTCGAGGGTGTGAGCTGACTGCCTGGAAAGCATGTTAGTTCTCAGGTTCGACTCCTGGGGGATGAATCCCCTCTGATATCGCAATTTAATAATATTTCTACTAAAATCTTAGAATCTGTCCTAAAAATTAAATTCTTTCTCATAATTAATAAAAATAAAAATCGTTAAATTAATTTGCCCGGTGAGCTGTGCTGATTATTTTAGGAATTTAATTTTAATTTGTTCAAAGCCCAGGCTGAGTGAATCTCGTGTGATGCATACTAGGTGATTTAATTTGAATCAATTTTTGTTTCGTTTATATCTTTATCTTGATTAACGATGCGGAGAGGGGAGAAAATTGGAACCCCATTGATTGTCTGTTGACTGACAATTCATTATAGATGATTATCATCATCGTCAGTCAGCGTGCTCGGTGGTAATTAGGCCCTAGATCCTCTACCAAGGTATTACTTCAAAGGGCGTGGACTTTTCTCCCTGTCTATCAACCTTTGATAATTTAGAGCTATTATGTTCTTTTTGTTCTCTCCTAGCTTTATTAATAACTTAGGAATATTTTCTTGATGATTCAATCAGAAAAGAATGAAGTGTGAAAAAAGTAGGTATTTGAAAGGAAATTGTTTCAGAAAATAATATAAAAAAAACTCATTATACAATTTCATTTTCAGTAATTAATCTAAAACATTATATTTACGTCGCTATATAAGATAATTAATTTAAACTAATTCAACGAAAGTTACCTTGTTCCCCAGAAATAAAGGATATGAGAAATGGAACCTACCTTTGTGTGTGCACTTGCATCAAACCAGACTTAAGACTATATATATAACTAGCTGCAAGGCCCGCCTTCGGCGACCCTCTTGCTAGCCAGGGGGCACGCCCCCTGGACCCCCAGCCCTCGAACCCCACCCCACACCCACCCAGAAACCCACCCAGCACCCCCACACCATGCCCAACCCCCGCCCCCACACCACCACCCCAACACTCCATTCCGCACCCTAACCCACTAACCCTCCTCACCCCCACCTCAAAACATTTCAGCACCCCCACCCGCCCCACACCACCACCCGCACCACACACACCTCGGACCCCGCACCCCATCCACCCCGGACCCCACCCCGTAACCTCCAACCCTGCGCACCACACCCCCGCCTAGTCCCCTGGACTCCACCCCGCACCACCCCCACCCTACTCCGCCTCACTCCTCACCCCACCCCTATTCCACCCCCGTACCCACCCTCCGCACCCAGTTTTTGCATTTCTAGCCTTCTAGTGACCCACAGAATATGTATACAAAATTTGGTTGAGTTTGGCCCAAGAGAAAGAATTTTCATTTTTTTGACCCTCCCTCACCCCATTTTGGGTGGTTAGTTTTTGCATTTCTAGCTCTCTAGAGGGCCGGAGATTATGTATACAAAATTTGGTTGAGTTTGCTCCAAGGGCAATAATTTTCATATTTTCACCCTCCCCCCTTTTTGGATGGTTTTTTGGGGAAATTTGTTTAAACAAAAGTTGTCAGAAATCACATCCCCTACAACTTTGTTTATCATAAAATTTGCCGTAGGGTTAATAGTTTAGGAGTTATTTAATCATTTTCATTCGTGCGACCCCCCCAAACCCCCTTCTGGGGTCAAAATATCAAAACGTTATATAGCTAAAAACGTAAGTTAGAAGACATCTGATGTAAATATGAAATTTCATAATAATACCTTCAGCCGTTTTTACGTGAATCGTGAGCAACTTTTCGGAAACCACGGAAACAGACATACAGACAGACAGACAGACAGGAATTTTGTTGAGGGTGTTTTCTTTCATAACTTTGCTTGAAATGTGTGCAACCAATATTTGGCGTGATTTGGAGCAATGTACAGACAAAACCTTAATTTTATATATATAGATGATGATATATAGTAGGTACATATATAATATGTGTCTTTCGGGGAAGAATCTCTAGTACCTGCTGATAAAAGAAAACCCTATCGGCAACAACAACCTAGTGTAGTAATTAAAAACCATAAAATTTTACTTACTGACTTTCTACTATTTTCAATTTTTCTGTTAATTTATTTTATTTTCAAACACTAAGCTATTACATTTTGAAATTTCAAAGACATTTTTAAAATAAAATGAATTCCACAATGACTTTCAATTATCACACTTTAATAGCAACTTAACTTTAAAATTAAATAGTATTAAAGTTAAAATTCAAAGCAAATTTAGTCAAAAATTATTTTCAAATACATTTTTTTAAAGACTAGTTATTAATTATAAAAAATTCTGAACCATGGATCTTGGGGGCTTTAGAATATTTTCAAACAAAACTCTCTAAAGAAATATAATTTTTCTTAAATTTATCCACCCAGTAAAGATCATCTAATTAGTGAGAATTGTAAAAAAAAGTGATTTCGTTCGTATTCGAGAAAATAACTAATACTCAAATAGTTATATGTAAAACCACTTGTGGTAGACTGATTTGCTCGAGCTGATAAATTGTTTTATATTTTTTTATCCCCAGATATTTAGTGAGACTCACTGTTTAGGAATTATCTTAATAACAGGCTGGCACACAAATCCATGGCTGAAAATAGTCTTATGGGCTCATGAGACTCAAAAATGAAAAATCTATTGTGTGAATATAGAATGAGTGAATGTATATTCTATGAAAATAATGTATTATCTTCATTAAACAAAAAAAAAAAAAAAAAAAAAAATCGCATATACTCTAGAATCGACATTCGACGCAATAAATAAATTGAAGAAAAAAGGAAAGACTTTTTAAAGAGTCAAATTTTGTTGAAATTTCAATTTTTTGTCAGCTAAGTGTTTGGCTCATTATAGGTCAAAACTTGTTGCAAAGGGCCAGCTTATTAATACAAGCCAAATATGAGCTCAATATACCTTCAAAAACGGGATATAACCTTTTTTGTAGTCCTCAAGGTACTTAATTAGAATATAAAATTTCATCAAAATTGGTTAAGTCATTTTCAAGATATTTAGAAAAAATTAAAAAAGTACTAATGTTTGTGGGCCGATATGTACCAAAAACCTATCAGCGCTTCATTTAGTTAAAGTAATGGTATAGGTTTTTAATTTGATGTCAATCTGTTGAATGATGTAGAAAAAATCATAGATAAAAAAAAATCGCACTGGACGAGACCCCATATAAATTTTGGCAAAACCATCACGTGATAAAATTCAACCTAAATGAATACCACAATTTGTGACTTTGATTGAAATAATGGATTCCGTAGTCTTTGGCGCGAGACTGATCCAATACTATATCTGCTTCGCCTTGGATAAAGTAAAAATGAAGAAATGGCTTGCGTCTTGTTTTTTTTAGGGTAGATATACCCTTAACTGATCTGTCAATACAGTTGTCTAAATACCAGGGGCTCCCATGATAGGAGAAGTTACTATTAAATGACCAGTCTGATGCTGCTACCGAGCGTGCTGCGACAGGTTTGAACATGATTCTGTATGATGATGCTTCCCCCACCTGCTCGCTAGACAAGCCTGCACTTTGTAACAATCGTCCGCAGTAGTCTCTGCGACAGCGACATGTCGGAAAAATGACAAGTGGTCACTTGGACCAGCGGGTTAACTCAGGAAAGTGAGATGGGAAAAAAATTTCAAAATCATTTTTGTTAAGAACCATAAAAATTTTAAGCTAAAAGAAATAAGAAACAAATATATTTTTAAAATTAAGACAATTTGAATTCATCTACAAGCTTGTCTTATTTTAAAAGATTCACATTTTCAACCTCTTTTAAATTCCCTTTTATTACTTTACTACATAATATATGAAGTATGATGAAATGTTGTAATCGAGCATTAAAAAGCTTATATTTATTTATTTTTCGCTTTGTATTTTCGAAATATCTCAAAAACCTTGAAACGTGAAAAAATGTTGTGGAGGCAGTAATTTGGACTCGGTGTATATAAAGTCGTCAATCAGCATATCCCACGACTGGGCAAAAGAGAGTTGGCGCGTCCCTGTTTTCAACCGGAAGTTCTTAAGCTAGAAACTCCTTTTTTTCCGAGTCTTACTATCTTCAATCCTTCAAAGCTCATGTTCACAGATATTTTCTACTCCACCCATTCGCTTGATCACTTCTCTTCTTTTCAATAATACAGGCATCTGTCAAGACCTATAACGTTGTTGCTTCTCGATGCATCCCTTTTTACATAAAAAAAAAAAAATAGAAGGTCACAATTTTTTTTAAAATTAATAAATTTATTATTAGAAATGATTAATTACCCACATTGCATTGACACCTCATGATTATTATACGACGATATAAAATGATTTATTAAGTACACATAAGGAAAAGATTAACGTTACATTTACCGGAAACAATTTAATTTTAAATAATGAAAACAACAGTTTTGTGTACTATTGAGGGAGAAAGCGAGAGGTGAATTTTTCAGCCTTGGGCAACAGATTGCCTGCCTCTTGAGGTTACCAGACGCGTTTTTTTTAATGGCTATTACTTTTCAATAACTCGAAGGCCCTGCCCTGAAGATGACATGACATTCAGTCGAGATATTGCATTTTTTTCAAATCTTATATATTATATATACTTGATACAATTTGATGGCTGTATATGTATATAATTAAGTAATGGAGAGGGATTCAGCCAATGGGTAGCCACTGCTGAATAAAAACCTCCAAATAATGGAAAACGTTTCGGCTTTAATTAAATAATGCCATCATCAGTTGCTAAGAGCTGAAAAAAGCGATAGAGCACACATATTGTATTGTATTGTATTATTGTATTTTTACATGTGTGCTCTATCGCTTTTTTCAGCTCTTAGGAACTGATGATGGCATTATTGAATTTAAGCCGAGATGTTTTCCATTATTGGGAGTTTTTTATCCAGCAGAGGCTACCCATTGGCTGAATCCTCTCCATTACTTAATTATATATTATATATACTTTGACATGCATTTTTATATTGCCTAGTTCAACAATGACACACTTGGAAAAAATTGCATCTAAAATGGTTACTTTGACACCCTCCTAAACCGTCATTTTAAGGTGAATTAAATTAAAAACAAAAATCAATATAATTCTACATAATTAGATCTTTACAGGAATATCTCACAACTCGGGAAAAAATGTTTTTTTTAAATTTTTTATTAACTATTAATCATCCGATTAATATTCTAATAAAATTTCGTCGCCTTAGAGTGTAAACCTGATAAATCCTTTTTTATCATATATGACATTTTAATACCGTTTGATAGAAAAAGAGATCCAACATCGTTCAAATAAAACTGCTACTTAAAATTACGATAGTAAGTTGTAGAAAAAAAAATGTGAAAGATAGTTTCTTTACATAACAACAATATTAAATTTTGTTTGTTTTTCTCTGCCCTATAAAATTTCCTTGTTGTGAGTTAGCAGATTTACACTCTAAGGCAACTGTTGTTTCGGTGAAAATGAATAAATGTAACTTCTAAATGTAAAATTTGTATATTATTTAGTTTATGACAACTACAAAACTGAAAATAAAACCGACTTCACAAAAATTAAATGCAACAAATAAAATAATAAAACTCAAAAATCATATAAAATGCACTAAAAGGTATAAAATAATTATCTAATTTAGTTACAACTAAACGACGAAATATTTACATGAAATCACTTTTTGAAGTCGGTACCAAACATATATATTTTATGAATCAAACTCGACGGATTTTACTTAGTACGATTGGCGGTTACGCTCGCTTATATAGTTTGTTTGGCACCGACTTTAAAAAGTGATTTCATGTAAATATTTCGTCGTTTAGTTGTAACTAAATTAGATAATTATTTTATACCTTTTAGTGTATTTTATTTGATTTTTGAGTTTTATTATTTTATTTGTTGCATTTAATTTTTTTGAAGTCGGTTTTATTTTTTTTATAAAAATTATTTTTATTTTTCTCTTTTTAGTGATGTTATTAATAGTGACTTAATATAATACCTTGCATTCATCTCGTAAGAGAAAGCGTCGGGCGAATGTATAAGAAAATGATAATAAAATAAAATTCATAAATATAGAAATTCTCTCAAAACGTTTGCGGGTTTTAATTGAACGTTTTAAGATTGATTTTTTTATAAAAGATTTTATTTATTATAATCTCGATTATTTGTTCATAAGAATTGGATATTTACGTTAATTCGTCATTGATCATATCATCAGAACTTGATCAAATTAATATGGGACCACCCCTAAGGTACCTTCTTTCCAATCTAAAAAGAATAATCGAAGTCGGTTCATAAACAAAGAAGTTATGTCTAAACAAACATAGCAAAAAAAGTCTAATACCAATGAAAAAAACGGGACCAATCGGAAACTAGACTGAACCCAATGCAAAAAAATCATCAAAACTGTTCACAATTGGCGAAGTTATCAGGTAACATAGACAAAAAAAAAATCAGTCGAATTGAGAACCTCCTCCTTTTTTGAAGTCGGTTAAAAATATATTTAACTACAACGTTTTGATCTGCTTATTCTGCGATAGTTCTCAAATATGAACAGATGAACCCCCACTCCGGAACTTTGGTTTTATTATTTGTTGTTGAATTCCATTAAATAGTTATAATTAATTACATATATGTGATTTAAATAAAAATTTAACCTTCATTAAATTCAGTCACAAAAATATAACTTTTAACAGCTACATATATAACTAATTGAAACAAGTTTTTACAAAGTTTAATGTCTGGATGTTCAACTGCATATTTCTAGAAAATTTATTAGCGAAAGTTGATTTTTATCAAAGTTCATTCATATCTCAATCTAAAATGATCATTTTAAGTTTCTCAAATGATTTAATCGCTTCAGAAATTAAGACCGAAACATCTTAAATTTATCGAAAAAAAAATTACTTTCATAACGTAAAAAATGCATTGAAATAGGAATAATTTGTTAGTGAGTGTACACTCTAAGAAAATGATTTCTATTGTTATATGTATATAATTATTTTGGATGACTTATGAAAAAAATACGGAACTCTCGGTACTTGATTCCACTTTTCTTTTTGTGATAAATGTTATTTACATTAATACACAAAAAATTAAAATTGAAATTTGTTTCTTTATTAGATTAGCTTTAGAAAAATGATAAATGAATAAATAAATTTAACGTTTAAGATCTACTACTATTCTAAGAGGTTTACTTTAGTTAAGAGGATTATCATAATCTTGATTTCTTATTACAAGATGATTTCCCGAGATAAAATAACATTAACTATAATTTAATTAGATTATAAATATACATAATTACGTCATCATCTACATAGTAGTTAGTATGGTATATATAAAATGATGTTCTTTTGATTTTTTATTAGTTAGTTAAATTGACTGTTTTCCATAAATAAATTTAAATATCAAATTCGAATATCAGAATTAAAAAAATGTTTTTTACTTTCACTTTTACATTATAGTAGTTGAAGTAAAGCAGCCGACTAAAAATTTGACTAAGCATTTTCACCGGAAATACTTGTTTTATTTTATTGTCCCCTGAATATATAAAGACAATTTCCAGCTTTTGGTGTGTTTGTCTGTATTTGTGTATCGACGATATCACGCCGTATCACAAAGAAATAAATTTCGAAAGTTTGGTCAGGTATCGGCTGAGGGGGTCTTAACAGGGTTTTAGCTTAAATCGCCCTTCCGAAATCACCACAACCATCTACACACATATGTTTTCAATTTTTCAGATTTTACCAAAAATATGCTTAACATTTATTTACTTTCTACATTTTATATTTTTAACCTTAAATATCATCTTCTTTGAGTTGTATAATAAATAAATGTGCCGTGTGGGAAGTTAGAGTAGAAAGTTTTTAAGGTTTGCCTTACTATCAGTATTATTATTATAAAAATTTCATCAATTGAGACAATATTTTATTTCCTAAAAACATTATGCAAAATTCATGGAAGTTTATACTTCTCAAATCATGCTTCGCGGAACACTGTTGATTCGTGAAGCCACTTCAAGAGTTACTCGAAAAAATCAAATACACAATTAAAAATTGTTGCAAAATAAAAATCAATACAATGTGAAATAATTTTTGTATGTGATTGTAGATTACGCCGGGTAGTTTTCGTATAAAAATAATATTGGATATTGTACAAAAATGCACGATCTCTCACGGACCAGAAAGTACTACAGGGTTGGCCACCCCTATTTTAAATTTTATGTTGTATTCTTAGGGCCGGTTGTATGTCGGTTGGTTCGGCCAAAGGTAAATTCTAAGGATTCACCTTTGTCAACGGTTAAAAAGAGCTTACCAACCGACATACAACCGGCCCTAAGTGTTCGGGAGCAAAAAATATTACGAATTTAGTGTTCCCCGACATCAAAAAATTTGAGAAGCACTGCTCTCTTGGAACACCGTTTTAAGGCCAAGATATAACTACAGGCATGTTTAACTGGAAGTGGATAACCTATCCTAAATTTCAAAAACTTAATATCAAAGTGAATTAATTTAAAAAAAGTAATTTTTTCAAGACTCGATACGATTTCTGCAAATTTTGATAATTTGAGAATTTTTTTTGTCAACTTGAGCTATGAAGCCGAAACTTGACCAAAAGATGCAATTTATAAATAGAACTGAGATATGAGAGCACAATGAGTATTTTACAGTCTACATATTCTTCAGTCATAATTTTTCCTCGTAGCTACTAGATTTTATTTCAAAATATAATAATTATTCCCTACGGTGTTAGCAGGCGAAGCCTTACTATTGAATTCACACAAAAAAATTCACTCATTTTTTTTTAAATGTCTGTAACTTGAAGAAAAGTTATTTTGAATGTTCTCTGTCTGGATTCTGATACCCAGGATAGCTCAAGAACGGCAAGTCGAAGAAAATTCGTTCTAGTATTCGTTCGTATTTCTATTTAGAAGAACGGACTAGATTTTGGGCTCTCTAGCTTTTATAACTTCCGATTCAAAAATGCATAAAACAGGATACTTTTTTTGAATGCTTTTATTGAGATTGAAGAATATGTTTTAATATAAGTATAACAATTTTTGTCAGTTTCGATTGAAATAATCATTTTATTTTCCGGCTACTGCTGATTATTAATTCCTTTTCTTCCCGAGTTTTCAAAGTTAAATAATCTAAGAATAAAGATAAATCCTAATAATCCTCCAAAAACTTCGAAACCTGGTTCAGTCGACAAACATATCCACAATACCAATGTTCATAAAACTCCCCAAAATCTTATTAAAAAAAAAAAAAAGGAAAACAATAGTAATAAAAAGTAGTCTTAAATTTCGAAATATAATTGAGAAGATACTTTGGTTATACAGAGTTTATCGTAGCCTTCACTGAAATCTACAAAATATATAGATCTATGGGCGTAGCCAGGTTTTTTAAGGGGTTTAAATGAACCCTACTCTGGGCCGTAATAAAATAAAACACATAATAGTTCCAAATCTCTTATTTCGATAACCCTTAATGGCTTAAAATTTTTTCACGTAAACTTTATGGATCTTGGTTTTAGTTTTATGTGCATATACAAAAAACACCAATGTAAAAGAGAAACCAATGAAAGAACAGTCAGATATATAGATAAGTTTTGAGAGTGATGAATATCGTCTTCTAGATCTAGTGTTTTCTTCTATGTATAAATTATTTGTTCCTATCTCTTTTTCTTAAATTATCTTATCTGATCTGGATCTTCTTTTCTTTCTTCTCTCCA
Organism: Forficula auricularia; assembly: GCA_024734495.1. Lineage (NCBI taxonomy): Eukaryota > Metazoa > Arthropoda > Insecta > Dermaptera > Forficulidae > Forficula > Forficula auricularia. The sequence continues at coordinate 570,875 of JALMQS010000411.1, forward strand.
ATTTACCCACTGATTCTGTTATCCGAACCATTAAACCATCTTGAAAACACATGTGCTTGGCGTTAGAAATTAATTTTTGTTGAGGCAACAAGTTTTTATTTTCTTTATCTTTTTCTTTATGTTATTAAATATTTATATGCAATTGGAGGAAAAATTGAAAACTTCTCAATACTCGATATTCTGTCAGGCAAAAACCCCCGCTCTAGTAATAAATAATAAACTTAATTATGATAAACTATTAAAAGTTTATTTTCTAATTTAATTATCTTGAGATAAATTCAATTTCAATTTTTAATTTAACTATTTATGAAACCTGTTATTAAATTTCATAATATAATATATTTTTGATTTTTTTGACTTCACTATCGACAGTACTTAATCATTCTGCCAAATGCAATTCTTAAAAAAAGGGAAAAAACATTTTAATTACATTTTTTTTTATAATTTAACAATTTAGTGAAAACTTTATTAAATTACATAGTATAATATACATTTGATTTTTGGATATATATTCAGAAATAACTTCTCTGCCTCAAAAGTCTTCATATTTGCTTACTATATTAAACCATTTGTCTTTGTGTAATACTAATAGGAAAAACTTCTTTAAAAACCAAATCAAAAATTCAATTTCTTAATTAATTTGAATTAAAGTGATAATTAGCCATCAAATTCAATCAATTCTTAATTAATTTTAAAATGCAACTATTTGTTTTAAGCTATTCGTGGGTTTTGAAAAATTAAAATGATCAATTTAATTTAAATTGAAAAAAAATTGTTTTCACCTTAAAATTTTAATATAATAATTCAAAATATGTTTTCTGCATTTTCAAATTGAAATTTCTAAAGCTTGAGAGTCACAAATCTGCTCTAGAAATACAAATATTTTGGTACAAGAACAAACTTTCTACGAATTTTTATTCTTAAATTATCGAGGGTATCGGAATCCAAACAGTCACATAGCTAGAAAAAATAATATTTGAAAAAAATTCATCACGTTTCGGATTTTTTTAAGCAGAACGAGGAAACAAAAACATTCAGTGAATTCAGCGAGTAATATTAATGATAAGAATAAAACAAGATTCAACAGTTAATAGTGTCGATGAATTCTTGCATCCTAGAAGGAAGATTCAACTATTTAGGATTCAGGTGGGAATCGAATTCACTCGTGGGGCCGAAAATTTCTTAATACTTTCCTAGTGAATATAGTCCGTCATAATTCCACTAATATCAAAAATCTTAATTAAAATAAATGATATAATATTATAGTAGCCACTAATAATTACTTCCGTGTCTGATGAAGACCAAAAATTCAAGGACGAAACGTTTCTCCAAAAACTAAAATGACATCATGGATGTAATTATTATAGGTATATACTGGACGAGTTTTTTTTTAATGTTTCTTATTTGCAGTACTAGTGAAGATAGTCAACGAGTGGTGACCGAAACTGCTTAGTGAATAGAGAATCAATAAATAATAGTAAATTATTAAATTATTATTTTATTTCTAACTAGCAGCCCTCGAAATTTTAAGAATATTAAATCCACAGTTACTTAACTTAAGTTTTAAAAGAATAAATTAAATAAAAATGGTTATATTCAAGAGTCTTGTTTTCCAATCATTTATATCATCAAAAATAAATAATGTTTAGTATAGAAACAAAAATGTATTTTTTAATTTGTACACCCTTACGATTTTGTATTTTCTTTTTCTCAACATCTTTATTATTGTTACATAATTACGTATACGTTTAAGACAGGGTCGTATCGACGGGGGGGGGTCAGAACCCCCCACTCCCCAAGGGCAGGACACAAGGGATGAGTAACGCCAACGACAAACCGTTTCTTATGGCAAATTAATCGTAATTAAATATATTCCATATGTTTAATCAAGAATTATGTTGTTTTTTAATTTCTTGAAGTATCTATTTGTTTTAATAAAAAAATTCCCACGAAATATTTTGCTAGAACCCCCCATGAAAATTTACTGGCTACGCCACTGGTTTAAGGTCATATCTATACACTTTCATAATCTATACAACGATGTTTACAATTTTTTTAAGGGAAAATGGTGTAGCTTCTAGATGAAACATATTTAATAAAATTTAAATTTAAAAATATAAATTACTAGGTAGGATTCACAAATATTATTAGGTTATAATGAAAGGCAGACCATAAATTATTTAAATTTTATTCAATTTCCGACGTTTCGGAGACTTTTTTCTCTCTTTCTTCAGGGTATTGAATAGTTATTGATGGGTGAGTATAACTCTGTTCCCATTTGTCTCTCCTCTCAGTGATAGCAACAATATTACAATTATTTTCCAACATTATACCATAAGTGTAGATAACCAAATACGCTTATGGTATAATGTTGGAAAATATTGTAATATTGTTGCTATCACTGAAAGGAGAGACAAATGGGAACCGAGTTATACTCACCCATCAATAACTATTCAATACCCTGAAGTAAGAGAGAAAAAGTCTTCGAAACGTCGGAAATTGAATAAAATTTAAATAATTTATCGACCTCCTTTCATTATAACTTACTTATTTCGCTTACCAATCGGTCTTTCTAAGAAAATAAATAAAATTAAAGTTTACAATATGACTTAAGAATTTCACTTCCGATACTCTAACTAAAAGTTAATTAATTAATTTCTCGTAAATTATAGCGAACATTTTTTTTATTCTAATTTTAGATTGGAAAGTAATAAATGCTTGATGTTAATTTGTTTGATGGTACTAACTTCAGGGTCTAATTTAATTAATTTAACCTTCAACCGACTCTTCTCATCTTAATGTATTAATTGTTAGGTGCTTAATGAATGCAGGTATGCTAACAGCCTAATCCTAGAGTAAGTGAGAAAAAGCAGAGTAGAAAAAATCTTTCTCCTGACAACTGACGAGGGTACACCATCCAAGGAAAAAACATCTAAAAAAACTAAATTATTATTAAATTAAAAAAAGAATTTCTTTATCAAGTCATTGGAATTAATAACAATAGAATTCAAATGAAATATGAATATAAGATTTAAACAAAACGCATAATATGCAGACAATACAGTTTTCATTTCCTTTTGTTCCTCATCTGATCACTTTCGTAGAAATATTTGCAGAGAACGATTGCTAAACCGGGTTTCGAATTTCCTTTCAATGCATTATTTTTCAATTTGATAATTCTTAAAATATTTGAATCATTCAACTTTTAAGTCAATGGAATATTTTAAGAGATTATTCTCATAGCCTATAAGGCAGATATTTCCGGACAAAATTTCTCACACTTAATAGTCACAACATTTATTAATGAATCAAAGAAGATACAATGTAAAAAAATAAAAAATAAGCTGACATGTTCTGATGTGGCCATCCACTTTTCTTTACCATACAACCTGGCCCCTAAAATTATTTATAATCATATAGGGGGGGGGAATAGTTTTTGAATTTGTATACTTCTGGGGTCCCACTGATTATGTATACAAAATTTGGTTGAGTTTGGTAAATGGTCAATATTTTCATTTTTTGACTCTACACCCCCTCCCCCCATTTTGGCGGTTAGTTTTTGCATTTTTAGACTTCTGGGGGTCCACTGATTATGTATACAAAATTTGGTTGAGTTTGGTCAAATGGCCTAGATTTTTTATTTTTAACCCCCCTCCACCCCCCTTAATTTTGGGTCGATATGCACCAAAATCTAATCAGCTCTTAATCTCTATGGACCAAAATTTCGTGTGAAATTTGGTTTCGATATTCCAACTAGTTTTTGAGCTAGCTCGTCCACAAAAATTTGCTAACGCACAGACTAACGGACGGACGCATGACGGACAGACCAACAGACATTTTGACAAAACAATTATTATATCGAAAAATATAATTTTTTCGATGTTCACTTATTATAGCTTTTTTGTAGAGCGAAATGCCATGGTTTAGCTCAATTTTTTAAATCAAAATAGTTTCAGCCGTTTTTGAGATATTTCGAAAAAAAGAAAAAAAAAACACTTTTTTCATGCACGATTACAATACTTGACCATACCCTGTATGGCAGCGGCCGGAAACCGGGGTAACAATGAAACTATCGGGAGTAATTAGGACATTTTTAAAATTTTCTATTTTATAAACTATTATAGTATTTTAGTTTGAATTATGTTAATGTTAATTTTTATTTACTTAGAGATAGTTTTCATGTAAATTACAATTAATTCAATAAATAATAAATAATATACATTTATAAAACTAAAGATTTGAGCATCTTTTTTTTGAAAATAGTTGGAATGTTTTTCAAAAAATCAGCACGGGTACAGATTAACCAATGTTTTTTAAAGAGAAATAATTCAATCTTTAGGACAAATTCTAGGATTTTGGTAGAAATATTATTAAATTTCGATATCAGAGGGGATTCATCCCCTCAGGAGTCGAACCTGAGAACTAACATGCTTGCCGGGCAGACACTCAATCGGCTCACACCCTCGAGACAAAAAACCTCTCGCCGATAGTAATTTTTTGATTTCAAGTTTGAATCTTATTTAGTTTACGAGTACAATGCTCTGATAGACTGAAGGACATTGTAGTTACACTGTTAAAAAAATATAAATTTACTATGTTTTTACAGTGAGCATGTTAGTTCTCAGGTTCGACTCCTGAGGGAATCCCCTCTGAAATCGCAATTTAATGATATTTCTACTAAAATCTTAGAATTTGTCCTAAAGATTGAATTCTTTCTCTTTTAATATACATTTATCTTGCTTTTCTGAATGTAGGGGTAACAGCGACCTACGCAAAAATATTTTGAGGTAATGGCTAAAAAAGTTCCCCGACCTCTGCTGTATGGTAAAGTAAAAAATTAGAGCTACTAATATAATAATCTGTTGTGTGTGATATAGGTGCTGTCCAAGAAAACTTGCTTTTATTTTACTTCATTTTTATATAAATCTACGGTTCTAAAAGTAGTTAACATGGAGATGGTTAGGGGGGGGGTAAGGGGGACATTAATTCACCCCTACAAAACTCATTGCCCCCACCCTAGAAAAATCGAAACTCCATTATTACGAGACATCACATTTATGTATTTCTCATTAAACTATTTCGTTACTTCCAAAATTTGTCAATTCTTTGTACTAAAAAATTAGTTGATGTCTAATCAGATTACCAAAATTGAAATCTTGTTGTGTCTAATCAGTTGATCGACTGCCCCCCTAGGAAAACTCCCTAACTACACCAATGGTAATCAGTGTATTTGATAATTCTTGTGTACCTATACAATAATCAATTGGAAACAATATATTGATTTTTACTGTCATCCTAGCCTTATAGTTTATCTCCCTCTTGTTTTTTATAAATTCCTTTTTCGCCATACTCGTTTTTGAGCATTGTCAATTACTGGATAGGTTAAGCATGACATTTGCACTATTGTAATAAGCTGAAGGAATATAACGCAGTTTGAGAGAAAATATTAATTTTGTATGTCTCTCTGGGTTCTGATTACCTCTAAATTACTTCTTTATCCAAAGCTAATACATGTAAGTTTGGAATCTCTAAAAACTTTTTTACACTCAAATTCTTACACGGTACAAGAATCAAATTCACCCTTATCTTGAATATTTATTATAATGGCTTTATATTAATATGGAGCTGTGGAGAGGGGCCTCCAACTTATATTAATCCTTAAAATATTTTCTTCTTAGACTTAATCTTGACTTATAGTTGTTGAACTAATATTATTAAAAAATGCTCTGGATATCTTTACATTTATTTATTATTTATTCTAACGTTAAATGGAATCCTATTGGTATTGCTACAATATCTGTCTTTCTGTCCGTCTGTCGTCCTAGGTCTTAAACTAAAAAATACAAACTTAGAATTTACAAGTTTTATGGATTTATTTTAAATCCTATTAAAATTTTACTCTTATAATTATTTGGGAGGAGGTTAAATTTTATGTAGAGTGGAAAATAAAAAAATAAATAAATATGGCTTTAGATATTCCTGCAACTGTTTTTCATTCAGTAGAATTAATTTGATTTAATTTACATTAAAATGATTCTTTAGAGGGGCGTCAAAATATACATATTTTTCATATTGTATTTAATAGGATTTCAAAACTAGAGAACATAAAATTATGAACAAATTCTACAAATACGCACAATCTTTATTTATCAACGACAAATAAGAAGGAATTTGATATCTCAAGTATTTTGGAATATGTAGCTACGGTATCCTTGGTATGCGAGTCTGAATCGACCGAGTTATTTTTTTATCTCTATGTAACATCTAGCATGAAACGATGTAATGTACCAGAGTTTAAGAAACCCAGAGCTAACCAGTTTTAAAAACACCCTTGACTTTGAATGAATAAATAATTTCGTTAAATATTTATTTTTTATTCTTTTGAATTGTTTTTCAAATCAAACATTGTTTTGACTAATAAAAAGCTCAGTATCATTCTAGACCAGAATTCTTAGCGTAGGAGGCAATGTGTGGGAGCCCACGTGTTTCTTAACAGGTGAATGGGTCACACGCTGGCTGCTGACAGCCTGACACCTACGTGAACTGGCCTACGCAAAACGCAAAAGACCCACCACCCATATTCATTCATCCATTCATGCCCAAAGAACCTATAACCATTCCGATTAGTTTGTGTTGTTGTTTTGTTTTGTTTCCGAGAATATTCAATTGGCAGACGAGAGATACCCTTCTCAGCGATTTGTTAAACTCTATTATTATATATTTAAGCTACCTGAACATAATTAAAACCTATATTCTTGATACATAGTGAGACCTTCATAGGAATAATTACTTAACATACCTAAGAAGAAAAGCATCCAACCTGTTTTATGATGGAAATGCATTCAATAAAAAAAAAAACTCCCCTTTTGCCTTGAGAAGGTGGAACGTGTGGGTTTGCTTTACTTCGCTAAACTCCTCACAATAAACAAATTGGTTAAATGAAATAAACAAAATATATAAGTAATAAAATATGTGTGAGCCTCATCCACATAAGCTCACGGGGAAGTGAAACTTCTTTAGCCATAAATGTTATTGAAATAATTTAAATTTCCTAATTTTAGTAAATTTTATTTTTCATGAAATATTAGTGGGTTTAAAATAATAATTTAAATTTGCTAATTGTAATAAATTTTATTTGTCATTAAATATTAGTGGGTTTTAAAAAAAATTATTTCCACTTTATTAAAACAAAAAAATCAAACAGATACGTAGGTAAAGAAGTTTCACTTCAAAAATTAGGTTAAATTGCGAGGTGGGTTTCACATGAAATAAAATAAATCAAAAGTGAGTTTAGATTTCGATATATTTAGATATATAAGATTAGAGTTCACACAGCCAGAAAAATTAAAAATATCTCCAAAGCAGTTATTTCGATTTGATTTTCAAAATTTCAAAATTTAATCTAACTAAACAACGATCAGATTCTTAGATTCGTTCTGGACTCGCTGGTTCCACACTTTGCATTCAGGGCAGTTGGCCTAACCCTAGGAGACGAATCCTTCCTATGTTATATGTAGGTGAATACCATATATATTCAAAAACTCACTTGCTTTTATTCATAAATTACAATATTTCATTCAGTCGACATAGGAATTTTATATTTGATTTTGCTACAACTTGAATACATTTTTGTAGCTCATCATATAACTGATGGGGGAAGTGTTGGTTTCTTTTAAAATTAGGTTATTTTGACACTCTCTCGTGCTAAAAAAATGACAGAAACACAGTTTTATTATTATTTCCGCGGCACGAAGTGAATAGAATGCTGGGAAATATTGAAAGCCTTTTTCCAAACTGAGTGCTATTTTGCCGAAACATTGCGAATTTTGAAAAAAAAAAAAGAAAAAATAGCAACCTCGCCTCCTGTACGCAAGAATTCTTACCATTTAGTTTTGATTCCCGAGGAGAGCGATCCCCTCTGACATAAATATTTTATTTCTTCCTTGAAATATATATTAATATTTTTTTAAAACTCAGAATTTAAAAAACAAACAAACATATTTTCTCGCTTCCCCTTGAAAATATTTCTGGTTCTGGGTCTAATTTGTTCATTGTCTCAATTTTTTCGTTCATCAGGAAATTCACAATCACAAAGAAGGACTTTCAGCAAGTTTATATATTTCACCTATAGATTGTAATTACCTACTACTTTATTAAAAGAAAAGATTATTTAAAATTATCTTATATTTCAGAGATTCCCGATTTATATGAATGAATATGCAAAAATCTTTGTTTTCTATAAATTTGCCAACACAAAAGTTAAACACATTTCGCAAAAAAAAAAGAAAAAAGAAAAAAGGAAAAAAGAACGATCTCCGCTTGAATGCACGAAGGATTCATAGACACGCAAACTCCGAAGATGCTCTCTCTTTCTTGAAAAAAAAGAAAAAATCTTTAACTTCAAGTTTTAAAATTACCATAAATTAAGATTAAAAATGTGGAAAAAACAACGATTTAGTTGATTGGATGCCCGACGGTGGTCGTCACTAATTATAACTGTTTAATATTCCTAAGATCGACCGCGACGGGCATTTTTTATTTCACATTTCTTCAGGAAAATTAGACTAAATCGATGGAACTAAAAATAAAAAAAAATTGAAAGAAAAAGTGAAAAAATTTTCAAGGCTTCTTGACACACTGTTTTAAAATTTTACTTATTTAGCAATTTTTTGTCAACAAACGGTTTGAACTGGAAAGTCGAAATTGGTACAGATTTCACTTTTTAAATTTCCAAGCTACTTGTCCCGTTTTTTTCGTTTTTATGTTTCAACTCACTACTTCCTGAATTTTTACTCAGTAGCTTGCCTGACTGCTGGGCTAGCCTAGTATTTTAAATTTAAGTAAAAATTTTCAATTTTATCATTCTCATTAAGTATGTTTAAAGTTGTTGGAACGGGGAGAAAAATACTTTTTAAAAATCATTTACTTTTTGTCTGATGTAGAATTTCTGTGTCTAGATTCAGCTACCCACGATAATTTAAGATCGAAAAGTCGTATAAAAGTTCATTTTTTTGCTAAAATTTTTGTATTTCCATTTCGGGGAACAGATTACATTTTGGACTTTCTAGCTTTAGAACTCCTGGTTCAAAAATCCAGAAAACATAATTTTTTTAATGATTTTATTTAAATTTAAACTCAATGTTTAAGGATAAAACATGATATTTCTTCATATAGCATTGCAAGGAAACCAAATAGAAGCCAAGACTTGTTCCAGATTATTAGAGAATAATTTCTTAATTTCTATTATTCTAGTATAGGCCTTTTGACTCTAGGTAAGAAAAATTAAATTAAAATGAATATAAGATTTATATATTTATCATTTGAAATGATTTTTCTTTTTCTTTAGGTGCTGTCTTCGTTTCGAAGTTTGGCAATCATTAAAAGGCGATTTTTTCTTTTGAGACCGCAGATCTAAATAGTTGGTTGTTACTACAACCAAACCATTCTCTCAGGTTCCCAAACCATGATTTTCGACTCCTCCCTAATAGATCTCTTTCCTATAATTTTTCCTTGCATAATATTTTGCAGTATTTGATATTTCTCCCTTGAAATGATTAATTCACCGAAATTGCAAATACCGCACCGACTTGTTAAAGTCTAGAAAAAGTTTCAATTTTTCTTCCATTTTTTTTATTTTCCTCCTTCTTTTCATGAATCTTGAGTCCACCCTGGACTACAGGGGCTCCTTGGTCCTTGGTCCAAAACTTTTTATATCAGTATCATTAAAAAAACTCATTAAAAATCGTGAGTAAGCATCCTAATTAGCTTTTAATCTCAAAATAAAGCAACTAAATATGAAATTATGTCTTAATAATTTTATTAATTTGTGATGTTGGCCACTCATAAACTCACATACTTACTCACAATCAAGCACACAGACAGTAAATAAATTTAATGAGACCTTGATATTTAAAAAAAGTCTTTTTACAAAACTTCCCCATACTAAATCTGTTAAATTTATTTAAAAAGATATGAAAAATTCGTTTACCTTTATGACTTCTAGGGACTTTAAATTTCATAAATCTTACAATCATCAGTCCTTTATAGCTTTTTTTTTGGTTTTTAAATGAGAAGTATCTTTAGAGAGAAAAATTAAACAGTGAATACAACTTGGATCCTTGGCCAAGTGTGGTTGCAATTTACAGTTCGAGAAAATCGTACATTGTCCTGCAAGCAAGGGCGGATTTAAGAGACCCAGGGCCCCTAGGCACTTGACTTTTGCCCCCCCCCCCCCCCCACCATCTCGAAGCTATTTTGGAAATTTAGCAAATTAAATGCACTAGTACAGAACATTTTTTTTTCTTTTATTTATTCAAGAACATCGTATTTGTAGGGGCATCTAGCCTTTTTAATGTACAATATTAGGCCAATTTAATTACAAAGAAAATAAACAATATGATACAAACAGATCAAGTAAGAGAAAAATTAAATTTTAAAAGGGAAACAACAATTATATGGAACAAAAACAATAAATATACTGAATATATATATATATATATATAGGATATAGACAAAAGAAGAGAGGAAAAAAAAATTTTTAATCGACTTTAATGAGTTTAATAAACATCAGAATAATACAGTATGCTACTACTAGTATATAGTTACGCTTTTTGATAAGGCAAGCCAGGCTTTTGAGCTTATGTAAATGGGGCAATCCAACGTAAAAACTCTTAGTAATTTTAATGAGAATGTTAAGCGATATTTGTTTAGCCAGAGATTGTGATTGCAACCGGGGCCCCCAGGCCGGCTGGGCCCCTAGGCCCGGGCCTTGTGGGCCTAGGCGGAAATCCAGCACTGCCTGCAAGAGATATTCGCCGAGGTCTTTTTTTTAATGATACGTATGCAAGAAAGATGCAACTTTTATAGACTGGTGTGGATCCTTGCATCGTGGAAAGAAGAAGAAATTTCAAGGATTGGGTCGGAGTTGAAGGTATTTGTGGATAGGGGTCTTGAAAGACTGAAGGTTATATGTCACCGGAAAGAACGACGCAGAAAGAGAGTTCCAATTTCTAGAAGTCATAAGGAAAAAATGTTTGTTTCCTTAGTATCTAATTTAATCTCGAATCTTAATCTTAAATGCTTGAAAAAAAAGCAAAGGACTGAGACGATTAATTCTATAATACAATGTGCCAAGGAGATAGCTAGTTAATGCTGGATCCCCTATTAGCCTCATAGCTCTTCTCAATTGCATCCAGGGTACCTACAGTTTGAATACTTATAGAAATTTGAAATGCTCTTATTTAATATAATCTTATATTGGTAAGATGGATTATATTATCAGGGATATGTTTTTTCTGGGAAAAGCTCTTGAAAAACCCTTTAAAATCCTAACAGGGATGCTGTGTGTGTATGCTCTGGTATATGGAAACTGCAAACCGTTTCCAAATACTCAATTCTTTAGGTAATGCAAGGGTTTATCATGGATTATAGGTGCAACATTTTATAGGTACTTTCCTTTTTGTATCAGTTTCATTAAAAATAAATAAATAAATAAAAATGACCTTCACAATGCATCTTCATGTCACACTGCGTATCAAACAAATTCTTTTGTCTATTTGCTGTTGTTGATGTTTTTGTTCTTGATGGTTGGTTGGTTGGTTGGATGTTTCCTGCTTTTCTCTATGCACATGAACATGTTCCTTTCGAATCATGTCGATCGATGGTCGACTGACTATGCAATTCTACCGGAACCTATTGCATGTTGTTTGCAGCTCGATTTAAGATTTATCTCTTGTTCATATTTATTTATCACTAGCAGAATGATTCAGTTGTTTATTTTTTTTCTTTTCGTTTACGATTAAAGTGAAAGTAGATTTATTAATTACTTTAATCACAAAATAAAATATTTTTTTAAAGTCATAATCTGTCTTAAGACTGGTTTGATGCACTAGTCTCCTCCATTTGTCTCAATCTCGGACGAATTCTTTCACTTCTCTAAAATTCGAACAATCTAAATATCCTACCTTATCTACAAAAATATTTTCTAATCTAGATTTTCATCTTCTTTTTTTTGTACTATACCATTTAAGTCAGAGGTTCTTAATCTTTTACAACTACTCGCAGCCTGGTAAAAATTTACAATTTATTCATTTTTAAATAATATTAAATCTACTTCCACCATGGACCCACTTCCCGAATAATTAGATATCTGACCAACAAAGCTTCATAAGAAAAAAATACAATATTCCTATTCTATATGATTTAGCACGGGTGACATTCCTATTTGTCAATAGTCGTATACAAATGTCATTATTATTAAAAAAAAAAATTTTTAAACACCTAAAATGCAATAAAAAGTAGAATAGATTTTTCTTTATTAGGTATCCAAAAATTTGAATATTCACGTGAATAAAAATAAAAGCAGGTCAAATGCGCCCACTGTTTATTTTTAATAATACGAAATTAGAATACTAAATAAAATTTTGAAGGAGACAATAAAAGAGTGTGTCTTCTGCTGGAATTATAAATTTTATTTATTTATAACGAGACTATAGTTTCGAGGCTTTGCCCTCTTCATCGCCTATTACAATGTATTCACAGGAATTAATTTATGAATGAAAGTTTTACATTTTTCATGTGGTAAGGTTAACACATGAAAAATGTAAAACTTTCATTCATAAATTAATTCCTGTGAATACATTGTAATAGACTGATGAAGAGGCAAAGCCCTCGAAACTATAGTCTCGTTATAAATAAATAAAATTTATAATTCCAGCAGAAGACACTCTTTTATTGTCTCCTTCAATATATAAAAATTCTGCTACTCTCGGCAAAAACTTTCAATTTAAAAATAAAATTTTATTTTATACTTTTTTAACCTTTTAAAATTAAATATTTTTTTTAATTTATTTAATTTATTTTTTTTATTTTTTTATCTTATACGTTTTAGCTATTGCAACTAGAGAAAATCCCCATTAATATCGGGTAAGCCGTATAATTTTATTTTAATGTTTATATTATACTATAATATTTAAACACCTTCTAATTAATCACATTACCGGTAGCTGGAAAATTATTTTTTCATTAGCCCTAGGGCGTAAGCACAAGTGGTTCTAAAGATAATTATAAATTAAATAAAATTGGAAAATCAAGAACATATTTTTTTATTATAGACAAAAGAATCGATAGGGGCTCGAAACCTGGACCTTCGAGTAGCTTAAAAGTGCGAGTCTCTAACCAAATGAAATACCAATCCCTCAACCTAATCCAATGCTTAATGTCTAAATGAAGATAACATTTCAATCTTTTAATCCTCCCTTTATTCATTTTACACAACTTTGATTTAACAGGCTATTATTATTCTATATTTAAGCACCTCCTAATTAATCACCTCACCCAAAGCTGGAAAATTATTTTTTCATTAGCACTGGGGCGTAATCATAACTTGTCTCCTATAAAGACAATTATAAATTAAATTGTCTACAATAAAAAATCGTTTCTTTATTTTATAATTTAATTTAATTGCTTATATTATATACTGAAATCAATTATCCCCTTGAAAGGCTTATTTGTAAGAAACATGCGACTTTCAAACGCTCAACACCCCTACACTGTCAAATTTTATGAGAATCGAACGAACGCTTTCGCCAAATCGTTTATCCCTATGACTATTATAGAGTGGAACTCGCTTCCTGTCATCGTTTTTTCTTCGATCGAGCTATAACCCTGAGCTCTTTAAGGGCCGGTTGTATGTCGCAAAGTAAATGCTTTTTACCACTAAGTCTAGATGGTAAATGGAGGGGTAGGATGGCCAATCAGATGACAGGAACTTTCAGTGCCTGTCATCTGATTGGCCATCCCAGTGCCTCCATTTACCATCTACTGTTTGTTAGTGGTAAAAGCATTTACTTTGCGTCATACAACCGGCCCTAAGAGTCACATCCACAGATAATTTCAACTCCAACCTAAATATTTTCTTCTTCTTTTCACAATGTAGAAGCCAATCCAGGCCATTAGGGCATTCACCTTCTTGGTGTAACTCCTTCTCGCATTAATATCATAAAAAATTTAAAATTGAAATTAAATTAGATTTATCTCTATTTATTATTGGAATCGCAGATTCAAAATTTTAAGAAACTCAGCAGTGTAAAATAAGTAACAATAACACAATTCTACTCAAACAGACTGATTTAAATAATAAATAAAATCATGAAACAATAAATTACTATCTAGTCAAAAAAATTGATACATTATACTAAATCATTTCCAATGAGAACATGTATCAAACGCACGATTAAATATCTCCTTGGTTAAAAACATTATTGTAAAGAAAGAGGACGTTGATAACACGTAATAATTAAGGTAATTTGTCTGCGAGAGCTTTTAAATTAAGTCTAAAGGGGGATGTGCAGGAGGGAGCCAAGCAGGCTGCAAGCTCATTTGCCTGCCGGTTGCCAGGGCCTTATAAGGTCACTATCACGAAGGTTAACAAGACCAACAGACAAACGTCTCACTTTTCTTCTTCGCAAACTAAATTATTTATTTTATTTCAAATAAGAGATAACGGCATTTATATTATGATAAACTGTACTTACTATCAGGATTATGACATCTATCCATCATATTTTCATAGATTATAATAAAGTAAAATTACATTTATTATCGTAGAACCGGCTATAGTAGTAAATAATTTTCACATTAACCTTTTTAACCCTAACACCTATTATAGAGTATATAACTGTCATTTATTTACTACTTTGAAATATCTTAAAAGGAAATCGAAGAATTGGCAGCCGTCTTTAAAATACATTCGCTCTATAATTTCCCTTAATTTTCGTTAAATGTAATTCCCTAGTAATAATTAAAAAATTATATCGATCAAATTTTACTGGTTGCATAAGTGTACCCAGGTATGATCAGGAGGCAGCTGCCCTTCCCCTCATAGAACAAAAGGGATTCTTAAAAACTTTAATTTAAATGAAAACAATACTTATTGAAAAATAACTAATCAAAAGAAAACGGATATGATTAAATAAGTACATATCAGTGGTGTGTGGTACATGGATGCTGTGGATGCGGCGTATCCCTAAAATTTCAAACATTTAGAGTGTTTTCATAAATATAGGTATAGGGTTGACTTCAAAATTTCATGAGGATCTTTACATTTTCAAATTATTATTCGTTTCTTTCTTATATTTAGTCTAAATTTCTTATAGTTAATCTATTTGAAATCTGCGCAGTTTCCTCTTGGTCTTGTCTTGGTTTCGAATGAATTTATTGATATTAAATAAGTACATATCAGTGGTGTGCGGTACATGGATGCTGTGGATGCGGCGTATCCCTAAAATTTCAAACATTTAGAGTGTTTTCATAAATATAGGTATAAGGTTGACTTCAAAATTTCATGAGGATCTTTAAATTTTCAAATTATTATTCGTTTATTTAAAATATTTCTATAAAAAACATTTGTTTATTTTCACAAGTACATTGGTTCTCGAAATGAAATAAAATTGTTGCATAGTTTCAAGGGACAATTAAAATGAATGATTTTTCCTAAAAGGGCGCGGATAGAAGGTTTAAAGTCCCTACCTGTTATATTTTCCAGTTCAAGCTTGTCTAAAACAAGTCCTGACGAGTTTTAGTCCGATAAAAATTGTTCTCGCTTAGGAACTATTAAAATAGTAACAATACATATAAGGAATAAATAAAGATGATTCGGGAATCTCTGGACTAATCCATTTCTAAGAACTCTCAATATAAGATCAGAAATAACTAAGAGTGTTATAGACAAGTCTTAGCTTGCTTATAACAATAGAATTAGGAGAAATTTAAAATTTTCTTATAGGACAGGCTGATTCATTGTGGAAGATGGTCGATTTCCATCTCAGGGACTGTAGAGTTTAAGTTACAAGATTTAATTTCTGACTCCTACCCTCACTCACACAAAGCCGTAGTATCCATTTGGAGGTGAAGGTTCCAAAATATATTTTTTTTTAATCTAATGTTAAATTTGAAAAATAACGAAAATGATGCCGTTTTCGATGAAATTTGCAAAAAAAAAAACGAAGATGAAAATAAATTTTCAAAAAAAAGGGTACTTTTTTGGACAGCATCCCCTGTTTCAAAAATCACAAACCACCACTGGTTCATATATAATATTTGATAATTTCAATGTTTTCTTCGCTATATTTTCTAAAATAAAACTTAAGGAAGAAGGTTAAATTTTAAAAAGAGTGATTTTTATATAATAATTGTTATCACAGGGGGTCAGCGAGAGTTCACTCATGTTTTGGGGGTTCAAAAATCCATATGGGTTGCGTGTACTATCTTGGTGATTATACGTCATGCCTCATTTAGACACCTGAAATTTCCATGCCAATAAATAATTAATTACGAAATTGTAAATTGAACGAAAATTCACTCATATTCTGAGCCTGTCTTGATCTAGCTGCCCTTATCAATAACAGTTGTCAAAAAATGAAATAAAGAAATAACTTTAAAAAATGTTGTCATATAATTTATGTTTATAAACCATTCATTTCCTCTTAGACCTTATAATTGATTACATGAGTGAAAAAAATCCTAATTTTATCTGCATTGTAAAAAAATAAATAAATATCATTAAAAGATAATAAATGAGATTTTTTTCTTTCTGATCCAAATCAGTGCACTCGATTAAATAATAATAAATTGGTACCCCATTTCTTTGATTGGCTTCTTTGTTCGATAAAACCAGAAGTAAAGAAATAAATTACATCTCTAGGACTAGTTTTAATTAGCCATCTACTTGTTCTTCCTTCGTTTTTTTCTTAGGCTTTCTCCAACCTCTTTTCCCGCATCCCTTACGAACCCTTACCACATGCATAAAAAACTAATCCAATCTATCTATATTATTTATATTAAGCGCATTATAAAAAAACTCACTCATATCTATTTCTTAAATCTTCATCTTGTTGAGAGATATCGGATAAATTCCGGTTGTTATCAATATGTCAGCGAGTCTTGTTTTCGAACAGAAAAAGCGAAAATAGCCTGAGGGAAGAAGGCGGATAAAGATGCCGAATAAATTATTATTTTTTTATAATAGACTTACTAAACGATAAGCAATAAATAATTAGGCAATTAATGTATGCCCTTTAACATACATATAAAAAAACTTTCTTTGGATGTTTGTGATACCTATCGAAAATAAATCTCTTCGTTTTTTGCCTGAAGATAAATAATATTCAAGATACCTGATAAATATTGAAACCTTTGTTTAAAATATCGAGTTTAAATTTTTTTATAACCTAATATTAGTTTTATTATTATTAGGATGTCATATTAATCAAAACATCAACATATTTTTTTCAATGGATTAAAATTTATATGTTTTAATAGAACTTTTTGAAATCAACCACATTGTACACTGTTAAATATATTTATTAAAACACTAACAAATATACATAACCCAAATACTCTAAATTTCTATCAGAACGACATCCATCGGGATCTACAAAGGGACACCATAGAACTAACAATTATTAAATTTCCTAGTAGTCCCGAACAAAGGCTGCTTAGCCATGTCAACGTTGAGGCTACTCAGCTCCTGGACAAGACAAATATGATAAGAAGACTTAAAAGAAGAAACCTTTTTTTTTTTTTATTAAAATATAACCTTGTTAAGGAAACCTTTTGAGTTAGTGAAATAATAATATGACCTAGAGTAGTGTAGATCAGGGGTGTCCAATTTTTTGGCTTACCCATGACCACATTTTTAGAAAAATAAACTGCAACGGATCGTTGCTAAACTTTATCCAAAGTCATTTGAAATATCAATATTTTTGTTCCTTTATTATTAATCATAAATCATAGCCTATTTGCGGTCCATGTTTAAAATAAAATAATAAAGAATTTATAAAATGTACTTACTTACTCTAGAGTAAAGTACTTTAAAATATAATTTTACTAAAAACTTTATTTAACCTTTTTTGTAATCCCCGAGGTTCTTAATTAGCATATTAAATTTCATCAAAATTGTTTAAGTCATTTTCAAGATATTTAGAAAAAACTAAAAAAGTCCTGAAATAAAGTACTAATGTTTGAGGGCCGATTTGTACCAAAAACTAATCAGCGCTTCATTTTGTTAAAATAATGGTAGATTTTCAATTTCATTTTAATCGGTTCAACGATGTGGAAAAAATCGTGGATGAAAAAAACGATAACATACATCCATCCATCCGCACGCACTTCCTGAAAAAATGGCACTTTTTGGCCTCTCGACGAGACCCCATGTAATTTTTGGCAAAACTGTCACTTGCTAAAATTCAACCTAATTGAATACTACAATTTGTGACTTTAATTGAGACCATGGGTTCCGTAGTCTTTACCTGAGGAGCCTTTGAAGTCGCGCTTGCCTCGAGACCGATTACAATACTTTACCCATCCTTCGCATTGGATAAAGTAAAAAATTGTCTTAGACCTCGGATAAAATATTATAATTCTATTAATATTTATTATTCAAAAAGTATAGGTAGAAATAAGAACTTTATTATTTTTTTAGGTCATAGTGAGATTATAATTTTACTTTCCGTAAATTTTATACTTCTCGTATTACTTACAAAAAGTGATATTATGTATTAGTATTTGTTTATATTTTTCCTGGCTAGATAATTAATATAAAAAGACAATATTCAATTTTTCTTTCAGATCGGTATCTAATTGTTGTTCTAGAACATTCAATCAGAAAGTTTGCAAATATAAAATTTATTTCTAATGAATATGGAGTCAAAAATAGACCAAAATGATTATTATTTTTTCGGAATTCTTGAAATCTAGTTCCAGATTCAAAATTTAAAATGAGCACTTTTATTTTTCGAAAAATTCACAGTAGATTTTCAGATCTGTTATTTTAGAGAAAAAAATTATCAGGCCAAATTGTTGAGTGTTTTCCAGTATCTACATATAAATCACAATGTTTTAAGGAATTTTTTGACTTTATATTGGGCCACGGGTTGGAACAGCCCTGGTTTAAATCGAATGGGATTAAAGAAGTATATGAGGAATGATAATTTATTTTTTAAAAGGGTCATGGATATAATAATCCCTCACTATCCATTATTTATTGAAGTGTAATAACGTGCAAAGATCTAAAAGACAAGTCCTGATAAGTTTTAGTCCACATGAGAGAAATTATCAATTAATTGTGATTTTTCTATGGTAGAAAACTCCAATTCCTTGTCTCCTTTTATACTAGAATGATAATTATAGACTTGGTTAGTGTCGTAGCATATAAATTACTGAAATAATAAATATTTTAGAAAATGAAAATATGAAAGAAGAAGAATTTTAAAATATTCGAAACTTCATTATTATTTTTTATCTTATAAATTTGAGCTTATGATTTTGCTTTTGGTGAATTTTATTCTTGAAAAAAGCTTGACGTTTGTACAAATGTACATTCATATTTCGAAAAAGGGAATAAATATATCTCTACATATAAATTTCAATGTTTTAAGGAAGTTTATGATTTTATGTTGGGCCACACTCATTGCAGTGCTGGGCCGCATGCGGCCCGCGGGTCACGGTTTGTTCAGCACTACTGTAGATATTAGAATACTAGAGAGTAAGACCTTAATTTTAGGAAATATACTGAACTATATAAGAAATAGATTACCCTTTGATCTACTTCATTGATCAGATTCTAATGATTTTGAATAAGAAAAAAAAAAAAAAAACAAAAAAAGTTCTAATAATTTATTCAACCAGCAAAGCTTTAATAGAAACGTTTATATGATTTAATAAACACACAATTGAATTGCGCTTTGGACTTCTCAATTGTTAAATCCGCCACTGTCTAAACTTCGTGCATTCTGAGGAGATTTTCTCTAAAGTGATCAATCTATGAGGTTAAATTGAAAGTTTTTGTGCCGAGAGTAGCAGAATTTTTATATTTTGAAGGAGACAATAAATGAGTGTGTCTTCTGCTGGAATTATAAATTTTATTTATTTATAACGAGACTATAGTTTCGTTATAAATAAATAAAATTTATAATTCCAGCAGAAGACATACTCTTTTAATATCTCGTTCAATCTATGAGGTGTTAGCCCCAACTTCTCTTTAATCAACAACTCAACCCCCAAAGCATAAAATTAATCTACAAAATATATATTTAATTCATACATTCAGAATGGCCAATCCTTATAATATATTAAAATGATAATTTTCATTCTTATTTTTAAGTGGAAATCATCATTTAATATCATCCAAATCTAAATCACTGGGACTCTTACAAATGTAACCCCATCAAATTTATTTACTTTGATAGTGATTAAACATTCCGATTGGAAGTATTAAATATTATATATTTTAACGAAAATGAATTTAGGTCGAATCAATGATTTTAATAGATATGTTTATATTGCATGTAGGAGTGTCCTGCCCCCTCAGGAGTTGAACCCAAGCACTAAAATTAACCCTATTCAATTTCGTTAATAAATTGATTATATATGGCAAGTTCATTTTGAGAATACATTTTTCTCAAATAAATACTCATTTCTTTGCATTTTATATTCTGTTGATATATATATATTCATTTATATTCTTTAATAGGATGTATGTCATATTTTTTTATCATATATTTTAGTTACCTACTGAAGAATTCGAAATATCGTAAGGTCCCACTACATTTAATTGTCTTTTTAATTTTTGTCCACATTCCAGTAAAAATTTATATAATCTTACTATGGACTCGAACCAATTTATATTTGAAATTTATTTGTGCTATTGAGTTTTGGAATGCTGGACGAAAGATAAAATACAATATCCCTCGGAGTTTCTTGAAGACACAGAGTGTAGTAAAATTAGTTAATGGATATCAGACAAAGAAATTTATATTGTATTTTTTTTAATTTTTTTTTATTTTATTTCATATTGGACTTTTATAGCAACAATTTTAATTGAATCGATTATAGAAACCGAGCAGAACGGAATTAAAGAACGGAGTGGAAAAATCGTATAATTTAATTAATTTTTCCTGTTTGATGTGCAGCCGTCTTGAAAACTCATAAAACAGGCTCAGTTAACAACAGGAGGAACGAAATGGTCCAGAATGCATATTTGACCTCTACTTTTGATAAATTCCCATTAAAGCGAACACCTATCTCCTCTTCCATTCCATTTACTCTGTTAACACCTCCAAACTGATATGCATTTTAATCAAAAAATTTTAAGTATTCATTGAAAGTGATCGATCAAAAAAATAGATTGATCCAATCAACATTATAGAGGATTCACTCTTGGAAATTCGTTTTACCAAAACCGGTTCAGTAAACAAAAATTCATGCATATCTCAGATAATGTGAGAGGAACCCAAGGGTTAAGTACTTAATATATTATAAAATTTATGGGGATTAACGGAATTTCGATTTAATTGAGTGGATAATTTATACTATCTTTTTATTCATAAACCGACGTTTCGGAGGCTATTCTCTCCTTCTTCAGGAGTTTTGAAAAGTCAGCGAAGGAAATCCAATGCGACATTCCCCTCTGTCTCTTCTTTCAGTGGCAGTAACAATAATATATTGTATTTCATTCTCAGCAGAATTATAATGTGGTAATTTCCTTCAATGACTTTTCAAAACCCTGAAGAAGGAGGGAATAGCCTCCGAAACGTCGGTTTATGAATAAAAAGATAGTGTAAATTATCTTCTTTTTTTGGACTGCCTTATCAATATCCACTCAATTTCACTTATCAGTCCGTCTCCAAAAATTACTCCAATTTTGATTTAATCCTCATCATCATCAATGAGTATTCATTTCCTCTTAAGAATGGTTTGACGCAATCACCCGCCATCACTCATCTCTATCCCATACCAACTCTTTCATTTCTCTAAAAGTCCCACATCCAATATCTTTCATTATCTGGAGAAAATACTCCAATCTGGTTCTTCCCTTTCCCTTTCTCACTTTACCCTCTAAAATATCTCTTAGCAAATTCTCTTTCTCTTAACGTGTGCTCTTTCATTTGGGCTTTTCCCTTTCTTCAGTTTCTTCCATAGTTTTCTCAACGTAAGCCTAATCCAAGATCTATTAGAAACATTTTCTTTTAGAGACGGACTGATAGAATTTATTGGTGAATTCACAGAAAGGTAGACAAGGATAAATAAAACTAAGAATTGTAAAAAAAAAATATTGGAATATTAGAATGGAAGGTTGAGAAAAGCGTATCTATATGTATTAGTTTATTTAGCTACAACAATTCATGGAGCTTCCCAAATAGGCTAAAATTATTTTTTTATTTTCTGCATTATTCACCAGCAATTCTGAAGCTAGAGAGCCCAAAATCAATTCCTTTGTTTATATTTTTTAAATTTTTCCACTGAAACGAACTTTCTACGATCTCTTCCATTCCCATTTTATCTACAGGGAATCTACATAAACTGAAATAGACTCACGCCGTTTATTAGCAAAGTATGGATGATTTTTTAGAATTTGTTCACAATTGTAAGTTGAGTGGGGATCTGAAATAATCTAGCAATAAAAATTTCTATAAATTTATCGACTTTGTCGTGTTAAAATAAATTAAATTATGAATAATACAACGTTTATTATTTAATATATAATATCTCATACTCCAAGAGGAAAAATAAATTCAATTTCTAACCCTTCTAATATATTGACCCTATTAAAATTTTAAGGCCTACATTTTTTGATTTTGGTTAAAATGAATACATTTAAGATATAACTTAAAATTTAAAATTATCTTTTTTAGGCAAGAGCTACAATTTTATGACATATAGTGAGACTAATAGGCTCCCGTTCAATTTATTCGGAATCCAAAAGATTTATCTTATCAACTTTCGAAAAAATTGACTCTTGAAAATTCGGTGGTCAGATAAAAAACATGTTAATAAAAAATCTCTTACGCGCTTTTTTTCTAGGCAGAAATATGAAGTTTTATATCTTTACCTATATACATTACATATATGAAGATTGTAATATAAAATTAACACAGTTAAAGATAATGTAGCTAATAATAATAAATATTAATTATTTATTACAAGAAACACTTGCTCACATACCATTGAAAATATGTATTTTTATATTTTATATTTAAAATTTATGAATATTATTCATACTTGTTAATTACATTTTAATATTTCAAGTTTTTTTTTATTTTCTTAAGGAATCTATTTGCGAATTTTATTGCATATATCTACATATATAAAATATATATTATATGTATTTATACCTATCTTTAAAAAAGAAGTTGTGAGAAATTTTCACTTTTATTAATGTGAAAAATATAAAAGTCAAATGTCTTGATATACTAACGTCCAAGCCGGATAAGCCAATAGGCTCAATAGGCACATTCCTAAAGCACCGCGGGCGTTCCAGATCGCAATGGCGTGGTTAATTAATTATTTAATTAATTTTTATTCAGTGTGAATGGTATAGGATCGAGATAAAAGATATTTAATAAAATTAAAAATAAATTACTAGATAGGTTTCACAGTTACCTACCTTGTAATTTATTTTTAATTTTATTATTAATTTATACTCTAAGTTTTCTATTCTTTTTATCTATATATATAAAATTAAGGTTTTGTCTGTACATTGCTCCAAATCACGCCAAATTTTGGTTGCACACAAATCAAGCAAAGTTATGAACGAAAACACCCTCAACAAAATTCCTGTCTGTCTGTCTGTATGTCTGTCTGTTTCAGTGGTTTCCGCGAAAAGTTGCTCCCGATTCACGTAAAAACGGCTGAAGGGATTATTATGAAATTTGATATTTACATCAGATGTCTTCTAACTTACGTTTTTAGCTACATAACGTTTTGATATTTTGACCCCAGAAGGGGGTTTGGGGGACGCATGAATGAAAATTATCAAATAACTCCTAAACTTATGATAAACAAAGTTGTAGGGGATGTGATTTCTGACAACTTTTGTTTAAAAAAATTTTCCCAAAAACCCACCCAAAAGGGGGGAGGGGTGAAAAATGTAAATTCTTGCCCTTGGAGCAAACTCAACCAAATTTTGTATACAAAATCTCTGGGCCTCTAGAGAGCTAGAAATGCAAAAACTAACCACCCAAAATAGGGGGGGGGTCAAAAAATGAAAATTCTTTCTCTTGGACCAAACTCAACCAAATTTTGTATACATAATCGGTGGGTCACTAGAAGGCTAGAAATGCAAAAACTGGGTGCGGGGGTGGAATGGAGTGGGGATGGGTTAGGGTATGGACTGCCAGGGGTGGAATGGGGGTGGGGTGAGGGAGTGAGGCGAAGTAGGGTGGGGTGCAGGGGTGGTGCGGGGTGGAGTCCAGAGGGCGTAGCAGGGGTGGGGTCCAGGGGGCTAGGCGGGGGTGTGGTGCGCAGGGTTGGAGGGCACGGCGTGGGGTCCGGGGTGGATGGGTGTGGGGACCCCTTCACCTCTGGCTATCAAGAGGGCCGCCGAAGGCGGGCCTTGCAGCTAGTCTCTAATATAATACTATTGAAGAATTTGGAGGGTTATATTTTTCCAGATCCTCTTATGTAATTTTTGTTACCGTGGGAAGTAAAAGGAATAGGAGCCCTGCAATCAGATTGTACCTAAGGCTCTCTATTTAATTAATCCACCCCTGCAGAAACATGAAATACGTCGAGTTGATTTATATATGTATAGTATATATACAAAGGCGTTTCACAGGGCACCAAAAAGATATGGGACCAGCCAAAGATAACGACCCTGGAACTTCACAATATTTCAATATACAGGCAACAGGATTTTTGTGCATTTTTTTATCCTAAAATTTCATTTTTTTAATATGTATAATAAAAATATATTGAAAATTAAGAATTTGAAATTAAATTAAATATATTTAGTGATTCAAATTAGAATATTTTATTAGAAATTCGACCCCTAAGAGAATGGAGTTTTCAGAGATTTTCAATTTCGTCTTTGTACCGATGATTAAATTTAGATAACCCATCAAAAGTAGGTACTAACATTAATCTACGTATATTAATTTTAAAAGATTTTTAAATAAAAGTTGCTATTTTAGATGTTTCGTGGGATGGTTGGCTTACGGCTAGAGACTTAAGCCCGCTGCACACTCGAAGCTTTTCCTCTACGTGTTTTTGGGATGGGAGCTCTGGTTTAAAATTTGGAGCCTGTGGGATCAAAATGATGTCAATGCTGGCTGTCTTTCTGGCTAGCTTGCTTGAAAGATAGGACATGTTCTATTTTCGGCTTGGTCCTGAGTGGAAGCAAGCCGACAAAAAATTATTAAAACAAGCCTCGTTGTGCAGCGGCCTTTAGGCTCTAGCGTCAAAAAGAAACGTCAAAATTATATTTTGAAATCCCCCTTTCCACCCCGGATTTTAGCCCTTGAATCATATATTCGTATCTCTTTTTTATAAAATTTTCTCATATAAGTATATTTCAGCTTTTTTGCTTTGAACATATTTTAATTTTAATTTTTTATGAACCCCATTATTCACTGTATAGTAAAGTATCATACAAATAACTATTTATATAGAAATAGGCAAGTATATTAAATTTAAATTTAACAAAAAAAAAAAAAAAAAAAAAAAAGATAAAAATCAGGAAAATCTCATGTCGGTATCTCGCACTAGATAATTTACCAGAAATGTTTGAACCCACACGATTTAAATTTATACTTACATCGCTAGAAAAACGGCTCGTTATTTTACTTTATAACTTTTAGTTATTTATGATACAAGAGATTATATTTTTATCCGATCTAAAGAAATTTGTATATTCTAGTCTAATCGGAAATTTTCCTATCTTTTTGTTGATCCTGATGCGGATAAAATCAAATGAAAATTGTCTTCATAAATATGCTTGCGCTTTGCTATTTAAAATTCTTTTGTTTCGCCCCTAGGCTGCTTGATCTCTACGTATTTGATGAGCTGTTGTTAACTTCATTGTATATATCTGTATGTATGTATGTATGTATGTATGACGAGGATGTTGTCTGTTGTGTAGTAAACTATTCCGATTAAAGAAATGCAAAGTTAGTCGTGACATCATTAGCATAGAGGCGTTAACGCCCAAACAAATCTTTCATGCCGGTGAAATTGCAATTGTTCATTAATTACTCGAATTGAAAATTATCAATAATGAATATTTATTTGTCCCAGCATAAAGCTTGTTTTGCAAATTTGAATTTATTTTATCCGGAGAAAATCCTTTGTTTAGGTCACTGGATCTCAAACTTTTTTGAAGTCGTTTGTTAGCACATTTGAAGTCCTACAAAAAATCGTAGGCCCACGATATACAAAATGCTAATAAATATAAAACTAAAAATCATTTTAATAATAACCCCACACATATCTATCTGTGGTTTCCTAGGGCGTACCGGGCATACTAATGCATCTGGGTACACCTTTTGAGAACCACTAGTTTAGGTTATCATGGATATAGCAATTCCGAAATACAGAGAAACAGTCAATAATCATGCTTGAAAATGATATTTTTTTCACAATTTGAGACATTATTGAGGTATTAATATTTTATGTAAATTTTAATTTTTTTGGTCATTATGTTATGAAAATAAATATATCTAAGAAAGGAAGAAAAATAATTTTCAACTAATATTTTTGTTGTTTCTGTGCTTGGATTTCGATATCCACGATCCCTAAAAAACGGAAAGTCGAAGAAAGCTATTTCTGGTGCAAAAAAGTTTTTATTTCATATATGGATAACCAATTTAATTTAGCCTCTCTAACTTCAAAATTTTTATTCAAAATGCAGAAAATATCATTTTTTGAATCATTTTATAACATATAAAAAGAATCCGGTATTTTAAAATTATTTTATTTATTGTTAAAATAGTACTTGGTACTTGTAGCCTAGAGAAAAAGTGTATGTTTCTCCTTAAATAAAAAACCTTATCCCTTTATGTTGAAAAAAAAGTGTGTGTATTTGGGTGTTGCAAATTAATCGAAACTGTTTCGGTGACAATTCATAACCATCTTCTGAATAAAACTTTGATATTGTGTAGACTGAAGATGGTGATGAATTGTCACCAAAACCGTTTCGATTAATTTGCAACACCCAAATATACACACCTTTTTTCAACACAAAGTGCTAAGGTTTTTTTATTTAATGAGAAACATTCGCCTTTTTCTCTAGGGTCCGCTACAACTCAACTTTTTGTCTCAGCATCTAATTTATTTATTTCTTTTAAAAGTCATTAATAATTTTTTATAAATAATTATATACTTACATTGATATTTATACATTGATATTTATATTGAGAAATTTTCCCAAGATAATTAAATCGGGGAAAAGATTGAACCGAGAGACAGGGAAGAGAGATTGAATGACCAATCGACTTGATTGGGGAATAATGGAATTGAAATAATTATCGGAAAAGAGGTTTTTTTAAATAATTAGATTTTTCCTCTTATTAAAAACAAGGACTAAAGACGATGGTGGAGAAGTTATCTCCGGAATCGAAGCAAAAAATACAATGTATAAATTAATTAATGTAAAATAATTGGTTTAATAAATTAATAAGATAATTAAATCAAATTAATAAAGTAAAGGGTGTGTAAAAAAAAATTTAATTAAATCAAAAGCTAAATTTTTAATAGATTTTTATATTAAAACTTATTAGGGACTTAGGGCTTCTTTAACCACAAAACATATGGAATTTTGAAAAAGTTTTCAATTATTCCTCAAATCTTATTATATAAAACGAGCAATTCTTGTATATATATACATAAAATCGGTTTCTCGAAAACGACTCTAACGATTTCGCTAAAAATTGATCAACTTTTCAAGTCTCATGAGTTATTAGTCGTGTATAAATTTTAATCCGATTGAAATAAAAGAAGGGGTTGTAAATTTGTCATGTCGCAAAATAAATATTTTAATCGTTCATATCTCGTCTTCGGTAGTTTGGTCGAAAGGGCTAGAATTTTCATGTTTGACGCTCCCCCCCATTTTGTGTGGTTAGTTTTTCCATTTCTAGCCTTTTAGGAAGCAACATAATTCCTTAAGTCCCACCCTGTATATTGAGGCTTATAACAAATTTTTAAATTTATAATTTCTGTGAAACACCACAAAAACACCCTGTAATTTTAATTTCCTTCCTATTTTAATTTGATAGCTCGATCTTGATGTAAAAATGACTGGAATGCGATTTCGAAAATTGCCCGAAGTTTTGTTTAATTTCAAACCCAAATTCATTTGACAATTTGTTAGGATTCTCAAATGGTATCTCTGCGTCGTTGAATAGCTGGAAAATTCTTGAAATAATTTAGAATAAATCACTATATAAAAGATCTGTGTAAACGATAAGAACTATGAGCGTAAGTGATATTACATTTTTCCAATAACAATACTTTTAATATCTCTATTAAATTGATCATTGAACATTATCGTATGTTACCTAATCATCATTGATGATGAAATCGAATGAAAATGTACTGTTCATGTTTATTTATTCCATCAGTCATGAACCACTGTGCCATAAAATAGGTCGACCGAACAATTGGAATTCTTTTCAATATAGACATTCCTCTACTAATTGTTCATAAATTAACGTAAAGGTAATATTATGCATTTGAATAAATATTCTATAAAAACTGATCTAATCTAGAATTTCTACAATCCACACTTTAATGGACGTTTAAAAATATTTATTATCAGAATGAAAACAAAAGTACGTGGTATTTTAATTAATGTTATCTTTTGAATGAAATTATTTCATGGTAATATTGTATATTACAAATTGAATAAGATTGTTTCGAGTAATCATTTTTTTTTATTTATTTATCTAATGTCACCGGGAACAAAGCCCATTTAGACAGCACATAAGTAGAATGTTAGTAGGGTTAGTGAGGGAGCCGAGTTTTCAGCCGGTAGAAATTTTTATTTGCCAGCCAGGATCGAACCCCGGACCTCCACTCCAACATCGTCATAATCGATCGATGTCGAAGCGAGGCCAGCGCGTTAGCTGACTGAGCTACCCGACTCCCCGAGTAATCATAAATTCTATAAAATTTTCTTATTTTTTACAGATATAATTTTTTACAAAGAGAATTCAATGAGATTGTCCTCTGCTATCCGCTTGCTCTTTTTGGTCACTATCAATTTCATTTAATGAGTGATTTTCATAAGTTCCTATAGAGTGCTAATGTGAAATTTTGTACAAATCTATCAAATGGTTTTGGATCTTTTGATATTTTTTGAACCGCCCTCCCAATTTCGGCCCCCGGAAAAAAATAATAACTCTTTTTTATTATAGGTACATTTTATAGTATATTTTATTTTTAATTTTTTTTTAATTTTAACATCTAATAATTTTTATTTTTTAAGAGCCTCCCTCCCCTTGAATTTTTTGTTCGATTTCAGCCAAAAACTAATCAGCTCTTAATCTCAATATAAAGAATCTAGATGTGAAATTTCATTTTGATATTGACACTAGTTTTTGAGCTAGAGTGTACACAAAATTTGGTAACGTACTAACAGACATTTTGACAAAAAATATGTCGAAAATTATAATTTTTTCGATGTTCACACATTAGGACTTTTGTGTAGAAGAAAACGCCATTGTTTCGCTCATTTTTTTTTTTTATCAAAATAGTTTCAGCTTTTTTTTTGGAGATATTTCGAAAAAGCGAAGCAAAAAAAACACCTTTTTTCATGCACGATTACAATACTTAAATGGTAAAAAATGTTAATAAAAATAAATGGTCAAACAACTTGTAATAAGAAACAATTAATATATGTATTAAAATCAATTAATAAATGAAAGCAGACATCAAGGCTCCAAGACTGATCTATGGGAGAGCCTGTAGGGTAGGCACCCTGGTGTTGCACTAAAGAGGAATTCGCGCTCGGGAGGAAGGGAAGTGTTAAGAAATATATAAAAGAAATCATATTTTTATTAAGAACAATTTATTCAATAAAACTTGAATTCTTTCTCGATTTAAATAAAGTAAAAAGGAAAAAGACGGAGACAGTTCTACGATGGGACAGGAAGTCGAGAGCGTCAGTTAATGCTGGATATCCTATTAGGGGCCATCCATAAATTACGTTACATGAATTTCATAATTTTTGGAACCCCCCTCCCTCCCCGACCTTGTAACAGGTGGCCACACCCCATCCCCTGATGTGACGTCACATATTTTGGAATTTTAAATTTAAAAATTATTAAATTAAAACAGCACTTCCAAAATTATTTATATATTTCTATTTGAAATAGTGGCGTGCGTTCCATGGATGCTATGGATGCGGTGCATCCCTAAAATTTCATAATATATATAGGTCAATTTCAAAATTTCAGAAGGATCTTTAAATTTTCAAATTATTATGCGTTATTTTAAATATTTCTATAAAAAACATTTTTTGTTTTGAAAAGTATATTGGTTCCTGAAATGAAATAAAATTGTTGCATAGTTTCAAGGGGCAATTAAAATGTGTGATTTTCCGAAAAGGGTGCCGATAGAAGGTTTGATGTCCCTCCCTGGTATATCTTCCAGCTTAAGCATGTTAGTCAAATAAAAATTGTTCTCGCCAAGGAACTATTATTATAAAAAAGAGAATCTTTGGACTAATCCATTTGTAAGAACTCTCAATATAAGATCAGAAATAACCAAGAATGCAATAGACAATAAGTCATAGCTTGCTATAATTAATTTCCGACTCATTTCTTCATCCACACAAAGCAGTATCCCTTTGGGGGCGAAGGTCCCAAATATATTAAAAAAATCTAAGGTTAAATTTGAAAAATAACGAAAATGATGCCGTATTCATTGATATTTGCAAAAAAAATCAAAAATTAAAATAAAATTTCAATAAATGAAGGTTGTTTTTTGGTCAGATCCCCTGGTTGAAAAGTCACCAAGCCTTCCTTGTTCCTTCAGTTTCAAATGAGATGAAACCAATAAGGAAATTTCATAACGAAATCAGGAGAGAGTGTTATCTAATAAATCTGGGCTGTTATGGATAATTTTTACATATCAGAATGTTTGTGTTCACCCTCTCGTAATATTTAATCAAAATTATTCATGACAAATCGAATTTAGTAGATAGCACTCTCTTATTCTTTCTTTTGAAATTTAAAGTCTGCTTCTATCGTTAATTTGATTTTTTATAGAAAATTCCATCTTATATTTTATCCTAAATTCATTTTCTCTGAGAGAATTTAATTAAAACAGAAACAAAATCTTTATTTATTGTAATAAATACCAAGCTCCAGAAAGAAAACTACTTTTAAAACAAATAAGGTTTTCTAAATAAATATAATTTCAAAACTCCGAGATTATATAAATATATAATATATAATGAATAAAGGTAAACTAGAGATTCCTATCGGCATTAAGTAAATGAAATAGCGTTTTTATTTGATATTGGCAAGATATCTATGCAAATGTTATGGCTATTTCAATCCCACTCTTTTTCTCCATTAGGAAAAGCAAGATTTTTCTTCTAATAAATGAATTATTAGCATGATTAACAGATATTATCAAATATATACTTGTGGCTAGATAGAAACAAACTAATACAACTCCAACCATTGGGATTATAATTATGAATCCTATTAAGAAAATGATTACAGAAATTCTTTTGAAAAGTTTATTTAAAATAGATACCTTATTTATTAAAAAAAATTACATCCTTTCAGATTTTAAAATCATATAATACATATGTATAATAATTTACAATTTGAATTTAATAATAAAAGATTTAAGAATTATTCAGAAAAACATTATCACACAAAAACACACGAATTTTTAAGATACAGGTAATCCTCGTATTGGCGAAAATCACTAAAAGCATTATTTATCAGGAAGTAAAACTATTATTCTTAAGAGGAAAAAATATTATTTTCTATACAACTTTCTACTAGTAAATGTCAGGAGGGGTGAAGTCTCGTGATTTTACATGTAATTATTAATTCTAAATATCTCGTGGAGATGTCACGCCTCTAGTATTTTCGCCAATATTTCAGTACTTTTCTATAAAACGCACCTTTGAAATTTTCAGATATTTATCTGTATTTTTATGAGACTGTATGCTAAACTTGTTTTGCTATCATTTCCATAACTGTCTAATGTCTATCTCGCGTTAGTTTTTAACGTTTATTCGGACCTTTGAAACGGTCATATTATGATCAGTATCTCATAACTAGAGACCGGATTCCTATGCAATTGCATATTTTGTTTGCCGCTACATACGACCCAGGGGATCAATTATCTATCCGAATCATGCATCTAGGATACTGTGGGTTAAATTTTATACTGCATATTTTTGCATATTTGAGTAATATTGCATAAAATTGCATATTTGAAGGATTTTTTGGGCAAAATACAGATTTTTTAAAAGTAAATTTTCGGAGAAAGAATGAAAAAAATGAAGAAATAAAATAGGGGACATTATTTTTTTTTAAAGGCCTTCGGTAACTATAGCCGATTTTGGCCATTGAGTGTTCGTGTGTGTGTGGAAGTGTGTCTAAATTAGTGTAGGGATCAGAGCCGGTCAAATATTTGCATTATTTTATTAGTTTATTATTTGTACGTCAATATGAAAAGCTTGTTAATATAAAAAAAAAATAAAAGGAGTACAATATAGAATCGTGTCTGTTAAATAAAACTCCCCCCACCCCGTATTTTTTCTTTCACAATTTTTGAAACATTATTATATTTATATTATGTTGATTTATGACGATGTTCAAAAGGGAGGCCCGGGTTCGAGCCTTGCTAGCATATAAAATCTCGACCGGCTAAATCTCGGCTCCCTCACTAACACTACTAACACTAATAGGCTGTGTTCCAGGTGACAATAAATAAGCATATATATATATATATATATATATATATATATATATATATATATATATATATATATATATATATATATATATATATATACCTAATGAGAATTTTCTGCAATTTTTTACGAAATAAAAGTAGCTACATATTTGACACATGGTTTTATTTATTTCATAGCACTCCTTCAATTATATAGGCATTTTGTCTTCAATTTTAATATTTTAGTGCATAAAAAAATTTAATTTGCCAACTTTTACTGCATATATTTGCATATTTCAGCAATTTTAACTGCATATTTTATGGCATATTTTGGCAGTTTTTACTGCATAAAAATCCGGTCTCTACTCATAACGCCATTTATAAAACGCTTCATTTCTTAACTTAATATGTTATACGATGGCTACCTGAACATGAATATTTGAAAATTTTCCTCATCAAAATTTTTCATATTTTCAGCTTCTTGCTTTCTATTTATTTATTTATTTAAAACATTTAATTATCTTATTTTTAAAACTTCAATAATTAAATACAGTTGAATTGAAAGTTTCTTTTTGCCGAGAGCAGCAGAATTTTTCATAAATTAAAGGAGACACTAAAAGAGTGTGTCTTCTGCTGGAAAAATACATTTTTTAATTTATTTAAAACGAGATTATAGTTTCGAGGGCTTTGCCCTCATCAATAGTCTATTACAATTGATTTACAGAAAAGCACTCGAAACTATGGTCTTGTTATAAATAAATTTAAAAATGTATTTTTCCAGCAGAAGACACACTCTTTTTTATCTCCTTTAATTAAATACAGTAATGAAACTATTTTTTTTCATTTTTACAAATTTAAACCGTTTATTAAATATTCAAAAAATCGTGAGAAACTCTCCCTTCATTAATGAATTTTTTAGAATTTAGAATCGTATTTGAAACGAGATTTTCGTGCGTGCCTTCGGTACGCCCTCGAAGCTCGGCCCTCCGGAGCTGGAGCCCTGGCGGGCAGCGTCTCGGTCCAAAAATTTTATTCCTCTTAAAAAACCACACTCCAAATGTATACCTGTAAACTGCCGAAAATACATAGTCTCTTAAAAGTTTCGCCTCATTTTCGTCCTGACACAGCTACAGAAATGAGGCTCTAGATATGAATCTGGAAGTATTTTTTTCTATAATTTACAGCATGGTGATATTTTTGTGTGGAAATTGATTGATTTAAATAAGTGGGATCGTGTGAAGAGGAGATTTATCTTATATCATTTTTTAAAATTTGGGATCGATAATCGATATAAGGAAAATATTTAAAAGAAATCAGGTGTTGTTTGTATGACAGGCTGCTCCCTCCAGT
This sequence comes from Forficula auricularia, assembly GCA_024734495.1. Lineage (NCBI taxonomy): Eukaryota > Metazoa > Arthropoda > Insecta > Dermaptera > Forficulidae > Forficula > Forficula auricularia. The sequence continues at coordinate 604,919 of JALMQS010000411.1, forward strand.
ATTGCCATGAGAAACTCGGGCATGCGTGTCTTAAGTCGTTCAATTTTGTAAAAATCAAAAAATAAGAATAACAAAATTTAGATTTTTAAAAAATTATAAAAAAGTGGCAAATTATTAAAAAATAAACAAATAATATATAAAATATAAATTAAATAAGATATGATTAATTTCTTCTTCCGTGCGCAAAGAAAAGCCAATTGAATATTTAATTTTTTGAGTGGTGGGGGGGGGAGGAATAATTACAATTATATTTCAAATTTGCCGACGGCATCAGCGCCCCCTGACGGCAGCATTACGTTGGCGTCGCTGCAAATTAATCTGGGCTATTATAAATATAATTAAACATATATTTTGAAAAATTTTCAGAACTGCCCTTGTATTAAATTCCCTGCAAGATTTTTTTTCTTTTTGCTCATTGTGTTCCCATTAAATGTTTGAAAAAAAAATAATTCCCAATCATTATTTACTTGCTGTATGGGTTCGTGTGTGTCTTTCGAAACTGTAAATCCGTAGAAATTTGATTATTATGCCAAAATGTTTGCATTTTCAATGCGAAGAACTGATTAAATGGCTCTCTAGCTTTAGAACTTCCGCTTAAAAAATGCAGAAAACATAATTTTTTCATTCGTCGCACAATCTCATTTGAAATTTTATAAATTCTAGTATTTTTCATATTTTTATAAAATTTTAATTCTATGATTTTTATCTTCTTAAATATAATATTAATTGTTTCTGGATAATTTTCTTGAGTATAGCTTTCAAATCATAAGTAATTTGCAGTCTTCAATAAAACATAAAACGTTTGATACTTAACTACTTAATCAATCTAAATGAGTCTGGATTGATGTTTTGAAAGAAGTCTCAGGAGATTTCTTAATGAATAGATCAAGGATATAAAATGGAATCTGGAAGAAGAATGGTATCAGGAGATTCTGGATAGTTGAATTTTATATGGATATAAAATCTGCTTTTATGGTGAGCTCATGCTTGTGATAACATTCATAGATTTACTGGTTGAAGCGTTGTGAATTTTATTTTATGATTAAATATATATAGAAAGTGGTAATATGCTCCTAACCTGTTTTTACTCAATAAAAAATAATTTACCATTATGTCAATCGATTTTTGTTAAAATATCATAAATTTAATTGGTCAGAAAAAATCTTGCTATGAAATCCCTTGTCAAGAACCAGCTTAAGTCGTAAAATTTCAGTTTTCTATCGTTTTTGAGTTAATAGGATAGCAGACAGACAAACAAAACAATGGCTGTAAAAACAAAAATTTAATTTAAGCGAAAAGTTTTTACGCTTTCAAGAATCGGAATTCTTTTGAAAAATTTTAGTGAATTGACAATTTTTGTATTAATGGACTATTGAAGTTAAAAATTGAAACGTTGCATTAGAGGTGAAGTTTATTAATATTAATATAACTTTCCTATAATATTTTTATCAATCATTAAAGAGAAAGAAAATTTTGCTTAATTTTTGAAAAATTTATTATTTTTAAAACATGTTTCGGGCCTAGTCGAACCCATCTTCAGTTAAGGCTGTTGTTTCGTGACAATACTAACAAAAAGTTAATTCTAGAGTATATAAAACAGACAATAAGGATTCATAATTCATAAGCCCAAAACCTTTTGCTGTTTATGTACCACTACTAGCCAATCCCGTGCTTGTATGGCAAATCTAGCAACATTGTCCTAACTTGAATATTTTTATCATAGAAATGACAGATAAAATAGATTATAAATTCGATTTGTTAAACAAAAAGTTTTTAATAAACGATTAAAAGCTGTTGCGACAATTGCTGAAGCGAAAAAACGTCAAAAAGTTCTAAAGTTAATCCACTTTTTAGGTTAAATATATACGTTGTTGCCAGTTTGTTTTTAGTGTAAATTTTTCATTTTACATTTTTCATTATTTATTCATTATTATCTCAGAAACTGTATTGTAACTATGAATTAAAATTTTCTTAAAAAATATATTAGTTATTGTTTAATGTTGGTTTAGTTTTTTATAACAATGGTAAGAAGAGTTTCTTAATTATAATTAAATATGTATGTAAACTTATATGATATGATATCCCGTATAGTGAATTGTATAAGAGTCTGAAAAAACTCTATCTTTGGAATTTAATATCTCCGGAACTACATTGTTCATCAATTTCATTTTGCCACCAATCGATGCAGAAGTACATATTTAAATAATAATAATCTATCTAAATTTCAAAAAAATCCTAAGAAAACCCATATGGTGAAACATCTACTTTAACACAAAATACTTTTTACTTTACATTTGTTAACTGAAGAGGCCCGAAACATAATTTAACAATAACAAATTTTTCAAAAATTAAGAAGATTTTTCTTTCTCTTTTAATAATACAAGATTGATAAGCAGAATAGGGAAGTTATATTAATAATTTGAACAATCGAGAATATTCTTAGTATAAATGATTTATTAATATTAATATGTGCACAAAAAAAGGACTAGTTACAAGCGTCCAATAGCTCACTTCACTATATAACAATAATTTTTTAATGTATTTTTAACGGAAACTTATGGTGTTAAAAAGCTCAAAATCTTTCGGTTTTTTTATTTTGAAATATCTTTATATTGACATCAGACTTTCGCTCATCTTCTTTTCTTAAGTAATCTAGGGTATCAGAATTCAAACACACAGACATACAATGAGACAGAATAAATCATGCTTGAAAATGACTTTTCCCCCCGTGTTAAACATTTCTAAGCACAAGTAAACAAAAAAACGCTACAATTATTTTAGTGAACTCAGAGCCTTCTCGAGTACTATAAAGGAAATTGAAGGGATCGCGTTTGTTGAATGACCAGTAGGGTGGCCCTGATTTCGGGTATTTTCGAATTATTACGCTGACAGAGGCTCATATTGTTCAAAATAATTTTAAAAAAATATCCCCCAAGTTTCAAGTCTCTATCTCAATTGCAACCTGTGCAGGACAGCGATGCAAGTTTCCTTCTAACTAACATGGGGTTTTTGTAATTGAAATATCAATTTATATTCCGGTCAAAACAATGGTTCAAAAAATTTGAAACTCTGTAGACTTTATCCTTATAATAGTAGCTATCCTTCAGAATTTTTACAGATTTTTAGCTATTATCATTTTGGAGTTACAGGTAGATAAAATACTGCTATATCTTAGTGTTAGTAAGTTATCGACTCCAAAATTATAATAGATAAAATTCTGAGGGATAGCTACTATTATAAGCATAAAGTCTAAAGAGTTTCAAATTTTTTTTGAACCATTAATTTGGCCGGAATAGGTCACTGATCAGCTTGCTATTACAATAAAACAACTTACCTACATCTAATCGTGGATTTTAACCAGAGAAAAAAAACAGAATATTTCTAATTAAAAAGACTGTTGATAAAGATCAATCCTTTGAAACTATATCCTCTAACAAATAAATCATAAAAGTATATATACATATTCAAATTCGTTATAAATAGGTGTATGTTTATTTGCCTCAAGCAGAAGACAACCTTATTTATTTCTCTTCATATTGAAAAGATGCTTTATTTATAGATAATGTAATTTGAACATTTCTCCATTCTGTTGATTTCGCTTTATCCACTAGTCATATTTGAATAATCATTAAAGAACAAAATAAAGTGATTTGTCTTTTAATTTAATGATAGAAAACATTCAAAGGATGGATTATTTCAAAATAGCATTATTCAATTAGAAATAATGAGAATAATAATTATTAAATCTTACAAATTTGCATTTGTAAAAGATTTTGAAAAGAGCTTTCTTGTAATAATCTCAGTTAATTGAAAATGAAAGAAATGAATAAATCATATAAAAGAACCGTTGTTTTTAAGAATTCTTTCCAATTCAATTTTGATTGCATTTAATTTATTATTATACTAGCTGCAAGGCCCGCCTTCGGCGGCCCTCTTACTAGCCAGGGGTCACGCCCCCTGGACCCCGACCACGAACCCCATGCTCACACTCCACTCCCACCCACCACACCCCCGAAACCCATTCAGCACCCCTACCCCCCGCACCATGCACCCGTGCCCAATCCCCGTCCCCACACCACCACCCCAACATTCCACCCTGCACCCCCCACCTCCCCCCGTACCACTGTTGTCGAAACATCCTACATTCTGATGAGAATTCCTCATTAAAAGTGCGGAATCTTGATAGTTTTAGACGTTTCTCTTTCGATAAACTTTATTTTAATAAAGTATTTATTCTCTATAAAGAGAAAGTAACAAGGGAAAAAGGTGGAAACGTTTCCACGCTGGGTCAAGGTCGAATCTCGTATTAACTTAATCGCTCGTATTTTCGATATCAATCAATCCTCTTTAACAACCTTATAAAATGTTAATTCCTTAATTTTCACTTAAATGGATTTCATACTACTATAATTCCCTGAAAATGGTAATTTTATAGCTCGCCCGCTTTGGTCGTGTTCAAGCCCTTTGGAAAAACAAGCCTTTCACCGTTCGCTGATGCTTGGAATGTTGGACAAAACTTGAAGGGCCTCGAGAGGAGATCAAAGCGCGGCTGCAGATGAAGATGAGCCTTAACAGCCAGAGATTAGATTAGAAATGATTGGCCAGAGGATTTCTACTGCCTAATGACCAGAATATGCTCTTAAGGACTCATAAAACAACCCTCATCACATCTCTGTATAATTAAATTTATAATTTATTACCTACATATACAACTTACATAACTTTAATCTTTGTTCGGATTAATTATTCATAATCAATTTTTATGTTTATATATTAATCGAAACTATAGCCGTTCAAAAGAAGAAGCAATCAATTTGCTAATTAAAAACAGAATTAAAAATACTATGAAATTTAATGTAGTTTTTGATATATAGTACTCTATAAAAATGTATACAAAATAATATTAATTTATATATATTTATTTATCAGGCATATATAGCAATCATTTGTTTTTTAATAGAGTACCAAAAGTGCTTTTGTTTTCGCCTACTTTTTATATTTTCCGATATATTTTCAAATGAGGATGGGATTTTAATAAGAAATTTCATCGATTGTTGTTTTATGGACTTAACAGAATTGGTTTCTGAACTGCTTATATAATAGATTTTCGTGGAATTATATTTAAATATAGTAAAAGCAAGCAATGAGGTTATCCTCTGGTTAATGCAAATAAAGATATCGTCGCTGATCTTACAAAACCTCGTAAGTCCTAAATTCAAAGTTTGCCAAAAAACAAGAAAAAACATTTTAAACACGAATACATACAAATACAATGCAACATTTATTATTTGTCCGTAGTGCGAAATTAAATTGGAATAGAATAATAAGTTTTCAATAGACAGACGCGCCGTGAAAATTTGGTCGGTATAAACGTATACGTAAACTTTATTTCATTCACTGTGAAACTACTCTCCCTTTACTTTAGTAATTAATATCATGTTTCACCTAAAACCTACACCACTTTCACTAAGTAAAAAAATACAAAAAAAAACGTATACTACGTATTTGACCAAAAATCGTACTTACGAGGTTATGTAAGATCAGCGATGATATCTATATATAAACGTGTTTGTATAATTTATTTCTTAGAGACTTAAGATGTACGAATGATAGCTTTGCTTTTTCAAATTTGCAATTTATTAGTGTTTAATTCCTCCTGTGGATTGCGGTTAGAATTGGTCCACTGCATCCTCTTCTTGTTGTAAAAGGCGTCTAAAAAGGGTTGGGATTCGCCACCTTGTAAAAAATAAAATAAAAAACTTACCTTAAAATTGGCTCAAGGAGTTTTCTATCCCTCTACCCAGATAGCATACTTGCTCTAGAAGATGTCTTATTGTCTTTAAGATGTCTAGAAGTTCTCCTAGTGTCTAGAAAATATGTTCTAGATCAAGTGTGCTAACACGGTATTGATCAAATGCTTTGAAAAATTTTCTAGATCATCTTAATCTTAACTATTAATTCGATAAAAAAAATTTGACAAATTTGCTCCACTCTCGAGCGAATTGAGTGTGCGTACTTTGAAATTTCTCACCATAAATGTAAAATGCGCGGGTGCAGTGCAAATTCATTTTTTTTTTTTTTTTTTAATGCAATCGAATGCAAGAAGGAGTGCACCGGTAAAGATGTAGCCCCTATGGATCTCGAAAGACCCTTGCATTACCGAAGAGAAGGGAAAGTTGATTAAGTGAGAGGGTGTAGACGTAGGTGTCTATGCACCCTGGTTTTGAAGGTTTGAAGATAATAGGTGCTGGGAAAGATAGAGGCTGGGAGAGAGTTCCAGTTCCTTGAAGTCATGGGGATATATGTATTCGCGAATGAAGTGGTCCGGCACTTTTCCAATTTGACCGCGAAAGAGTGTTGGGAGTCGGCAAAACGTGTGCTGCGTGCAAAGCACATTTAGTCGAATACGTCATTAATTAGGTTAAATTTAGATTTTGGGTTTTCTAGCTTGAAAAAAGGAAAAAAAAGGAAAAAAAGGAATAATTAAGAAGATAAAAAAAAAAAAAAAAATAGAAGCTGAAATTTTGTACAAAATAATCTTGAACCAATACCTTTTCTCCTTCTTAAAATTATGGATTTCTTTTGAAGCATTGATGACTAAATATTTTTTGGGTTACATAATTATCTTCACTTATTTTTTCGGGATTACTATTAGTTTTAATTGTTTAAAAGATGATCTACTTTTAAGTATTTACCATATTAATGGTAGGAAGTCAAATAAGGAGCTTTCGTTTGAATGAATAATGCATTAAAAACAAAACCTAAAAATTTATGAATGCGCCTAGCGCTTTCTTTTTCAATGCAAGGCTGTCGATTTGAATGCATAACTTGCAGGCGGCGCGCAAACTTTTCGTCTTTTATTCTTTCAACTTCAAGTGTTTGTTACACAAAATTATTGAAATAAATTTAACAATCTCAAAAAATGAAAGATTTCGGCCACCACTGGATACCTACAGTTTCTTAAAAAAAAAACTTCGTCAAGTTTATATGGTAAAACAAATAATATTAATATTATAATATTCATAAATACAATATTGATTTTGTTTTTGGAGAATGGCAGTAAAATATATATGCTAAATAAGAAAATACACTATACAGAACATTCCAAATGATTTAACCAAATCCTTGCTTTGATATCTGTTGACGATAATTAACTTGAAATTCATTTCCCTTGAATTTACAAATTGTGAGATATCAAAATAAAAGACAAAATCAAATACTTTAAAATTAAGAGCCTCGAAACATGTATTTCGAATTTTCGAAACTCTAAGTGAAAGTAAAAATTATCAGATTAATTTGGCTCTTTCTCTTTAAGATTTTCCCTTTTCTTTGTCTGCATCTTCACGGGAAAAGGGCCTATTCTACACAGCAGTTGCCTTTGGGGACCTTGTTCTCCCCAACTCTATTTTATTGATCTGCTTTAAGATTTTCTTATTGCATTGGATAAACGTTTTATTATCATTGGATTAAAACGAAATTCACTTGTATAATAGCTCGTTTCCTGTCGATAAATCAATTTTCTTATAAAGTTTTGTGAAAGTCAATCGTCGACAAAATTTGCTAGGTGTTTTTTTTTTTTTGTTTTTTATCGTTATTATTTCTTTTTAAATAAGGTCAAAAAACAAACCTTTTAGTTAAAAAACTAACTCAGAACTTCCACCTCCCGACATAGAATTCATCTATCAAATTCATGAAAATAAAATATATCTGTTAAAATGTTATGTTTTAGTGCCATTGATTTTTACACATATCTACTTAGAAATGCCAAAGAAATATTTTGTTTTTGATGTCATTATTGTCTCGAAAAAAAAGCGCCGATGGCGCTCTAACGGTTAATATTTCTTATAGTTTAATATAAAAAAATCAATTTTTTAAAATTAAATTTTAAATCATCATTGTAGCTATTGATTAATGAGTAAAATTATTATTTTTTAACAGCCATATACAAGACCGTTTTTTGAATTCGTAATTTCTTAAGCCCTGAAAATTATTGGACCAGGTCAAAACAGTAGCTTAACAAAAAATGTTGTTTTTCATCACTTGGACCAATCGCCTATTTAAGATTTGCTTATACTTAAAAACAGTAACAAAAACAATCTATTTTAATTTATTTTCTTCAAAAATAAGTTTGGATTTCCTGAAGAAAAAATGTATATATGTTTGCCTATACGAATAATGATTTGGTATTTCAATATCTACTATTATAAAATTAAATTGATTAGAATGCATTAGATGAGTTGAAAATATTTATTTTGGAAATAGTAAATGCAAAACAAAACATATTCTTAAAAAAAAATCGATAATCGTTTTTTAAAATGCAACATACTTTTAAGTATTTGATTTATTTTATATTCCATTGTTATATATTAGTTAAAACATTTAATACTATATCGGAAAAATTAATATCTAGAGCAGGGCTGTCCAACCCAGCACTGCAATGAATGCGGCCCGACATAAAATCATAAACTTCTTTAAAACATTATATGTGCTTAATAGTATCTGATACAATTTGCCTTGAAGATTTTTTTCTCTAAAATAAGAAATCTGAAAATCAAGTGAAAAGTTTTCGAAAAATAAAAGTGATAATTTTAAATTTTGAATCTGAAACTAGATTTCAAGATTTTCGGAAAAATAATCACCATTTTGGTCTATTTTCGACTCCATTTTCATTAAATATTAAATTGTTTACCTGAAAACTTTCTGATTGAATGCATAGAAATACAATTAGATACTGATGTGAATCAAAATTTAATAATGTCTCTTTATTAGAATTTTATAATAATTATCTACCCAGAAACAAATATTGATACAGGCTTAATAATATTCATGATACAACTTTTTGTAAGTAGATAAGTATGTATTTACATATAGGTACGAGAAGCTATTTTCAAGAATAAAATTTCCGAAATTTAAAATTAGAAGTTCACTTAAGAGGTAAAAAAATAATCAAGTTCTAATTTTTAAATACCACTCTTCATCTCTTATTTAAATTTTCTAAAATATTTATTATTTCAGTAATTAAAATTTCTACAATAAAACAGCGATTATATTTTTAAAGTTATTAATTATTTAGTTAAAATGTCTGTTATGATTGTGTAGTCGGGTAGTGTTTATTTTTAACCATCATAACACCTGTAAAACTTATTTGATTTGTGTTGGCATTTATTACATTCAGATGATTATTTGCTATTTTATTTATTAAATATTTATCTAAAAGTTTATTCCTCTAAAATTTTGATTTTTAATTAATTATGAAAAGTTAAGTGAAAATCACTTGACGCACACGCTAGTTTTTTGAAAACAATCTCAAATCAATTGGCCATTTCTTGAATATGTTTTTATTTTATTCGGAATTATTTTCCTTTCTGATATCTAATCAAGTAACGGGACTCTATTCCCTTTGCTCTGTTTTTTGAATTGAAATGCATTTATTTCATTTCGAGTCGAGCAGCCAGTGGGTCAAGTGCTTAATATTTGTGTTTTATGGGTGTCGCGTTTTGTGTATTTCTTTTGACAACTGCTTTTTGGGAATTGTTCAACCTTCATGATAAACATGGTAAACATTCAAAAATAATTTTTTAAATCTTTTGGATAATTTTATGATTCCAAAAATAAAAACCACCTCATATCTACATAATACTACAATATTAACTATCTCTTTGATTAACAAATATTAATAATATTAGTATAATTTATCTACTCCCCAAGAACATGTTTTTCTTCATATGTGGCCCAAGTAATCTAAAAGGTTGGAAACTCCTGATCTAGAGAGATCTTGGCGGATGAATTTAAGTAGTTTTCGCAATCTTTCAATTTTCCGAATTCAAGATTTTTCCGATATTTCTTCGGTAGCATACTAAACTTTCCATATTCAAATTTAATCATACAGGATGACTCTACTATTTTAGTTTTTATTAATATTATTATATGTAGATACAAAAAAATAAATTTATTAATTAATTAATAATTATTCCTTTCTATTGTTACAGATCTATTGCACCTTCATCAGTCAAGTGAATAGAACTTCTTCATCTTCTTCTTGTCTTTATGTAGGCTGAGGGCGATATCCGAATAGAAATCATCCATTCCAAATTATGGTGAGTAATTTAAACCTGAATTGATTAGAAAAGTAATCTACTTACCTATAAGATTGGAATAATTTTTGGAGACGGACTGATAAGTGAAATTGAGTGGATATTGATGAGGCAGTCCAAAAAATAAAGATAATTTATAGATACTATCTTTTTATTCATAAAACCGACGTTTCGGAGGCTATTCCCTCCTTCTTCAGGGTTTTGAAAAGTCAGTGAAGGAAATCCAATGCGACATTACCCTCTGTCTCCTCTTTCAGTGGTAGTAACAATAATATATTGTAGTTCATTCTCACCAGAACTGACTACATTATAATTCTGTTGAGAATGAAATACAATATATTATTGTTACTGCCACTGAAAGAGGAGACCGAGGGAATGTCGCATTGGATTTCTTTCACTGACTTATTCAAAGCCCTGAAGAAGGAGGAATAGCCTCCGAAACGCCGGTTTATGAATAAAAGATAGTATAAATTATCTTCTTTTTTTTGGACTGCCTCATCAATATCCACTCAACTACTTACGTATATTTATAAAGAATGAAAGAGTATATTTGATTTAAATAAATATACATCTATATATATATTCTAAAAAATTTATCCATCAATATTTTATTTATTTGAAACTATATTTTCAAATACTGTCCCTTCATCATTCATTAGTCTAAAACAAAATCTCCATGACAATGAAAGATTGCATCCAAAAATGTTATATAATAATTCACTACTTACCCAACTATTCTGCTGTTAAATAATAAATAATTGGCCGCATGAAATCGCATATAAAATTACATTTAAAAAATCTAATGAATTCAAAACTAGGGCCCCCACGAAAAACAGGCTTTGTCTATCTCCTATGCCTTCCAGGTAAAAAGCAGGAGCGTAATTTCAGTTTAATTAAAACTTATTTTACCCCCTTGGAGCAGAGGGGCGGTTTCTTGTGCCATATACACCCTCGGGTAGGCACGACCTTTAAATCATCATTCGTCCCCAATTTCCTTGTTTTTGTTTATCATGACTTGATATGGAAACACTTTGCAATTAACTTTTCTGTGGTGGGGGACGGAATCCCCCGGAATGCGGCCGAACTCCCTTCGGGACACGTGCTAAGCACGTGGTGTTTCCCCTATTGTCCAGTTGGGCGCGCTAGCTGAGTTTCGGTGCGGGAGTCAGGCTGCGCAACTCGTCAGTCTTTTCCGCGACGTTCACTCATTCACATCGTATATGTGTGATTTTGCCCTCCTGCAAAGATAAAGGGGCGATTTTAATTGAAATGAAAATTGCCCTTATAAATTATTCCCTCAAATTATGTATCATCTTTTAATAATTCTATAAATTTAATTACAAGTGGTTGTGTAAGTGCATGTGAGTGATTGGAGAATTAAAATATTTATTATATATAATATATAAGTGTTTATATACATTTTTCAAAATGGGCAAGAGCAATAGCAAGTTGAAGAAGAAACGTAGTCAAAGTAAGATACTACAAAAGTTTTTTTTATCATAATAAAAAAAAATTATAATCACACAATAACACCATCAATCACATATTCTTCACCTATGATTTTTCGCTTCAAATGAATGAATTTTCGAATTTATTTAAATTGAGATTCTATCCCAAACACAAGACTAAATACTTTAAAGAATTTTATTCATAAAAATTCCTAATAAGCGCAAGCTTGTGATTTTTTTTTTTTTTTGAGAATATCTTTAGAATAACAAGAGAAAAAATAAATCCGATCAATCGATTTAACATAAATTTAGAATGTTTTTTTATAATTTGATTATTATTGATTGGGGCATTGAAATATGTAAAATATCTATGGGGAATATATCCGTGGGGAAACCCATCCAACATCTCAATTAGACATTATCTAATATCACCTTTGATACTGGCTATTAATTTCTTTTTTTTAAGCAAATTTATTAAATATATTATGAATTTAAATAAATTTTTCAAAAGTTGAAATTGTAAGAGACCAAAAATATTTTATATTATTTTAATTAAAAAATTGTAAAAATTAATCACACAAAATTCACCATCAATCACATAAGTCTCGATATATTTATTATCTTCACATAAATGAATTATTAAATTAATTTAAAAATGGGAGATGAATATACTATTTCTATCCAATACTCGAGATTAAATACTAATAGAATTCCGCCCGTTCAGTTTTTGGGGGCATGTCTTCAGATTAATAAAAGACAAAAAAATAAATCCTACTCCCTGATTTAACACAAGCCCAGGTTGTTTTACTAATATTTTAAAATAATTTATTATTGATTGGAATAATAAATAGTTATTTAAAATACATAAAATATCTATCAAGGGTCGAAATTGAAAACATCACGAACCGGCAAATCGCGAAGTATTTCCAATCAAAAAAGTCAAAAAACAAAAATTGACATAAATGATATTTAGTTTCTTTTTAAAGAATTAAAAATAAAGTTACACTTCGCACAAAAAAGTTGTATGTTCTGAATCACAGCAAAAGTTTTTAGGTTTCAAAATCCGGAAAAATATTTTTGATTCTCCCACATTCCTTGAAAACTCGTCCAGACGTCAAACGTCGTGAATTCTGATGAAATTTCTATTTTCTAGGCTGCTTAAACAGAAACTTCTTTTACGATATTTTCGGTAATTTTACGAACCGGAACACCGTTCCGGACTTCTTCACTCTAATGGCTAAAAATAGATTTTTACAAAAAGTACAAGACCAACAACATGTTCAAGAAGAATCATAGTTGAAACCAGATAGTACCTAAGGTTTTTTGTTATTTTTATAAAAAAATTTAAATATCAATCACACAAAAAAGGATCAAATCACATTAATTTTTGATATATTAATTTTATTCAAATTAATGAATTATCAAATTTATTTTAAATGAGAAATAAATGTACATAATGTATTTGTATCCATTTCACGAAACGAAATAATAAAAGGAATTGAAAAATTTCTAATCACAGTGTGATTTGTGATATATAATTTGTTGAAGGACACCTTTAGATTAAAAAGACAAATATTAGTAAACCCTATTATATTATTTTTCAGAAATATAATTTGTTCTAGCTAAATTTTTAACCATAAACCATAAACTTACCCTATTTGATGAGTAGGCATATTATTCCCATTTTTTCACAATTTGTATTGTAATAATTTTTTTTTATTTTACAAAAATGATCTAATAAAGAATATGTTTCTTAATTTAAAAACGTTCACTTCTTCCGACAGACCTATTCCGACCAAGAATGGATGTATCCAGTTGAGTTCAATCACCTCTCATGAAATTAAAAAAAATGATTTCTTAATAACTACCTATTAAAAAAAAAAAATAAAAGGACGTAGTATGGAATTCAACTTCTTACAATTTCGATGTAGATTTTTTTTATAATTACACAATTCTGCGATGAAAAACTTGATTGAATAATTTTAATATGATTCTTATACCCCAAGATATTTGGATGGTGAATCTGAAAGTTATTTTTGTTTTTTTACTTCACTGTTTTTTTGATTTGGTATCATATCATATTTTTTAATTAAGAAGAAGGTAAAGTTATATATATAGGTCTTGAAGAATGAGAAAAATTGAAGATTTCAAGAATGTACTAAAAAATTGTAATAAGAATTTTTAGATTTCACTCTATTTTAGTGAAGAAATCAGAATAATACACTGAAAAATTCCAACAACTATTCAAAAGCTAAATATTGCAGACCACGTTTATTTGATAACCTTTTTTTTAATATTTACATTATTCTATGTCCAGGAGTTGGACATGACTTTGAAATTAAATACAAAGTTTTCTATTTAAATATGCAAACGTTTCGTTGCTGGTTTGCAACTTCTTCAGTGGCTCATTTATTAAACTTATTTGTCTGGAGTTTTAACTAAGAGAAAAACCATTTTCAAACAGTATCCTTACAAATCATTCAATTTTATCAAATAATATGAAAAACATAAACTTTTTAAAACAATATAATTGTTTCCTGTCAAAATAATTAAAAGAATCAAATTGAACAAATTTTTTTTTATTATGTTTTCTTTTAGTTAAAACTCTAGACAAATAAGTTTAATAAATGAGCCAGTGAAGAAGTTGCAAACCAACAACGAAACGTTTGGCGTATTTAAATAGAAAATCTTTTTTTAATGTTCGTTATATTGTAAAAGTGTTTCGCGGGGATCCCAACCCTTCTTCCAAAAAAATCATTGATTATTTAAAATTTAGCTTAATTTTTAGTTAATCTTCTTTAAATAACAAATGTGCAACCCTAATCTCCCCCATATTAATTATTTACACTACACTTTCAGCCAACCCGATTCCCTTTTTTCTTTCTTATCACTAGATAAATTAAAATACCTACTACTTTCATACTCTTATGATCACTATAAAAGTAAAAATTAATATTTAAAAAGGCTTAGATTTTATAACGCCATATGTATATTTATAGTTGATTAAAATAAAGTTAAATATTTATACCTTTCACCGTTTGATAGCCTTCCAATTGACTCACTCTTGACATATTCATACATCATTCATACTTAAACAAATTATTGGCTCATTGAAAATTTTATTATGATTTGAAATTGATCAATTATCAGTAAAATTGATGATATAATAATATACACAAAAACCTTTTTATTAAAGGTTTTGTAATTAAATTATTTTCAATTATATCACATGTACAATTTTATATATTTTATACCTAAGTTCAATAACATCGCTAATATCTATAATATTTAGAAAATTGTAATATTTAAAAGGCCCTAATGGATCATTCTTTATTTTATGAGAATGATAAACGATTTATAATTTTCAATTAAGAACATACCATATTTATTTTTGTAGACACCATCAAGCTTTCACTCTTCTCTGAAGCGATTCTAAAACGAAAATAATATTTAAATAAGTGGTTGGTATTTTCCTCAAAAAGTAAATTTGTTTAATTTTTAATTAACATTTTATCTTCTGCATTATTTATATTTTTTGCGATTAAAAAAATATTACTTTTGACTAAAACAATTAGTTCATGTGATTAAATCTTAGACCATGAAATATATAGACACGCCCTGGTGTCGATTTGGTGAGGCCAACATCAACTAGAGAATGTGACGTCATCTGTAGGTAGGAACACCCAGAAATAGCATGGCCATTATAGGAATTATTATACATTGAGATAAATTTATCGTAGTTTAGATTATTTATTTTGGATTCCAATAATCGCAAATTAATATTACCAAAATATTTATGCGAGAACTTGACGTCATCTGTAGGCGATGTTGGCCTCACTGCACTCTGTGTGGAGAGTAGCAGAGGGCGATGTCGATATATTTCATGGTCTAAGGATTAAATAGTGTTTTAATTAATTTTTGATTACTAATTACTTATTTAGAGAAAAAAGAAGTTATTCATTGAGAATGCCTCCAGAAGGAAGTAAATTCAATATTGACTAAAATTCCATCAAAATTTAAATTAGATTTATGTATGATTATTGACCAAGGCAAGGCCTGCGAAACTATTCTATCAAATGAGCGTTTTGTATATCAAATTACGTCAAAAATTTCAATATTTTTGCTCCCTTATACTTTTCCATAAATGATTAAAACTAGAAGAAAAATAGATTAAAGCTGTTTACAGGAAACTGTCAATGTATAAAAATAAATAATAAACATTCTGGAAAAGTGGAGAGGGTTGTAAAGAAACTGTGGAACTTTACGCACTTCGTGCTAGAAAAGTGTATGTATGGGTTAAAAATTAAAAATCTAGGTCGTTTGAGCAAATTCAACCAAATTTTCTATACATAATCAGTAGACCCCCAGAAGTCTAAAAATGCAAAATCTAACTGCCCTAAATGGGGGGGGGGGGTGGAGGGTCAAAAAATGAAAATCTTGGCCATCTACCAAACTCAACCAAATTTTGTATACATAATCAGTGGGTCCCCAGAAGTCTAAAAATGCAAAAACTAACCACCAGAAATTGGGGGGGGGGTCAAAAAATGAAAATCTTGGCCATTTACCAAACTCAACCAAATTTTGTATACATAATCAGTGGGTCCCAAGAAGTCTAAAAATGCAAAAACTAACCGCCCAAAATGAGAGAGGCGGGGGGGGGGGGGCGGAGGGTCAAAAAATGAAAATCTTTTCCATTTACCAAACTCAAACAAACAAATTTTGTATACATAATCAGTGGGTCCCAGGAGTCTAAAAATGCAAAAACTAACCCCCCTACCCCTACATGATTATAAATAATTTTATTAAATATTAAATATAAGTGAGGGGCCAGGTTGTGTGGCATCAGAAAAAGTCAGCTTATTTGTTGCTTTTCATTCAAATGGAAGATTAACTTTCTCCATAGCTCTGTTATCGCCATTTTGCAATTTGTTTTATTGACTGCTCTATAGTTTACATCTGTCGATTATATACAAGAAAAAGAAGCAATATTTGCATAAATGCATTATTTACTACACATAATAGCACACCTACTGATTGCACATCGTAAATTATTCACACCTGTTTTGCAACACAGGTGGGACTGACTATCGGACTGATTAAACCATGAAATAATATTGTTTCAAGAAAATATCGTTCTTTAAGGAAATTTTTTCTTATAATATCTTGAATGATCATCAGGGTTGAGGTCAAATACTTTCAACAAAATTGATTTGCTCAAAACACTTAAATAAATTAAATTAGGTCTAGACAGGCGTATTACTAAAAGTTTTTTAATTTTGATTTTGCTTATTCTTTTTACTTTATCCAATGCAAAGCATGGGTAAAGTATTGTAATCGCTCTCGGGGCAAGCGTGGCTTCAAAGGGTCCTCAGGTAAAGACTACGGAACCCATGGACTCAATTAAAGTCACAAATTGTAGTATTCAATTAGGTTGAATATTAGCACGTGACGGTTTTGCCAAAAATTACATGGGGTCTCGTCGAGAGGCCAAAAAGTGCGATTTTTTCATTTAGTGCGTGCGGATGTATGGATGTATGTATGGATGTATGTATGGATGGATGGATGTATGTTATCGCTTTTTTGGCCCACGATTTTTCCACACCGTTGCACCGATTGAAATGAAATTGAAAACCTACCATTAGTTTAACAAAATGAAGCGCTGATTAGTTTTTGGTACATATCGGCCCACAAACATTAGTACTTTATTTCAGTACTTTTTTAGTTTTCTAAATATCTTGAAAATGACTTAACCAATTTTGATGAAATTTAATATCCTAATTAAGTACCTTGGGGACCACAAAAAAGGTTAAATAAAGTTTTTAGTAAAATTATATTTTAAAAGTACTTTACTCTAGAGTAAGATGGTACTTTTTTAATTTTTTAAATTCTTTAAAATTTATTCATTTGAAAGTTTTAATATAGCTCATTTAGCCTTGCTTAAGTAAGAATGGATAGGCTTCTCTCTGTGAAATGCTAAAAATTTGGGAGGAATTTTTATGAGTAACCATAGCAACTGCGTTGTTTTCTTATCCGTTACCTTTGCTGAAGACAGAGAAATCGATTTTTAAACCAAAAATAGCGATTGATTCTCATCTAGTACTTGAGGAATAATCATTCTATATTGGATTTTTGACGTTTCGGTTTTTTATTAGTAACCATTGCTGAAGACATAGAGAAATCGATCTTTAAACCAAAAATAGCGATTGATTCTCATCTAGTACTTGAGGAATAATCATTCTATATTGGATTTTTGACGTTTCGGTTTTATTAGTAACCATTGCTGAAGACATAGAGAAATCGACTTTAAACCAAAAATAGCGATTGATTCTCATCTAGTACTTGAGGAATAATCATTCTATATTGGATTTTTGACGTTTCGGTTTTTATTAGTAACCATTGCTGAAGACATGGAGGAATCGACTTAAAATAAAAAATAGCGATTGATTCTCATCTAATACTTGAGAAATATCCATTCTATATTGGATTTTTTGACGTTTCGGTTTTTTTATTAGTAACCATTCCTGAAGACATAGAGAAATCAACTTTAAACCAAAAATAGCGATTGATTCTCATCTAG
This sequence comes from Forficula auricularia, assembly GCA_024734495.1. NCBI lineage: Eukaryota > Metazoa > Arthropoda > Insecta > Dermaptera > Forficulidae > Forficula > Forficula auricularia. The sequence goes on from JALMQS010000411.1 coordinate 623,038, forward strand.
TACTTGAGGAATAATCATTCTATATTGGATTTTTGACGTTTCGGTTTTTATTGGTAACCATTGCTGAAGACATAGAGGAATCGACTTAAAATCAAAAATAGCGATTGATTCTCATCTAATACTTGAGGAATAACAATTCTACATTAGGTTTTTGACGTTTCGATTATTATTGGTAACCATTGCTGAAGACATGGAGGAATCGACTTAAAATCAAAAATAACGATCGATTCTTATCTAATACTAGAGGAATAACCTTATTGAATTCCATTTTTGATGTTTTGACTATTAATGGAAACCTCTACTGAAAATGTAGAAGAATCGACTTAAAATCAAAAGACTAAATTCTTTTTTGGTAAACAACTCAAACATGCCTCCATGTCTTGCCACAAAGGTTACCAATAACAGTCGAAACGTCAACAAACCTCAATGTAGAATAGTTATTCCTCAAGTATTAGATGAGAATCGATGGCGTTATTGATTTTAAGTCGATTCCTACAGTATGTGACGTCAGCAATGTGTAATGACCGATAAAAGCCGACACGTCAAAAATCCAATGCAGAATGGTCGCTCCTCGACTCTTAAATGAGAATTATTTTTGAATTAATTTCAATATGAACTACAAATTGCAAGTGATATCTAGAAATGTCATTCTATAAGATATGAAAAAAGAACTTAAATTAATATCTGTATGTGTGAACAGGCGTATCGATTTTTAAAATTGAGATTGTGTAATAATGATTGTGAGATTTATTTTGATTTTTTATATATATGGTAAGTGTATTTAAGTTCAATTTGCTGTTAGAAGAATTACTAGAGATTATTGCCTACTAAATCCTAGATGTATTGCATAATTTGTATCCCTTGCCAGAAGGGTTCAATCACATCGATACAACCCTTCTGATATGTAAAACAATTATCCATAACAGCTTTAGTAGACAATAACTTTTAAGGAGTTAGGTGTTGGTTCTAGGTGAAACATTTTAATATAATAATAAAACTTGAGCAAGATGCGAGGTAGGTTTCCTTTGACTCCTGATGATGGGCTAACCCCCGAAATATATCGAATTCAAAACTCAATTTTGTTTTATTTATTTTTTGTGAAATCTTTAGTAGACGACAATCTCTTGTGATTTCTTTGATTTATTCGTGTTTATTTATGTACCGATGCCCGAAATTAGATAGTTCAATAAAACTAAATTTTTTATTATTATTAATTAGCTTCGGGCCTAAGCCATTTAGCCATTTACAATTATTTAATATTGCTTAAACCTTTGTTTGTATAAAAGAGTTACAATTTTTCTCTTCATACAACCAATATATACAACAGAGCGTAACAATTTTTTTATTTCTTATTTAATTTTTAAACATCCTTTCATAAACATTCAAATATCCGATTTGGACATAATCGAAATTATACATATATTCGGAACAAATTTATATGTTGCAGTAAAAACCGGTTTTTAGTAAGAACGGGCTCTTTCTAGTTAAAACGCGTTTCACTGAATACCTTTGTCGCAACTAGTAGTTTACTGATGTTGGTTGAGTTTGGTTCAAAGGTCTAGAATGTTCATTTTTGACCTTCCGCTTCATTTTAGGTGTTTATTTTCAAAATATTTGAATCGAAAATGTCAATAATTAGAAGCAAAGTTGTGAAGATGTAATTTTTGACATTTTCGTTTAAAAAATTTTGAAAATGAACACCCAAAATGAGGCGGAAGCTCAAAAATGAACATTCTAACCTTTGAACCAAACTCAACCAACATCGGTAAACTCTGGTTGCCACAAAGGTATTCAAGAGAAACGCGTTTTAACTAGTAAGAACCCGTTCTTACTAAAAAAGGGTTTTTACTGCAACATATACAACATTTACAGCAATATATAAGAGAACCATTATATTATCATTTTTTTCTTTAATATACCCCTCCCCCCCCCTTTATTACAATTTTTATTCTTTTTTCAAACTAATAATATTCAAACACGTTAATTTTTCATAGAATAGATCATAACATCTGTAAGAATACAATGAGGTAAATAGATTTTTTATAAATAATCATACGGTAAAGCATATCGTTGACCATCTTAGCATGTCCAGACGAAATATATAAAGCTTTATTAAATGTACCCAATTCCCCACTGTGAACCATGAATCAGGTTTCGATCCTCGGTCCATTTATTTAGCTGTAACTCATACATAGGGCAGTCAAATAAAAAATGCATTAGATTTTCTTCTTTAAGAAGAAAAAATTGTTATATTCATACCAATCGAAGATCAAAAACAGCCTACAAGTTACAGAGATGAGAATTGTTAGCTCTATTCGTGAAATTATTTTCCTAGGCAGAGTAAGAAACTAGATAAGATTAAAATGTGGAGTTCCAGATATCTTACGTTAAACAAAGGGACGATGTCAAAACGAGTAACGTGAGACAAGCAAAGCAAGCTCTTTTATCAAAGCCCTCAACAAATTACCTGTGGACACTTCTCCCCTCCCTATAAGATGGGTAGAAAGCTGGAAAATCTTTGATAAAAGAAGAAGATATATCCAAAAAGAGAAAACCAAGAAAGATAAAAGATGTCTTTAATAAATGTTATTATATATCTATCAGTGGCGTGCGGTCCATGCTGTGCTTCCCTAAAATTTCAAAGATTTAGAAAATTTGCATAAATATATAAAGTCGACTTCAAAATTTCAAGAGGATCTTTAAATTTTCAAATTATTATCCGTTATTTCAAATATTTCTATAAAAAACCTTTTTTGTTTTGACAAGTATATTGGTTCTCGAAATGAAATAAAATTGTTGCATACTTTCAAGGGGCAATTAAAATGAATGATTTTTCGAAAAGGGTGCGGATAGAAGGTTTGTAGCCTCTGCCTGGTATATCTTCCAGTTCAGGCATGTCACAGACCAGATTAGACGAGTTTTATACGAACAAAAATTGTTCTCGTTGAGGAACTATTAAAATACTAATAATGCAAAAAAGAAATAAATAAAGATGATTCGAGAATTTTTGAACTAATCCATTTCTAAGAACTCTCAATATATAAGATCGGAAATAACTAAGAGTGCCATAGACAAGTCATAGCTTGCTTATAGCAATAGAATTAAGAGAAATTTAAGTATATTTTAAAAAAATCTAATTTTAAATTTGAAAAATAACGAAAATGATGCTGTATTCGATGAAATTTGCAAAAAAAGCGAATATTAAAATAAAATTTCAAAAAATGAAGGGTACTTTTTTGAATAGCATCCCCTGATTAAAAAGTTACCAACCGCTACTGATATCTATAGTATTCTATTGGGAATTCGAAATTGTTTAAGAAGTTTACAAAAAATTAAATTTATTAACTTTACAAGCTTGCAAAACCAAAAAAAGCTGAAATTTAACAAGAATATGAGGAAAAAAATTGAAAAACTATATCTAACCTCCCTCCCCCAAATAAAACAACTATTTTAAATAATTTATATAAACATATAAACATGTCAAATTTCTATAATCGCATTCATAAGCTTAATAATAAGCCGAGGACTGAAATTCCAATTAGAAATTATTGATTAAATTGTTGACAGTTTTGAATTAATTAATGACCTAAATTGTCAATATTGGTTACTATAATTAATAAAGTCTCTTCCAATTAAATGGAGCCTATAAAGAGATGGCATTTCAGGTCAGGGAGAGATCAATTTATTCAGTAACTAAGATGATGTTATTGAGTTTATCAATTTGAAAGCTAATCGATTGTCATTCCAATCATAAAAAATTATTAACATTTTTTTTTTGTTTTTCCATATTTAAATGAAGTGACTGTTTTTTCTTTTAATAATTTAAAAAATTGCGAGTCTGGTTTTTCACCTAGGTACAGACACACTGCAAGACAATATCGATGGCTCATAGAGCTTGATTGGGGCGTAAAAATAAAATTTTCGAAAACATGTATTACCTATAGGATTTTAGAAGACTTTAAGTGAGGTAATCCAGTACTTATTTTTCTCACCATTTTTTTCATCTATAATCAAAATCCTTTATTGAATAACAACCAAAATATTTGTTTAATTTGAAAATATTTTCTTGCTTAGAGTAGCAGTGTTTTTCGCATCAAGCAGAGAACACCCTCAATGATTTTCTACCAAGAATAATTATTATTAAAAATACTACCACTAAAAAACTTTTTCGAATTTTTACAGTTTTTTCAATAATTGGCTTAAAATATAACGAGTAAGTACTATCTAGGGCGTCAAAATTAAAACTATGAAATTTCAAATTTAATAGGATCTTAAAATATCTTAAAATATCAGTAAGAATTTTATATTTATTGAGGGATCTCATAGGAGAAAATTGAGAACAGTTACACAATGCAGCTGACAATTACTAGCATTCATATACAGTAAAGTGAAAATTAGATAGGAATTGAACTTGAGAATTTCTTAAAGGAAAAATATACAAAAATTCAAACTTTAACAAATCCTTAGAATATACATACTATATTAATAAACTTGTACGGTATTACAAAAAGGCATGTATACTAATATATTATGGCGAAGTATTACTTTGAATTAAGATAAAAAAATGGAATTTTGTTTTGAAATTACTTTTTTCTAGTTAATTCATACTTCCCTATTAATAATACTTAATTATTATTATTATTCTTTTTATCTATCTCTATAAAGTATTAAAATAAATTACAAAAATAAAAATGATGAATATTTTTTGGATTCTCACCGATTCTATTTAATTTAATTTTATATTTTTTAATTTGAAAAGTGAAATCATTTACTGAATTTATTTTTATTTTATTTTAAATTTCGCAAGGATATTTTTGCTGATAATGATGTAAGAAGGTTCAGGCCATGTAACACCTATATATCAGGGTTACTAGATAAGTAATTTATAATTTATTAATTAAAAGTTGTTATTCAAGAATCATATAATGAAAAGTTGATTAAGGAAAATAGAAAACAATAGGAGAAATATGTATTGTCTATTATTTTTCTATTTTCCTCAATTCCCACCAGATTACAACGCCAAGAATTTATTTATGCTTAAAAGTAGAAAATAAGCTTGATCCGTGACAGGTATTCATTATGACGAAATCAAATTTCATTAAAATGTCAAGACTTGACTGGAAATGTTAGTCTGTTTATTTTATTTTTTTATAATGATGAAGGAGTTACACCAGGAAAGTGCCACCCGTTTGAATCAGATTCAACCCTTAAATAGTGAAAAGAAGAAGAAGAGGAAGAAATTTTAGCAGGATCTTAGACAATGATACCAGTATGGTAGATTGCGGCTCTTAACCATCTGAAGGTTGTAGGTAGCTAGAAAGACGGAGCCAGGAAACGAGATCCATGTTTCTAGAAGTCATAGAGATAAACAAGTTGGCAAATACGTTTATTTGATTCTTCTAATAGAAGTATAATATACTTGACAACGAAAGCGTGTTGAGAGTCTTCGTGAATCCCTTCCGGGCATACCGAGTAATGAGAATTTATAAAGGTTATCACGTAAAAATGTTGTTAGAGTTCGTGGCTGTGATGAAACTGTATTAGATGAAGGAGGAGGTATCAGCCAAAGTTGGATGCGCTGGGTTCAATAAAACACCCTGAATATGACGTTTTGACCTGAATTTATTTGGACATTTTCAGCTAATTGGGAGTTATACACAAAATGCCGTACACATATGTGATCGAACCAAGCCTTGTCAAAATAAAAATTGAAGCTTCATGTAAATTTATAACGTGCCTGCCTCCAAAGTTTCAGAGTAAATGTCATCGATCACATATGTGTACCGCATATTGTCTATAACTCCCAAATAACTGAAGATGGTCAAATAAATTCAGCCCGAAACGTTTTATTCAGGGTGTTTTATTGAACTTTGGCTGATACCTCCTCCTTCATCTACTACGGCTATCATGTAATTTTTAAATACGTAACAAATTATGTTTCAGGAATAGGTATGCTAAACGGGCAACTGGCTATCATTTAAGGTGACTCCCGAGGAGATGGCAGCCTTTTGAAATAATTAAAACTAAATCTATTTTATTTAAAACAATAATTTAATTCTTATATTATTTACCATACATTCAGTGGCGAGCGGTGATTTTTCAAGCAAGGGATATGCTGTCCAAAAAAGAACCCTTCATTTTTTTTTATTCTTCGATCCTTTTTGCAAATACATCATAGAAACTTTCGTTATTTTTCAAATTTAAACTAGATTTTGTATGACACAGTATGAAAATATCTAAATGTTTTGAAATTTTAGGGATGCGCCGCGTCCATGGACCGCACGCCACTCCATACATTATATATAATACAAGAGTGAAATTAATTATAGATATGAAATAGATTATTTTTAAAAGATTCTTTTCTTTATCGAATACGTAATTAAATAATGTAAACATGTTTTCAAAGTCGAAATGAACGATAAACTAAGTTGAAGAATTTATTATTCAGATAAAAAAACATTTATTTCAATTTCTAGGTTTAACATCGGATTAATTCCAAGATTAACGAAAAAGGAGTCATCTTTTTGTTTTTTCTTCTTAATAAGTATTCAAGCCTCTATTTGGGAATGGTATTTATTTTCCTATTATATTGTCATGATCTAAATATAATAATATTAATTAAGGTCATGAAGTTATCGATTTATTGTAGAATAAACAAAAAGTGTTGATTTCAAGTTATTTTCCTCTTACATATATATATGGTAGTAGTACGTTTATTTAAATATTTCACTTGGTTTTTCCTTATAATATATTGCTGTAAAATATGGTACAACAATTATTAGTGATTTTAGAATCACTTTAAGCTCTCAAAAAAGATATTAAGAATTTTAAATTTCCCTGAATTTCATTACTTTTACAATGTAGTTACTTTTTGAAGTCATCTAATTCTATTAAGATCAATTTTACTTTCGATTTTTTTAATATACAAGCATGATAGACTTTTGAAATTGGAATTTGTATTTTCTTCGAAAATTATTTGAAAATCGATTAGTTTATCTGCCTCTCTGTCAGTCTGTTAGATAATTCAGAAATTGCAAATCTCAGAAAAATGAAATTCAAAATTCAAATTAGATATAACCGTGAGATTTTTGTTCAAATCACTATACCAGAAATACCTCTATTTATGTATTTTGGAGTTTTTCGTTATTTTCTCAAAAACGAAAGCTTTTTTAAAATGTTTTATTATCGGGTCTTTGTTCTTTATAAATTTTATAAAAAATTTTGTAAGTTCATTTGAAAATATTTAAAACCTAAAAGGTTCCCTTCCCAAGCAATGCATTTTTTAAAAACTAAACGGAACCCTGCTAGTATCATTGCATGTTCCTTTCCTACATTTAGTGTTAATTTTCTCAAATTTATTTCGCTTTAAAATCACGGGGTGAGTGAGCCCTAAAATGGGCATTTTTAGGTGACTTTTTACCAGTCTAATTTCATTTAAATATTTAAATTAAAATTCTGAATTTTTTTTTGAAAATTAGTTCATTTTCTACTTATGAACAACAAATACATAATATAAACTTTTATATCTCATGTATTTTAGAAGATATAATTATTTTTGAATGAAAGTATGCCCAAGTATTGATTTCACGATGCGACAAGTTAATTCAGGTAGTAATATATATTAGCTATTAAATGCTAGTCTGACTAGCATTTGACTGAATAATTATTTTAAAATAACTTTACTGCAAATAGTATATTTTTTTCAAATTAATTAGTTACTTCGTGATAAGTGAAAGTCATGTTGAACAAGTCACACGATTTATTTTTTTAAAATAAACATGCAAAAAATTTACAAAATATTATTTCTATTTCTGGTGTTTTAATTAATAATATAATAAAATTTGCCTAATTTGCTAATGAATTGGCTTGAATAGATATATGCATATTACATAATATTATCCGATTGCCTAATTTGGAGTCAAAATTCAATTAATTAATTTATAAAAATAAATAAAATATGTTTTTCCTCATGTTTACTCTCATTCCAGAAGAAAATATCACTTTGATCGTGACCGCTTTAAATTCAGATATTATAATTCTATTTATAATTTATTAAATAAATCATTACGAAAAAATTAAAGAAAAACCAGAACAGGTTTCCATTTTTACTTTATTTTTTTTTAATAAAATTCTAGTACTATCATTTGTTCACTGAGAACAATAATGACTATCTAATTTCAAAAAGAAAAAAATCATTTGGAAAACATGAATAAGTACTTGCAAAGCAAATGTTGTTTACTAATCAGATGTCATTGAAGTAGGCGGAGAGTCTCCTTTTTGACCCAAGAAATTTTTCCAATTGCCTTGCCTTCTCTTTTTCTCACTGCCCATTTGAAAATATTATTATATTTTTTTATCATAAATACGAATTTTATCTTCCAGAAAGTCACTGGATGGAAGTAGTTTGTAGGCGAATAATGGGATGCTCAAAAATAAAAAAATGTTGCGAAATTGCGACTAATGACTAGATAATAAAAACCGACTGACTATGATATATTGCAATTTTTCTCAGCAGTTTCTATTATTCTTAATAAAAAAAACAGCAATTTTTAGCTTCTTTATTACTTTTACTTACATTAAGCAAGTTGAAAATTTGAACAACTTTCGAATTATAATGAAAAATCAATGCGGTTGTCCGCTGCTAGCTGTTGTTCATCAATAAAAAAACTAATTTTTCTTCAATTGGTAATTGAACTCCTGAGCAATAACAGAAAAAATATTTCTAATTAAAAGTCTCATGATGATGGTCAAACCTTGAATACTAGCATCTCAAACAAATAAATTATATACATACACCAGTGGCGGGCGGTGACTTTTCAACCAGGGTATGCTGTCCAAAAAATATCTTCATTTTTTTTGCAAAATTTATCGATAACCGCATCATATAATTTTTCGTTATTTTTTTCAAATTTAACATTAGATTTTTTTATCAATTGATATTTAAACAGAGCGGATAATTAATATTGATTTCAGCTTCTTCTGGTGATATTTCAACTCTGTTCATAGTTGAAAACTGACTGACGCGCCTGTAGAATGCACAATGCAAATTAAATGTATTAAATCACTCATAAAAATAAATATTTGCTCATTGTGCTTTAAAATGTCTGAAACGCAGAGAAAAATATTTTTCAACTATGATTTTTTTCTCTTTGTGTGTCTGAATTCCGATACCCCCGATAACCCAAGAAGGGAAAGTCAAAAAGTTTTTTTGTATCAATACATCGTAGCTATTGATTAGATTTTGCAAAATCTGGTTCAAAAGGCAGAAAATATTTTTTGAATTATTCTATGAGATTTTAAGAGGATTTTATAAGAACCTATAGAATAGCCATAAATGAACCATTTATATTTAAGTTTATTAATTGTTACTAAGGCAGCTCTAGTGTACCCAGTCTTTTTTATTATTTAATGTGCGAGTGAGCGATTCTTTCATTAGAATCAGATCGATGAAAATAACTATAACATAATACAAAGAGCACTGATAGAATGATCTTTCTTTCTTTAAAGGTCTATAACAAGGAAGACAAATACAAGTTAAAACCTGTTTCAGACTATTCGAGATTAATTTCGTAATTTCTATTATTCTAGGAATGGCCTTTTGCACTCGGACCAAAACGATACTCTTTATATAGAGAGAGAACATTCAATTGGACTTCATTAAAGCAAATACTTTTGCTCAAACATCTTTTAGTTCATCTTCCACCATTAATATTTGTAATGCAATTTATCGATTTCAATTGTTAATATCCCCGGAGGCGATTACAATACTTAACATTATATTTTTCAAATAAAAGTAAAAATAATTCGATTCATGAGAACTTCCTTTTTGCATTGCGATTTATTATGCAACTTAATTGAATTATTCTTTGTCATCTATAATATACTGAAAAACGTCAATTCTAGTTGGCTTTCATTATGTTGGATCATCGTTGTCATTAAGTCATGTGATTTGGTTTGATGGATGAGCGATTTATGTAACGGTCTGGCCGTGACATTGTCCTGATGACCAAGTGCAGGTCCTAATGGCCTTGATGGTGGAAGGAATGCATCGGGAGACCTCCCTTCTCTTTAAGGGCAACGGGAGGAGACTCCTTAAGGGCAACGGGATCAGGCCATTGAGACTGCAACGAGCACCTTAAAAGGCATTGCCCGGGTCCGACGAGCCAAAGCAAACAAAGCGCGAGGAATTTTTAAAATTTGAGAAACGAGAGAGAGAGAGAGAGAATTCCGATAGAAAGGGAAAGGAATTTGCATTTGAAAAAATAAACAAATGTTATCTGATTCAAGTATTATTGCATTAAATTGAAAAGATTTAGTTTGCCGAGAGTAGCAGAGTTGTTGATTCTTAAGGAGATATCAATGATTCGGTATTCGTTTGTACGGTGACAAGCTTACTATTATAACAAAACAAATTTACTTAGATACAATTGTGCAAGGCCGTCTTAAGCCAACTGAGGGCCCATGGCACTTTGGTATATATGGGCCCCCTAACAGAAATTTAGGATCGGTATTAAAGGTATTTGTTTATTTGCATCAAGAAGAAGACAACCTCATTGATTTATCTTTAATTGTTGCATTAGATTAGCCAGAAGACCACTGTTGGAAAAATTAATTTTCTAAAGTAGGCCCTAGACCAGGGTGACCAACCCGTGGCCCGCGGACCGCATGTGACCCAGCACTGCAATGAGTGTAGCCCAACATAAAATCATAAACTTCCTTAATTGAGATTTATATGAGAGATATATTTATTCCCTTTTTAGTAAAATGAATGTACATTTGTACAATACGTGAAGCTTTTTTCAAGAATAAAATTCACTAAAAGCAAAATTATAAGCTCAACTATATAAAATAAAAAAAATAATGAAGTTTCGAATATTTAAAAATTCTTCTTCTCATATTTTCATTTTCTAAAATATTTATTATTTCAGTAATTTATATGATACGACATTAACCAAGTCTATAGAGTTATCATTTTGGTACAAGGAGACAAGGAATTGGGGTTTTCTAGAACAATCACAATTAATTGATAATTTCTCTCCTGGACTAAAACTTGTCAGGACTTGTCTTTTAGATCTTTACACGTTCTTACATGTCAATAGATAATGGATAGTCAGGGATTATTATATTTTTTAAAAAATAAATTAACATTCCTCATATCCTTCTTTAATCCCATTCGATTTAAAGCAGGGCAGTTCAACCCGTGGTCCAATATAAAGACATAAAATTACTTAAAACATGGAGTTTTATATGTAGATACTGGAAAACACACAACAATTTGGCATGATAATTTTTTTTCTCTAAAATAAGAAATATGAAATATACCGTGAAGTTTTCGAAAAATAAAAATGCTAATTTTACATTTTAAATCTGGAACTAGAATTTAAGATTTCCGAAAAAATAATCATCATTTTGGTCTATTTTCGACCCCATATCGAATCGGCTTTTAAAATAATTCCCTAAATTTTTATAATTATAAATAATAAATATACCAAGTCGCTAACAGTGTACTTCCCTCGATTTCACAACCCTTTGCCTTTAAAACTTGTAAAAATTCATAAAATTTGCTAAGTGTTATTGTTTTTGATAAACATTATTTTGGTTGTTTTTTTATGGCAAATGAAAAACAAACATATTGTGCACCCTTTTTTTAAATTTCAGGTTTCTTTCCTCTTTTTCCGTTTCACCCTGTATCAAATAATAAGAATTGATTATTCATTTTTCAAAAATAAAGCCTTTTATATAAAAGGATATTCAATCATTCTGTCTCCCTCTTGTCTAGATCGATTTTTAATGCAAATATCACCATTCTTATTCAATGCTATCCAAGACGAATTGTCTGTCATTTGCAAATTTTAAAAGAAATGTTTCTTTCCTTGTTTGGACTGAAAATAATATATTTATTTTTTCAATCTATAAAACGTTCTTCTGGAATCAGTTAAAAGGTTTATTCAGCCATCCATATCTAATAGATGATTGAAAACTTGACTGGTTTATGATTTTTGAGGATATGCATATTTTAACAACAAATTTATATAAAACTTTTTCATAATTTACTGATGTATTTCAATCTGTGAATAAGTGAAGTGAACTGTGGCTCATGAACCCATACACAATTGGGAAAATTACTGTAACTGTTTTAAACGACACAATTTTCTTATCTTTACACAATTAGAGCAATTTGTCACTTGTGTATGGGCTCTTGGGCTGCTTATCTTGCTTGATATATATCACAAAAGCAATTGTAGCTATATATTCTTAATTTTTATTAAAAAATAAAGTTAAGTGAAATTAGGTGGTTGCGTCTTAGGGCTATATACCCTCATGGACGTAGTTTGGCAGTGCTCCCCCCTACAAAACTCATTCCCCTCCTCCCCCTAGAAAATTGGAACTCCATTATTATGAGGCATCATTTATGAATGAATTTCTCATTAAATTATTTCGTTACTTCCAAAATGTATCAATTCTACTAAAAAGTTAGTTGATCTCTAATAGGATTGGGGACTAATCAGCTGGCCGGCTGCCCCCAAGGAAAACTCTCTAACTACGCCACTGTATTCCCGATAATAATGAAAAATGAAGAATTAAAATTATGTGATTATTTTTCGATTGAAGAATTTCAAATCGACAATCTCGCGGTGAAAATTATTTGAGGTTTTTCATGGAAAAAATCAAACCGCTTGATTTTTCTTTATAATAAGCATTGAATATTAATTCTTATTAATCAGATAAACCGTCTTTATTTTTATAGAATATAGAAAATTGAATTGTAATTTTATCAAGATTTTTTTTCTACAATAATCTAGGTAACACAATACCTAATCTCTTATCGTATATATGCTTGTTTATTACAATACTTTTAATCTTCAGAAACATGTCTAACTATTCAATTCCATTTAATAAAGAAATTATTATATAGGTCGTTATAATAGAAACGCCTTCAACCTTTTTCCCCGCCCTCAACCAAATAGAGGTGTGGTATTCTTAGACATCTAAAGTGATTGTTAATATGATAATAGACAGCAATATCTCTCCAAGTCAGATTAACGTCAAAATGTGTAAATAAAATAATAAAATAAATTAATATATTTGAATGCTTAAGAGAGAGAGAAGAAAGAAGGACCAAAAGATGAGAAATTCGGATATAGAAAATATTTTTTTCAATTAAACACTAATAATAATAATATAATGAGGTATTTATTGTTCATTGGTACTTAGAGTATCGGGCTTAAAATTTGAAGAAATAGGTTTGACGTTCCTTTATTGTAAAAAAAAATGATAAACCGTGTTAACATTTTTAAACATATAAATTAGATTTAGGATAAAGAATTTTCTTCTTCTAATGATGGCTATGAGATAGAGGAATTTAAGATAAGTTCTATGGAGGCGTGTTGCTTCAAACCAGTCTTCAAACTGTTAACTTGCTGATGATGAAACAGTAAATCAAAAAAGAAACGCTATATGAAGGCTTTGACCATTGTGTTTGAATATATTCAGAACCTATAATAAATTTTAATAATATACTGTCTATGTCTTTCCACAGAATGTGTGGTCCTTCATTCTTTTTAATAACTGATGCAAACAGAAGCAACCAAGTCCGTGACGCTTAGGAACAAATAACATAACTAAATGTTCTTAATTTGACAGCAAATGTTTTCTGACTTTTCTATAATAATAAGTACTTAAGTTCTTCCTCAAAGAATCACAAATATCAGGATATTTTAGTTCTTTAAAACTAACAGAAGCCAATGTCAAGAAATATACAATATAACATACGAAAGTTGCCGATAGTTGCAGAGTTAAAATTTCTAAACAAATTACTAGAGATTGCCTGTAAGGTACTAAATTCGAGTTCTTTTGGATGATTTTTATTATATTTCATAAGGCTTTGCTCGGGAATTAAACCCGAAACCAAAAATAAAATAAAATTACATATAGTAAAAATCATTCATAACCCACCCCGGATTCAGTAGTTAACAACCTTTAAAAAATATAAAACCATTGGGAGACCAGTCATGTCATATGGTCCACCCTCTCGTGAAGAACTTGGAGATCGAAACATATAATGGAATCAGTAGAAATGAAGATGTTGTGACTCATTCTAGACAAAACCACAAAGAACAGAATACGCAACAAGAACATATGAAAACTAAGAAAAACCTATAAATATAAAGAAAAGAAAGAAGAAATCCTACTTGTTTTACAAACAACAAATGCCCATGTTCAGCCATTGAAAGATCAACACAAGGTTTTCTGTAAATTAGAGCTTAGTTTATCAAAGAGTTTGACCATTGTGTACCACTTCATCATTCACACCAGAAAATATATCAGACAAGATGATCCTTATGTCTTTCTTGCTTACGTCTTTCAGAAATAGATATAATGTTTTGAAACGTCTTATAATAGGTAAGGAAAATGCTTATATACTTTAGAGCAGGCTTTGCCAACCTGAATTGCACCAGGGGGCGCACCTAAATAAGAATAATGACAATTTTTTCAATATGTTTTTTTTACAACTAATTTGGTACTTATCAATTTTATTATTATTAATTTGAATGCAGCGATACACTGAAAGTTCAATCAGGTAAATGTAGAAAAAACCAATACTATAACAAGACCAAAGTTACTCTTAATACAACAGCGAGGTCGCAATTTCTTTTGTCGATACGAACTCTTAAAAAAATACGCTGTTATCCCTGAGATACTTTTTACTTTATCCAATGCGAAGCATGGGAGAAAGTATTGGAATCGCTCTCGCGGCAAGCGCGACTTCAAAGGGTCCTCAGGTAAAGACTACGGAACCCATGGACTCAATTAAGGTCACAAATTGTAGTATTCAATGAGATTGAATTTTAGCACGTGACGGGTTTGCCAAAAATTACCTGGAATCTCGTCGAGAGGCCAAAAAGTGCCATTTTTTTTGGAAGTGCGTGGGGATGTATGTATGTATGTATGTATGTGTGTTATCGTTTTTTTCGTCCACGATTTTTTCCACACCTTTGCGCTGATTGAAATGAAATTGAAAACCTACCATTAGTTTAACAAATTGAAGCGCTGATTAGTTTTTGGTACATATCGGTCCACAAACATTAGTACTTTATTTCAGTACTTTTTTAGTTTATTCTAAATATCTTGAAAATGACTTAACCAATTTTGATGAAATTTAATATCCTAATTAAGTACCTTGGGGACCACAAAAAAGGTTAAATAAAGTTTTTAGTAAAATTATATTTTAACGTACTTTACTCAAGAACATATTAATATTTCAAATGAATTTGGATAAAGTTTAGCAACGATCCGTTGCAGTTTATTTATTTTTACCAACCATTAATTTTGGATCCTATTCTTACGTATTTGTATTAACTTTACAAAAAAGCTTCATTTCTTTTCCAGTCGCCCCTACAAAACGACTTTTTAACCTACTTGAAACCCCTCTTTCCTTCAAGCAACTTAAATTTGTTATAAAAATCTACTGGGTCTTCTCGTCTGATAAATTGATTTTTGCTTGTGAACAAAAAAATAAAATTCAACCTTTCGCCATTCAAGCTAACAAAAACTATATTGTAAAATTCTGCTCAATAATTATCAATTTTGTTCACAATTAAATATTGGGGAAATACCTCAAGCCAGGTGAAATTTTGAAAAATTTTACATTTTTCAAAGCTCAAATACACTTAATAATTTTCAATCATATAATAAGGAAAAAAAGAATACTCTGCCGAGCTTATGGTGATGAGAGAAACACAGTATAAAAAGTATATATTATACAGTAATAAAAACAAACCTTTTCTTTCGATTTGCTCCCCCATTTCACTCTTTTACCCTCCCTCTCGGGCGGAAAAGTCCGCTCCTTCATTTTCTCTCGCTGGGTTGCCTATCCTACAGGCGTTTTATACTATTCATTTAAAAACATCCGACAGGGTGCAATAGAACTTACATATTGAAGGTTTTTTCATCAAAATTCTTAATTGAAGAGACAAAGAAAATAAATTGATGTGGTCTTTTATTTTTAGTATTTAATAAAATAATTTATAATCATCACCTGTGATAAATTTGCTTCATGTATTATTTAAGTAATTCTTTTCAAACATATATTTTTTATATATATATATAGTACCATATCTATATATATTTTTTAAATTATTAGTGTTATACACAGAAGGGTAGAATTCGATAAAACGACTGTGTGTGGGTCACTTTAATTTAATCAAATGGAAATTTTCAGTTCAATCAATCCGACTATCTAATAGTTTGTAAAGAAAATTAAGCCATGTTTTAATCTGAGGGATGATAAATTTTGAAGATTAACCGAGGCCATATTAATAGTTGAAATTTACTATTATTATTTAATATGTTATTCTTCATGTAATTATAGGGAACCTTATTTCTTTTAATTCTTTTAATGCGATTTATAATATATTTTGAAATAGCCGATAAAAAACATTTCATCATATCGTCATATGTGACCGCGAGCCGCAAGTAAGTCCGTCGAGGGCCACATTCGGCCCGCGGGTTGGTCAGGCCTGCTTTAGAGAAATGTCAAAGAACTGTATGATAAGATGTATGCTTTCTCTCTCGACTTTAGAATGATTGCGTCTCGGAAAGATTTTGTTAAGTGTTTGTTTAGATGTCAAGAGGGCAAAGATTCCCAAGGACGATATTTAGATGCTGACTTGTACTTCTTTATTTTTTATGATAAAAATGAAAATGTGCATAATGAATAAATCGTAATTTCCTCTGGTATTATAAGTGAATTTAGGAGGTAATAGAACTTTAGGAATATTCAGACGTTTAATCTGAGTTGAAGGTATTTGTATAGAGATGAAAAATATATATATTCATATAATCCGTAACTGAAAAGATAAAAGTAGAAAATGAATTTCAATTTCTCGAAGCTATAGAAATAACTTATTCTGGCAAAAGCTGGTAATAGTGAAAACAATTCTACATGTAGCAACTCCTTATCTACTTAATATCTACGGAAAAAAAATCAATCAAATTTAAGTGTCAATGCCATAATCTTTTATCATGATAAGGCATTATATATATACCCCCTCCCCCCCACAAAAAAAACTTTGACATTCAATGAAAAGCGTCAGTGCTATTGAACTTGCGAACTTTTCAAAATAATTTTAGTAGAGAAATTTTCAATAAATTTTAGAGAATAAGAGGAGTGCTATATTAGAGTTTTTAAGAGATACGTAAAATAAAATAAAAAAAATAATAAAAAAAATAAAATAAAAAACAGATCCCCAATGATGAGATTTTGTTGTCTTGTCCGTTTTCATTTCTCCTTAAACACAGGATAGTAGCTTCTGAACTATTAAAGCTAATAGCTTAAAATTTGCCCCCTAATTATTAAAGTTTGATAAACTAGAGAGTGTTTGTACCAAAAAAGTTAACAACGGAACTTTTATAGAATCTTCGAAGCCTCTACATCTTTCTATCCTCTCAGGACAAGATTGTGTGTAGCTCATAAGCTATTAAACTTGAAATTGAGCACATAATTTAAATTTGATGAGTTAGTGAGATTATCATTATCAAAACAATTTGAGATTCCTCGCGAATCATTAAAAGAAGGAAATTACCCACATACTCTATCTATAACATGTAAATCCCCAGAAAACTATTATAAAATATAGGTATATTAAAATTTTCATTAATATATGACTTTTATTCTAATATTTTTATTTTAATAAATATATGTATGGTTTTTATAAAATTCTGAAAAAAATAAAAAAAATATAGCCCCTCATATAAAATTTCTATGTAGGTGGCTGATTAAAATTGTTAATGGAAAAAATTCACTCACCTCGTAATTCAGATGAATATGTCTAAATAGTTGAAACATATTTTCTCATAATTTTTATTTTGACGCCACAGCCGCACAGCATGATTCTACAAGGTTGTATTGATTCTTTCTTAGAAGATCTTAAAAATTGCAAAGAAATTTTAAAGTAGCTTAGAGCTATAGTAATTTGAACTAAAATTATTTTGGTTTATTTAAAATATTTAATTTGAATGACAAATGAAAAAAAAACTTAAACACTTGTTCACTTGAAGTCTGAAGTAAAAGAATTTAATTACTACGAAAATAAAACATATATTTAGATGATAGATATTAATGACTTTAAGGTCATAAAGTAAAGAATAGTAATCTATTCTAAAACTTTTTTACTTCAATAAATAACTTAAATTTTTACACACATAAGTTATATCTATTGATGTAGCGTGCATAAAGCATTTTTCATTTATTATATAATTATACTAATATTCTATATTAATAAATGATAGGGTATTAAGCTGTTTTGAAATTAAGTGCCGATATTATCTATCTAATGATTTTTGAAAATGAGGAAGTAGAATGCCATTCACTTTACCTTTCAGAAGGCTAACTACTCTTAAGGCCACCCTGAAACAAACTCAAAATATACAAGAATCCAATTAGAATTGTTCATAATCAAGTCTTAATTGAACACACATTCATACACATTACACACACTATTATTTGATCAAGTCCATAGCTATTTATAGATATGTCAAGTTTCTGTCTACTTGAAACAGTTAATTGATTAATAATAAAAAAAATATATCGAGGTATGGTTAGTTCACACAACGTGACATTTAATTATCTCGCATTAAAAATAAACATCGTTAAAAAGATATCAAAATTAAATTAAATTGAAAGTTTCTTTTTGCCAAGAGTAGCAGAATTTTTATAAATTAAAGGAGACAATAAAAGAGTGTGTCTTCTGCTGGAATAATAATTTTTTTAATCTATTTATAACGAGACTATATGATGAAGAGGGCAAAGTCTCCTTTAAAATTAAATTAAATATAATTTGTCAGCTAATTTGTAAGATACAGACTTACAAAAAAGTCGATATCGGGTTTGTCTCAACTAGTGAATGTTACATACATAATTAATTGTATACAAACTTTACCATTAACATCAACTTACAAATTCAATAAAAATTAGAAAATATTTAACTGGACTAATAATATAACTGAACACTGACGCAGTAAATTCACTTGAAATCAGAGTGGGTGCTCAATACTCATACTTGAAAATGATCGCAGAATAAATCGATCGAAACGTTGTACTTATATTATATTATTTGTTCATGTTCAATATCATCATCATCATTGAGTATACAGTCCTAAGACTGGTTTGATGCAACAATCCGTCTCCACTCGACTCTGTCCCCCGCCAGCTGTTTGACCTCTCTAAATGTCTGGCATCCCATATCCCCAATTATTTGGTTGAAATATTCTAATCTGGGTCTTCCCCTTCCCTTTTCTTTCCACCTCCCCTCCAAGATATCCCTAAGCAGTCCCCCATGTCTCAGTGTGTGCCCCATCATCTGACCTCTTCTCTTCTTCAGACTCTTCCACAAGGTTCTTCTTTCCCCGATTCTTCCAAGAACTTCTTCATTTGTAATTTTATCCATCTATTTGATATTCATCATTCTTCTGTAGCACCACATTTCGAAAGCCTCTAATCTCTTTCTCTCCGCTTCTCTAATTGTCCAGGTTTCACCCCGTACATGGCTATGCTCCATACATATGTCTTCAATAACAACTTCCTGTTTTCTAAGCTGATTGAGGAGGAGCATAGTAGTTTTTGTTTTGAATTAAACCCCATTTTTGCTTGGGCAATTCTTGATTTAATTTCGTTTTCGCTCCTCCCATGTTATTTTACTTCCTAGGTAGCGGAATTCCTTAACTCCTTCTAGGTTTTCTTGGTTAATTTTGATGCATTTCTGTCTCGTTTGTTCTTTTTTGTACATACTAGGACCTTGGTTTTATTCTTGTTTATTTTCATTTTGATTTCTTCTATTAGGATTTGGTTAATTCCATTCAGAGCGTCTTCTAATTCTTTTTTAATGTTCAATAAATAATTATAATTAATCATCGTGTGATTTAAACAAAATTTCAATTCTTCATAAATTTAAATTACAAAATTACAAGCCTTAACACCTACATATCTAGGGATATTAAAATATTGAATATTAAAAAAAAAATTGTAACTTTTTTTGTGAAAAATAAAAAAAGCAAAACATAAAAACATCGAAAATATGGGTATAATTTCGTTTATTGAATTCTAACCATAAGCTTGCTGTGATATCTCCAAACTATAACTGACTTAAGTTTTAAATTTCATATCTATGCAATTATTGCAACCACAGACTGATAGATACCAGACAGACCAATGAATTTTTCGACTCTGAGATTATAAAACACAAATTTTCGTTGAAAGCTTCTCTATACTCAAAAGGCTCTAGTTTACTTGTAGATAAAATTAAAAAAAATTTAAACATTAAATTTGACATTAGAAGCTTTTACAATCTCCAATCCTAGTGCTTGCATTCCAATACTTTACTTATTCCATCTACCTTAAGTAAAAGTAAATTATAAGTAGATTTTCTTTCTAAAATATTAAAATTGATTATAAAACCTCTTTTAAAATTAAATTTGATATTTTTTTATCAACATATTTAAATTCAATGATTATGGTCCATGAGAGGTATTTGGCCACTGGCTAATTAATTCTCACTTCATCGTTTTCCATTAGTTTAAAAGCCTATATAAAAAACACAACTTTAATTAATTTTTCTTGATAGAAAAATATTTATACATTTTTCTATTTCGGTTTCATAATGTGTTTATTCATCGTTATAACAGAATAACAGTGTTTTTTAATTTTTAATTAAATGAAATATAAAACATCCATTCACATATTCTACCAATTACCAACATTTGGGGTTGTTATCGATTGAGAGCAGTTTTAATTTTTTTACTATTATTTGTTATTAAAAGCTTCCTTGTATGATTTATTTTTTGTCAAATAGCTTTTGAAATATTTTGAAAAAAACGAAGCAAAAACATCAATTTTTTCTGCATTACAATGACATATATCTATTTGTTGTATAATAGTTAGATCCTGGAGCACCGAGAGATTCTCGGTAACTTTTTGCCTCTAAATAGCTTAAGTTTCACATTTCAAGGCTCTGTGACTTATCGAAGACTAGATATGAACAATTAAAATATTTATTTTGCGACATGACTAATTTACACCCCATTCCTTTATTTCAATCGAATTAAAATTTATACACGACTAATAACTCATGAGACTTGATAAGTTCACCAAGTTTTAGCGAAATCGTTAGAATCGTTTTGGAGAAACCGATTATATATACAAGAATTGCTCATTTAATAATATAAGAGTAACTGGAGGCACCGAGCGATGCTCAGTAACTTCTTCCTTCAGTTAAAAGCCTTATTTTAATATTATTTTTAATTTAAAATTCTGATAAAAAGGTCGATTTTTCATTTGAGAGCCGCTTTCAAATTAAAAAAATACAAAAATATATAATAGTCGCCCAAATTAGCCCCCCCCCCCCCACCTCGACCCCACTCCCGAAACCTCTCCCTACCCCCGGATTCCCCACCACTCCGCCCCACCTTCTGCACCTGTTTTGATTCAACCATATGATTCGTTTTTATTCATCCAATCAATAAATAAAACCTATCAAAATGTGTTGTTTTTTCAGAAAATTGAGACCTGCTTATGCGAAATATACTTTTAAATAAATTCTTGATTATTTTTTATTCTATTAAATAAATAAAGTTTTTAATAAAAACAATTATAAAACGTTTATTAATATTTCTAACGTTTAGGGAGAACAAAATATGTTAAAATCCACAATCACAATACTTCTTCAAGGCCTTTTAGAACAATGAAACAAACAACCCATTGTCTGCCTGGGTATAAAAGGAAAAGGGAAATCTTTTTTAAAACCCTAAGAATGGGATTTGTCTACCTGAGAATAATTAATTTGATTACGAAAAAACCCATCAAAAACAATTTTGTTGAAGATGAGACCGTGACAGATCGAATTGTCACCCCAAAAACCCCCTAACCCGTGAATTTCATCAAAATCGGTAGAGTCGTTTTCAAAATATAACTAAGATACAAATATATAAACAAACAAATATATATATATACAAACAAATAAATAAATATACAATTTTTGCTCATTTAATAATAGTAAGATAAATTAGTTATATATTTTATAATATGATAGAGGAGGCAGGTGTGGTGTCCTTAAGATTTTATTTCTCAATTTCCCCATGGGTGGTCTGACCCGGAAAAATTTTCCAGATCAGATTGTTTCATATTAAAAAAAAAACACACATTTCTTTTTATAACTTAATAGCAGCTGAAAAACCCGCCATGAAAGATTCCGGAACTGAAATCAACGATTATCTTTAAATAATTAGAAAGTCAAATGATTCACTAAAATCCGTTATCAATTGCCACAGAACTGCCGCGCTCGTTAGGATCGCCTCTCATGTCCAATTGCTTGCTTGATGGATGATGAATCAATCCGAGGTTCGAGGACCATTAATTTCAAGCTCTTTATCATGTATCTTGGGAAGAAAAAAACTGAGAACAAGAGGCTTCCATCCCTCGGTCCCATTGACTCTGTCAACCCCACTAGTCAAAGACTTAATTAACCAACTAAATGATCATTGACTTATCAGATTTTCTTTTAAAAATATGATTTAGGCTCTACACCTTTTAACTATTAGTTAGATCATTTCGAAAATATAATTGATGTACAACAAAAGTTCAAATACTTATAAAATGTTTTGGATAAATTCTTTTTAAGGTTCCATTCATAATAAATCGGGACACTATTAGTGTCGTAATAACAAGCTGTTCACATAACATAACGTATTCGCTTGCTATGTGTACAGCTTGCTATTACGACAAAGCGAATTTACCTAGATCTAATCAAGTATTTAAACCCATGAAAAATAACAGATAGATACATATTTATATTCGTTATATACCATAGTGTATATATATCAGGAGAGGGCGGTGGTTTTTCAGTCAAAAAAGGACCCTTCGTTTTTGAAAATTGTATTTTATTATTAGCAAAATTCATCGATAACCGCTTAAAATATCATTTTTCAAATTTCACATTAGATTTTTTTTCATTTGATATTAAAGGACGGACAGTCTATCTTCACTTTGACTACTTCCATGGACAAGTAAAAATAATCTACCTTTCTATCTTAAAGGCTCTATCTGAGTACTTTCCATAAATATTTTTTCGTTGTTATGAAATAATTAGTTTGTATGTAAAAAATTACGATACCTATGGTTTGTGTGTATGGCTTGAACTTAGCCTCTGTTTTTATTAATATTTTGTCTACCTAATTATAAAATTGTTTTTGGCGTTCTCATAATAATGTATTAAAAAAAACATGATTTTTTTTTAATTTTATTATTATTTTTTTATTTTTTATTTTTATTTTTCGAGTATCCAGTTTTTTTTTATGTTGAGTGTACAAATAGATGCTAGGTTGGCACGCCGTCCGTTCATGCGGTAGTATACCCTTAACTGATATGCCAATTCAGTTGTCTAAATACCAGGATCTCCCAGGATCAAGCTGTTGCTATTAAATGACCGGATTGATGCTGCAACTGGCAATCAGCGAGCGTACCGCGACAGGTTTGAACATGATTGTGTCTGGTGTTGCTTCCCCCACCCTCTGCTCACTAGACAAGCCTTCGGGTCAGTTTGTCTGAAAAACAATTTTATAATAAGGTAGACAAAATATTAATTAAAAAAAGGGGCTAAGTACTATCAAATACTTCTGCCAAAATATCTTGTAGTTCATCATTCACAATTAATTTTTTATTCAATTTATAGATTTTAAATGAAAGTCAGACGTCGAGTACCTTCATGTAAACTAATTTACTTTCAACCTCATAAAATTAAAGTATTTTCCATAAGACAGCGAAAATGATTCATGAAATCTAGAAAATTTTATTAATATTCTAACGTTAAAAAGTTCCATGAATTTTAAATTAACATAAAGCTAAACGAGATTCATATATGACACGGTATGAAAATACTCTTGACGTTCTGAGATTTTAGGGATGCGCCGCATCCACAGCATCCATGGACTGCACGCCACTGATGTACATGTAAATGAAAACCTCAAAACCTAATTGATTACTCTTTAAGACTCAACAACCCTATTACTCTCGACAAAATAACATTTTTTCGATTAAACTAATCACATATTTATAGTACATATATACGTATAAGTATTCATTATTTTTATTTAGTCTGTAATATTAACAGTTTTACATTTTTATGCAGACTCCCTATACAATTCAAATTTAATTAAATTTTCCTTAGGATTCGAGATTATTTTATTTCTCGGGTCGTTATCAAATGATATTTGACTTGCTCAGATGATTTCCTCCCAAGGGATTGCTCTCATTTGCTGACTTCGCGAAACCCGAGTACGGGATGACCTTTACTGAATACTTCCTCGGTCTAATCAAAAATATTTTTGAAAATAATCTCTTGATTGCAATCTAAACGGGGAAAAAGAAAGGGAGGGAAAGTGAGGCCTTTTAGAAGGCGACTAGACATCGAAAATTCCGTCGCGAACAATGCAAGGTCGAAAACCCTATAACAAATAATCATGTATATACCTATTTAAAGGTTAGTTTAATATTTCATTCACGGTCCGTCATAATTCTCAACACACGGCTGATGATGTCACATCTCGATTCGGTTCTGAATACATTTACTGACGGCCACAAACAATTGCATCGAACCTGTTTTTTTCTTTTTTTCATTAAAAATAAACATGACCACAAACTGAGTCGTTAACGTGCATTATGTAATTCATATATAATTATACTTATTTATTAGATATTTACTTGATTTATAGCTGATTGGTTTATTTTATGATTGCAAGAAGATACTTCACCTATTAGTCTGGATTCAGTCATTTAACCTAGAAAGAAAGAATGGAAATATTCTTCGGGTGGATGGAAGTCGAAGGTCCTTTTGAAGTCGTGTTTTGAAGCTTTAATGATATTTGGACATGGCAAACATGTAAACATCCAAATCCAGTTTCTAAAAGTATATGGATAAGGTTTTATTAGAAAATGTAGAGAATGTCTTCTAATGTATTCGAGAGTTTATGGATAAATTGTATTACATGTCAGAAGGGTTATATAACCTCCTCGGGAATTGATCTGACATGTAATAAAAACTATTCCTTAACATCTTTGATACAATTGAGGACATTCTTCTTTCTAATAAAATATACTGTAGGCAAATTATTTTTCTAATTTTTTTTTCTCAGGATAGTTATTCAATCAATTTTGATTTTTGAAGAAATTCAAAATTTTAAACTCTTACCAATTTCTAGTCAAGTTTTTTTAGTGTGGTATTATCTGGAACAATTTGACCACGAAATTTTACAAATTAAGATTTAAATCTTTGTGTATAAGTATTTTTATTTTTTTCCAAGAGTAGTAAATTCAATTTTTGGTAAAATTTAATTCAATAACCACGAAGAATTATTTTAGACTAATTATGAAGGCAAGAAAACTATAATCTAAAATAAATCACAATTTTTGTTCTACTGAGGATGTACAGAAGTGTAGAAACTGTATAGTGTAAATTTATAGTAAATAATTAATAATTTACTTAAATATTATAATGAAAAAACATTTAAAATTTTCCAAATAAAGTATCAAGTAGAAATTACAATCTTAAATCTATTAAAAAATAAATAAATAATTGTTTATCTCTTTCTATACCTGCTAAGAAAATTATTTATTTGCCCTGACAAAGATAAGTTTAAATTATTTGAAAGATCAAGAAATTAATTAATAAATCATCCGTGTATGTTCATAAAATACAAAACAAATTCAATAACAACTTAATAATGAAGGAGACAATAAAAGAGTGTGTCTTCTGCTGGAATTATAAATTTTATTTATTTATAACGAGACTATAGTTTCGAGGGCTTTGAAATTAATTCCTGTGAATCCATTGTAATAAACTGATGAAAAGGGCAAAGCCCTCGAAACTATAGTCTCGTTATAAATAAATAAAATTTATAATTCCAGCAGAAGACACACTTTTATTGTCTCCTTCAATATATAAAAATTCTGCTACTCTCGGCAAAAAAAAAACTTTCAATTTAACCTAATAATGATTAATTTTTACTTTACCATACAGGTTATTTCGATTTATAATGGATTAAATTTAAAAATTTTACAATTTATATTAAATACGCCATAGAAATTCCCCTGAATGGGATGTCGCTATCCATTGACATACGAGGTAATAAATTATCATAATCAGACCTTGGGACATATATTAGTCAATATCTATAAATTTCTTTTTCGATTCTTCACATTATCTATACCTAAGTAAGTTGAAAGCAATTAAAATAAATGAATGATCTGTAAGATTTTTTTAAAATAAACTTTCTTTGGGGAAAAAAGAAAATTGTTTCAAATTTTTTAGTTTATTCATTCTCTGCTAAAATTGAGGAGTTGTCATCACTTAAAACTAAATCTATCATTAATTGAAAACGTCTTCAGAATTAAAATCGAAAACTTTGAGAATAAACTAAACAATTGAATGAAAAACTAGTAAGTTTTTTGAATTCTGAAAAAATATAGTATTTTTAGAAAATTCACTTATCCCATAGCTCTAATGAATAATTATTTAATGAAAATAAGAAGAAAAGAATTTAAAGGCCTTATGGCATATCAATGATTTTGTTGGATATACTTAATTTTTACCTATTCTGTGATTTCACATTGATAGTCCAGCCATACTCTTCCAGATCATCAACTTGAAACTTGACCACCAAAGCCTTAATACTAATGAACAGAGGCTTAATTACATTCTTTATAAATTTTGAGGATTTGACAATTTTTCCGTGAGCGGTGGATTGAATACCGAAGCTTGGCATAAATATAAATTTTTGGCCAAATTCCAGCTAATTTACAAGTATATTCTACACC
Source organism: Forficula auricularia (assembly GCA_024734495.1). NCBI lineage: Eukaryota > Metazoa > Arthropoda > Insecta > Dermaptera > Forficulidae > Forficula > Forficula auricularia. The sequence continues at coordinate 649,901 of JALMQS010000411.1, forward strand.
TTTTCCAGTTTTATTTAAGAGAATTCTCAATTGAATAATAGAAAATCACAATTGTATTTCAGAAATATCAATATTGAACTTGTATTTCTGAAAATGTCAATTGTATTTCAGAAAATAAACATATATAAAAACTAACTAAACAAGTGACATTTTCTTAAATATACAAATGAACTTTTCTGAAACACATTTGTGATTTTCTAATATTCAAATGAGAATTCTGAAATACAATTGGAGTTTTCTGAAATACACCTGAAAAAGGTGTAAAAATTTCCAAATAACCAGCCTCTATTTTTTTTTCTAATCTTAGATTTTTCATCCTTAACACACCAAAAATAAACCAGTTATTTGTTTTGAAAATATTAACATCTTTACATAGGATCAAACTTTCTACAACCTTCTATTAATGACTTTCAAAATGCACATACAATTAAAAACGATTTTTCTCTGTTTCAGATAATTCTAAACACAAATAAGCAAACAAAAATAAATAGACAAATAAGAAATTCAATCCAAAAACTGCCGCCTGAGTAATTGTATTTAAATTAATGAATAATTATTAATGATTGTGAAATCTAACATTGACATTAGTTTTTACATATCATTTATATAGTATTTCATTCAATTTAAAGGAAACATTTTCAAAATAGTCTTAGAGAAATTGGATTTCAAAACAATATAGAAATATGTGCATTTCAAGGTTGAAATAAATATAAATGTGAATATGGTATATATGTATTATCAACTTTAGCATAATCATTGATATAAATAGAATACATATATGAATGCATATATGAAACGCAATTTATTATAAATCATTAATATTTTTGATTATGGAATAGAATTAATCATACCTACTTAATAATTTATGTATTTAAATAAATGCATAGCCTTTTGTATATTGAAATAATTCATTTTGCTCTTTAATTATTATTTATATGAGTAAATAAAACAATAATAATTAATGCGCTAAATCAAAATACGCAATTAAATCAACCACGTGTAGATAAAGAACGTAACTGAAGTAATTATTAAAATCCCATCCAAAACAGGCCATTTCGAAAAAGAAGTGAAATCTAGAATTCAACCAAGTTAAATTAGCCAAGAATAACTATAAGTTGAGAAAATATGGTAGTACTTTTAACTAAAATGCATTCTTTCCATTTTGAATAACAATCTGGATTTGTGTAGGTATTCTAAATTCTTAATTTAAATTATTTTCATGAAATATGGCTTGTTTTTTCACAAAGGGTTTTGAATTGGATTTTTTCTCTTATTTTTTGTAAACTAATATGTGGTTTTTATTTTTATTTTATTTTTTTGAGAGGGAGGTTTATTTACCTTACAAATATCACTTCTTAATTTTAGAGGTTAAGGGTAGTAAAATTGTTATGGTAATTTTCCCTTTTATTAATCCCCCAAACTTTACAAAATTCCAAATTTTAGCATCCTATATAAAGGGTCATTACATGTTTAAAAATGATAAGTATTTTCCATACAATCTTCAGGGGTTGAAAGATAGAAATTCTGGGCTTTTCGTATTTTTCCTTTAATATTACACAAACTCTACCATTATGCCAAATTTTAGCATCCTAGATCCATTTCATATATAATAAATAATAGATGCAAATATACTGTACAATCTTCACCTCTTCATTCCACCCCGTTGAAAGGGTGAAAGTTTGGGTTTTGGAATTTTTCTTTTAATTGTATCCCAAACTCTACCAGCATGATGCTGAAATGATTAGAAGTACCATATAGATTTTAATGACTTGCCAGTCAGCCAATAACATATAAAATCTTTTCCATGAAATCCTGATTACCGTCTTCAAAAGTTTCAAGTTTAGTAGTAGACGATTTAACATAGAAAAAAGTGAAATAAATCTTATTTACTACATTATAAATTATAATTAAAATCCCGTTTTTACTTTAGTAATATAAAATCAGTTTTAAAATGGAATACATTGAATTAGAATAATTTGAGCTTGTAGAACAATAACTATAATTATTATTAATCAACTTTATACACAACTTGAATCAAATTTTATTAATCACATTATTACTGTTCAAATTCATTATTTTACTGACCAATGAAATTGAACTATATCACTTAAATGATTGCCATCTTGTTTCATAAATCCTATTTCAATTAGTGGACAACATTTCGAAATAGTATTATAAATTCTGTTAATGAGGGTGTCTTGTATTGGAGATAAGCTTAAATGATATCCAGTTTGTGTTTATAAATATAAAAACTGCTCGTATAAATTATAACAGATCCAGATAGCAATAACTAACAGCCAACATTTTTTGTTTTTGTAAATTGATACAGGTTACTGGATGCCTACAGGTTTGCTGATGAGTGGACTTCATAAATTGTCATTTGAAAAAACTACATCTAAGTCTTGAGAGAATCAAGTAATTAGACTTAAAAGTATTTCAATTAAATCTCGGGGGTCACTTGAGATTTTTTTTAACTCAACTATTAACCTAGATTTTTTAAAAGAGTCAATTTTCCTTCCTCATATCGATAAAGAGCAATTAAACCGTTGGTTGACATATACGATCTCAAGATAGTGTAAATGTAAACCATTAATTAATTAATCGTTAGTAATTTAGTATTTCTAGAACAAATAAATTTTATTGTAATTTTACTACTCGGAGAGAGATTTAGAAACTTTTTTTAAGACTAAATTTAAATGCTAGAAACATATACTAGTATAAGATTGGAGTAATTTTTCAAGACAGACTGATAAGTGAATTAAATGAATGAGGCAGTCCAAAAAAGAAGAAGATAATTTACACTATCTTTTTATTCATAAAATCTTTTTTTTTTTATTTTATTTCTTTTATTCTATAACTCACCACATAATCTCAAAATTTTAGGAATTATGTACTATAATATAAATACAAATTCCTTCACAAATCAATCCCAAAACGTTCATTAAGATGCCACCTCTCTACAGAATCCACACAGTCGCGGTCGGCAGTCGGCGGTGGGCAGTCGCAGTGAAATATCATCCATGCATATCAGGGGAAAACCTTATCCCATTCATGGAATTTGGGGAAAAAAAGCTGCTCTAAAAAAGGAAATATGAAGCAACTATGATTTAACTATATAGACTATATAGTTGCTTTATACTTCCTTCCCCAAAACAACTATCTTTGCAAATTTTAATGATAAAGAAAGAATTTCTCCCGAAATGCTGTACTTCAAATAAAAGCTCTGAGATTGACATACAAAAAAACATTGCATTTTTATTACCTAAATTAGAAATTTTACATACATACAATATATAGTAGTTATTGAGTGGTTATATGAATAAAAAGATAGTGTAAATTATCTTCTTCTTTTTTTGGACTGCCTCATCGATATCCACTTAATATACTAGTATATTTAAAGCACATTGAGAAAGAACTACGTCAAAGTTGACTGAATTTGTTTACACTGTTTTAAAAGTTTGACTAGGAAGGATTAGGTACGCTACACCCTGAGCAATACCCTATAGATTTTTAAATATATTTGAATGGTAAAATTGATTAATAGAAGTGAGAATTAGAACAAGCAAGAACTTATACCAGCGATTCTCAAACTTTTTATAAATGCTTACCATCAAATTTGGAAATTTAACTACCCCAAATAAAAAATATCTATTGTCTCTTGGAAATTTTTCGGCTAATGAAGAAAAAATTTCAATTTTTTTAAGACTCGGTACGGCTGTTTGAAGTTTTGGTGATTTTTTTATGACCTTAGGAATCTATAGTCGATTTTGAGTGTTCATGTGTGTATAAATTAGTGTAGGGATCAGATTATAGCCGGTCAAAAATTTGTAGCGAGTCGGGCTTGAACCCGCGCTTCCGGTGAATTAATTAATTTATTAAATGGTATTTCAAAACACACCTGTACGATTGTTTATTATTTTTTTATTATAGAAACGAATTAAAATCGAAATTGTAAATAATTTTGCAATTTTAACCAGAAGATCTGGAGCTAGAATGCCCAAAATCTATTCACTTATCCGCTTTGGGAATAGAAATATTTTACCAGAAGAACGAACTTTCCACGACCTGTCGTTTTGACATTGCCCTGGGTATCTGAATTCAGCCGCACATCCAGACACAGACAGAAAAAAATCATGGTTGGAAATTACTTTTCTTCACGTTTTAGACATTTTTCAATACAAGGGGCCTTCCATAAATTATGTAACACAGTAAGGGGGAGGAAGGCATCACAGATTTGTGACAAAATGGGACAGGGGGGCCCCGGGATCTTGAAAATTGTGATTTCACAAGTCAAATTAAAAATTTTCAAATATATTTTTTAGATTTCAGGTTATTACCATATTATTCCAAACTGAAATTGTTGGTAAAATAAATCTAGACAAAACATTGTAAGAAAGCATTTTTTAGCAAAAACACTTAATTTTTTTTTCAAATAAACAAACTCTTTTTCTTATAATTAAAGTCTAATTCCCTGAAGAATAATAGTAATAGTAATAGCGAAAAATGTGTTAAATGATATGAATAAAAATAAAATTAAACTTAAAATATATTAAATCCCTTTAGTTGAGTTTAATTTATAAAAAAAAAATTTCTACAATTATTAAATTCTAGGGTATAAAATTGATAGTGTGACGTCACAACACAGGGGGGCTCAATGAAAATGTGAGAGTGTGACACAAAGGGGGGGGGGGGGGGTCTAAAAATGTTTAAATTCGTTTGATGTAATTTATGGGCGTCCCCCAATGAGCAAATAATTTTTTTTTAATTTTTGAGTAACGCCTACCGAGTAATTTTCTTTTTTTAGAACATTTTGAATTAAAACATATTTTTTAAAATAAATCTTTTTTTCTATATTCTTCTCCAAATCCTTGACTAAGAGAGAATAAATATAATATTTGGTATAAAATACCGCCAAAGCAAAGCTCAATGATGAAATAAAGGATATATGACTCAATCCCTAGAGTCATCTATTTGCATTAAAGACATACTACATATACCGCAATCGTCTTATGAATGGCTGAATATTATATTCATAAGAGATAAAGCGAGATCGTGAAAGGAGATTTCTTCGAATGTCTCTGTGATTTTCGATGATCCAAACTCCTTCAAAGATCTTCGTTGAAAGATTGATAAGGTTTTCAATGACAGTGCCTCTATTTCTTTTTCTCTATGGCGTTCGATATAAAAAAATGGATTATTTATTAATAACCTCACAGAATCTTTTTGGAAATGATTTGATAATGCAGGTTTTATGAATGAAACTTAAAAAATACGCCTCCTTAATTCAAGAAATCTTAGCTCGTTAATTTAAAAAAATCTTCTTTTCATGCTGGTATCATCCATGGATTTTTTTTTTTATATTTATTTATTGTCACCGGGAACAAAGCCCATTTAGACAGCACATAAGTAAAGTGTTAGTAAGGTTATTGAGGGAGCCGAGTTTTTAGCAGGTAGAAATTTTTATTTGCCAGCCAGGATCGAACCCCGACCTTTCACTCCAACATCGTCATAATTGATCGATGCCGAAGCGAGGCCAGTGCGTTAGCCGGCTCAGCTAACCCGACTCCCCATGGATTTAGTTAATTTAGAATATATAATTTTGAATAATATAAAATCGAATATACCTACTCAATAAGAATCTTCACTGTGTAACGCTATTTTATTAAATCGACGTTTAATAGTTTTTATCGAGGGGTGAACTTCGACCTAATATTGTGTACACCTACTTCCACTTCCAATTTCATTTCCAAGTAGAAGGACAAAAGTTGTAGGGGCATTATCTAATGAATTCCAAAATAATTCCACATAATTCCAAAGACGTGTACACCTAATACCATTCGCGGTTCATCCCTCGGTTTTTATTTATTTTAAATTATTGAATACTTCATTTGCCTTTGATCTATGGATGAATTTATTTATTTACTCAATAAATAATATTTCTATTTAATATCGAACACAATTCATGCTTCGATATTGAATTAAGTCTCTAACTTCTGCATAATAATGCATTCTATAATATAAAAGTTAAATTACATAAAAGAAATTGATTAAATTTCTATAGAAATCACCAAAAAATGTCATTACTAGATCCGAGTTGTCATGGATATTTTTATTGTTCACTCCCTCAGGAATTGAACCAGCGATCCGATCTTTGCTACCTCTTTGAGTGGACCCATCTGACATATCTATCATATGAAATATCTAACATTCATATGTAATTAAGTGGATTTTGATGAGTCGAAGGTTCAAGAAAGAGAGATAATTATAAGTATATTTTTTATTCAAAATCGTAGTTTGGGAGGTTTATTCCCACCTTCTTCATGGTTTTGAAAGGTCAGTGAAACCCCGAAGAAGGAATAAATAAACCTCCAAAAGGTACATTTTGAATAAAAAAGATAGGTATAATTATCTCTCTTTTTTGAAGCTTGGACTGCCTCATCAAAATCCACTCAGTTCATTTATTAGTTAGTCTCCAAAAACTACTTCAATCTTATTCATATTTAACCTAATGATCCACCTTTCAGGGTAGCTAGTGGCCCGGATTTCTATTTTTGGCTCTCTGGTTCGATTCCCGAGGAGGGTGAACACAATCTATCTCACATGTAATAAAAATTATTCAAACTCGGATTTAGTAGAAGACATTCTCTCGTAATTTCTTTAGTAAATTAAGGTACCTATTCTATATGACTTCGAGTTTATGAAGAAATTCGAAATTTGAAACATTCATTTTTATTTAAGCTATATGGCATGGCCATGTCTTTACATTTAGAATCACCAGTCCGCGAAATTCCACACGTGAAGATTAAATCTTTGAATGAAATATTTAGTGCGTACATGGGTTCCCCTCACAGGGAAGCCAATTGGACCGATTTCTATTTTTGTCACTCGTGTCGATTTCCGAGGGGTGTGAGCACAGCCCTTAGGACATGTGATAAATATTATCAATGACAACTCGGATTTTGTAAATGTTATTCTCTAGAGATTTTTTATGAATCGTGTCAGTTTGAAAGAAATCCACTTAGTTCCGGATTATTTAAACAATCAACATACACTAATTTCTAATTCTTTTTCTTTTTCTTTAAATTAGACACACGTGTTTGTTCTTCCGACTAGTTTCAGTCTTCGGGGTCGTAGCTCTCTTTCCATCTTTTCTTTGGCGTGACTCTCCTTCTAATTGTTTATTGTAAAAAGCTTTCGACATTTAATTCGGCAATATCGAAGTATTTATAGTAATAATAAACAGACTACTATCTCCTTTAAGATAAAATTCTGAACATTTCCCAATTCATCTGAAAATTTTATCAACCTGTATTAATTTAAAATTTGGAAATATGGCTCAGATTGCAGATATCTAAAGGCCGACTCAGGGCCTTGCAGTGCACGACGGCGCCATTGTCTTAAAGGCGCCTACAGGCGACTATTGACCATGAGCTATACTATACCGATCAAATGAATATTTTTTATTTTAATATACTATCTTACTTTAGGTTAAAGTACTTTAAAATATAATTTTACTAAAAACTTTATATAACTTACAATTGGATGTTGATGAAGGCAGTCCAAGGTGGTTGTAAAAATAAGACTATATCGGTTTTATTATTTTACATTTATTCGATAACCGACGTTTCGGAGATTTACTCTCTCCTTCTTCAGGGTAACGAAAAGTCAATGAAAGTATATCAACTCATAATTACTTTCTGTCTCCTTTGACAATGCCAAGATATATATCTCATTAACACATTAATCATCAATTGCTTTTTTCTATCGAGATGAAATTTTATAATGTTTTCTTGGCATTGTCAAAGGAGACAGGAAGTAATTATGAGTTGATATACTTTCATTGACTTTTCGTTACCCTGAAGAAGGAGAGAGTAAATCTCCGAAACGTCGGTTATCGAATAAATGTAAAATAATAAAACCGATATAGTCTTATTTTTTACAACCACCTTGGACTGCCTTCATCAACATCCAATTGTATATTTATACCAGTCCGTCTCCCAAAGAAAAACGCTATCAATTTATATAACTTGTTTGTGGTCCTCATGGTAATTAATTAGAATATTAAATTTCATCAAAATTGGTTTAGTTATTTTCAAAATATTTTGAAAATATTAATAAAATACTGTAATAAAGTACTAATGTTTGTGGCTGATATATACCAAAAACTAATCAGCGCCTCATTTTTTTAAATGGTAGGTTGTCAATTTCATTTCAATCGCTTGAACCGTGTGGAAAAAATAGTCGACGAAAAAAAGTAACATACGTACATCCATCCATCTGAACGCACTAAGCAAAAAAATAGCCTCCAGACGACCCATGTAATTTTTGGCAAAACAGCCACGTGCTAAAATTCAACCTAAATGAATACTACAATTTGTGAATTTTATTGGGACCATTATTTCCGTAGTCTTTACCTGAATACCTACCCTTTGGAGTCGCGCTTGGCAGCGAGACTGATCCAATACTTTATCTGCTTCGCATTGGATAAAGTAAAAATGGAGAAATGGCTTGCGCCTTGTTTTTTTTAGGGTAGATATACCCCTAAATAATCTGTCAATTCAGTTGTCTAAATACCAGGGGCTCCTATGATAGGAGAAGTTTCTATTAAATGATAAAGGCACATGCCGTTGAAATAAATAAATAAATATAGTAAATCCGAAAATGACCGGGCTGATGCTGCTACCGAGCGTGCCGCGACAGGTTTGTACATGATTGTGTATGGAGATCTTCTCCCAACTGCTCGCTAGACAAGCCTGCGCTTTGTAAATAGCAATCGTCCGCAGTAGTCTCTGGGACAGCAACGCTTCGGAAAAATGCCAAGTGGACAGATAGAGCAATGGTTTAACCTCAGGAAGGCGAGAATGGAAAAAATTACAAAAAAATCTTTCTTAAGAACCATAAACATTTTAAGTTAAAAGAAATAAGGAACAAATTTATTTTTAAAATTAAGACAATTTGAATTCACCTACAAGCGTCTCTTATTTTAAAAGATTCACATTTTCAACCTCTTTTAAATTCACTCTTATTACGTTACTACATAAGGTATATGAGGTAGGTATTATGATGAAATGTTGTAATCGAAGATTAAAAAGTTTTTTTTTGTATTTTCGAAATATCTCAAAAACGGCTGAAACTATTTATTATTTGCTCTATTAGTTCTTTTTGTAAAAAAAAACGTTGTGTAATTTGGGCTCAGTGTATATAAAGGCGCCAAACAGTATTATGAACGACGACGCAACAGGGGCTGGTCGAGTCGACTATACGAATATTCACAATCTGAAATTATAGATACACTGAATCCGCATAGATAACCTATTTTCGTAATATTGGAAAATTCATTTATTTCCTGGGAAACCAACGGACGATCGAGAATTCGTCATCAATTCTCGATTTCTTCTGTTTTTATTATAGTTTTTGTTTTGATTTGATTTCTTAGGCAAGCTGAAATTTGGCACTCAATTTTGTAGTAATAAGCTGTTGGCTTATGTTAATTTAGCCTTCTGACTCAAACATTCACTGACTTACGGAATTCCCAAATCACCAAAATTTACGGAACGCGTACCGATTCTTTGACAAAATTTTCACTATTTTAATTTGATATAACATTAGGTAACCGATTTGACAAGTCGAAGAAAATGTTTCAATATTGATTCATTTAACGGATACAATCGAGCTCTTTTATGCTCCTGCTGTTGTTGTTGTTGTTGTTGATATTTGTGTCTCTTCACTTTCATAATTCGTTCTAAGCGGATTTCAAGTCCATTGACACATTCTTTCTTTTTTCCAAAGAAAACCACTTATTTTTTCGTCCACTTGACTTTAATGATTTCAAATATTGCCTGGATGACTAATTAAAATTCTTAAGGAGCCGGCGACTATTTGTCATGAACAGGTTAAGTGTCTCCGAATGTGCCTGTGGCCATTGGCCTTTAGGAGAGTTTGCCAAGTGTCACAGGAGGACACAATCCACCCTAGAAAGGGATTTTTTATCGTACGAGGGCGGTTTGCAAATTGTAAAGAGCCAGGACAGATCAATGGCGGCTTTCTACCCTTGTGAAAGTGAAACTCTCCCTTCCTGGCTGCTGCTGTTTCAAGAGAAGGAACGTCGACACAAACGCCCTAAGTGATAGTAACCAGAAGGTCAGAAAGTAGGAAAAAATATGAAATTAGTAGATGATTAATGGTAGATGGAATGATTCAGAATATCTCATCAAGTTTCATTCAAGTTTATATTTTATTTTGATGTTTTTATTCACTTAAAATTTTCATCTTTAAATTAATTAATCAAAATTTATTGACATTTTTATTTACCTTGCTCGAAGCTTTGCTGTTCAGACTGAAGGAAAATCTTTCTGGTTGGACCACCTATTGTGAAATCAGAAATTTAATTATATTAGTGGAATCATACTCAAAGTAACAACAACGATTTTATCAGATCGATAATTTTAATTGAATTTAGTTATCAACTAACATATTCTGTGAAAAACAGACTAAAGGCCGGTTGTATGTCGGTTGGTAAACTCTATTTAACCGTTGGCAAAGGGTAAAAGGCTGGGATGGCCAATCAGATGAAAGTGCCTGCCAATGACAGGCACTTTCATCTGATTGGCCATCCCAGCCTTTTACCCTTTGCCAGCGGTTAAAAAGAGTTTACCAACCGACATACAACTGCCCCTTAGAGATCTTGCACTTTCTAAAAAGAAATCTCCTCAAAAGTTCCTTTAAAGATTTTTCACAACCAAATTTTTCAGGATTTTTTATGACCATTGGATAAATATAGAGTAAGGATGAAAAAAAAAACATGGTTATTAACGAGTTATAATTTGTTTCTTTCAACAAAAACATTGAAAACATGGATATCTTTAGAATCTATAAGTATGTTGTACATGTATTTTTAGAATCGTTTAATCATAAACTTTCAAACCGATACATTGATCAATTGAGACATAACAACCAATTTGTATACCGGTATACTACTATAATACAACCAATTTAACATTTCCATTTAAAGGGATATATTATGGTGTTATACTATATAGGCTTTGAAAAATTACATAAACATCCAGTTAGTGCTGGAGATATATAGGTAGCTAAACAATAATAAATTTATAATTTTTTGTTTTTTATCTTTATGGTAAGCAACATGTTAACTCTAAAAATAATATAATAATTATTAAGAAAGTTTCTAAATTTAAGATCAAAATTTCAAAGATTTTAGTAGAAATAATTTTATATTACTTATCAGAGGGAGTTCATACCCTCAGGAGTTGAACCTGAGAACCAACATACTTTCCGGGCAGTTGATCAAAGCTTGAGACAAAAATCTCTCCGACTCTAAATATAATAATAATTTTTTTTTTAATTGAAAGTAATGGAAGGCAGCCCAGGGGTAGTGAGGAAAGAAAAAATTAACACATATCAAATAAGGTGTAATTTATTGGAGTCCTTAAATTGAAAGTTTTTGTGCCGAGGGTAGCAGAATTTTTATATATTGAAGAAGACAATAAAAGAGTGTGTGCTGGAATTATAAATTTTATTTATAACGTTATTATTAGAAGACACACTCTTTTATTGTCTCCTTCAATACTAGAATCCTTCCTCCTTTCCTTTCAATCCGACGTTTCGGTAAGTTAAGAAAAGGAAAAAAAAATTGTTTTTCTATACTTCTGCTAAGGAAGAAAAAAGTTTTAAACACTGCTGTGGAGAGGGGAAGGAAGCATTTTATTTGTTTCCTTTATTGACGCCTTGAAACCCTGAAGAAGGAGGGTAGAATCCTCCGAAACGTCGTTTTGAACGAAAAGGAGGAAGGATTCCAATAAATTACACCTTATTTGATATGTGTTAATTTTTTCTTTCTTCACTACCCCTGGGCTGCCTTCCATTACTTTCAATTAAAAGTACTACCAGTCCGTCTCTCCCCAGAGAAAATTTCGTTGCAAAGAAAAAAATACTTATTTTCAGTGTTTTTCTAATAAATATTAATAGTTATTTTTATTTATTTATTTATTTGAATTATTAAAGTATTTAGGACTAGACTCTGCTCTTTATAGGCTCATTTGAATGGAATATAATTATATGGAAAATCCTAAAAAATAAAATTAATAAAAAGGAAAATTAAAATAACATTTGATTACTCTTAGTTTGATGCTCCATCTCTCTTGGAAATTTGAATTCAAAGGCAATTTTTATTTGCAGAACGTCTGATAACATCGACTTCCAGCATTGAATGTTTCCCTTCTCTTTGCTCATTTGCGAACTGAATAAATTTGAATTTTTTTTCTCTCTCATTTATGAAGAAGACTCATTTGATCAAAACATTCCCCCTTCTTTTTCCTTTCTGTTGACATCTAAATTGACTTTTTTTACGAGTCTTCTTTTTCTCTCTTTCTCTTTAAATATAAAATAAAGTCGGAGATATTTTCTTTACCCTGGACAGCAGAAATTTTTATCAAGATTTACTTTTTGAGTTGAGTTGACGAGCAATAATATTTCTTCATGTCTTTTCTCTTTTTCGTTTCACAACAAATGGTTGAGAATTTGTCTCATAATTGGATTAGCTACAATAACAAGCTTTTGTTTTATTTGTTTTTATCTTTTATAATAGCGTAATTTTCGAAAAAATTCAGTTTAAAAAAAATCTAAATTGTAGTTTTGTAAATATTCAGAATTAATTAACAATATCGAAATATAAAATACTAAATTAAATTTTAGTTTGTCATTAATACTGTAGCTACTGTGCTAATTAATCTACTCTAGGTTTCGCAGAGATATTCATGTTTTTCACAAAAACAAATAGGATTGGTAATTGAAATTTTTTAACCGACTTCAAAAAAGGAGGAGGTTCTCAATTCGAATGAATTTTTTTTTTGTGTCTGATATCTTCGCCAATTGTGAACCGATTTTGATGATTTTTTTGCATTGGGTTCAGTCTAGTTTCCGATTGGTCCCGTTTTTTTCATTGCTATTGGACCTTTTTTGTTATGTTTGTTCAGGCATAACTTCTTTGTTTATGAACCGATTTTAATGATACTTTCTGCGTTTGGATCAGTATAGCTCCAAGAAAGTCAAGATACCTATTTATTTATTTATTTTATGTATGTTCAGCAAGATCTTTTTGCCACGTGGACCGATTTCGATAATTCTTTTTTTATTGGAAAGGGAGTACCTTAGGGGTGGTCCCATATTAATTTGGCCAAGTTCTGATGTTATGACCAATGACGAAATAACGGGATTCTCCAATTCTTATGAGCAAATAATCGAAATTATAATAAATAAAATCTTTTATAAAAAAATCTGAAAACATTCATTTAAAACCCGCACAACGTTTCGAGAGAATTTCTATATTTATGAATTGAATTTTATTATCAATTTCTGATTCATTTGTCCGACGCTTTCTCTTACGAGATGCCGTATTATATTAAGTCACTATTAATAATATCACTAAAAAGAGAAAAATAAAAATAATTTTTATAAAAAAAAATAAATAAAACCGACTTCAAAAAAATTAAATGCAACAAATAAAATAATAATAACTCAAAAATTCAAATAAAATGCACTAAAAGGTATAAAATAATTATCTTATTTAGTTACAACTAAACGACGAAATATTAACATGAAATCACTTTTTGAAGTCGGTGATAAACAAACTATATAAGCGAGCGTACCCGCCGAACGTGCTAAGTAAGATCCGTCGAATTCGATTCATAAAATATTTATTTTTGGCTCCGACTTCAAAAAGTAATTTCATGTTAATATTTCGTCGTTTAGTTGTGGCTAAATTAGATAATTATTTTATACCTTCTAATGCATTTTATTTGATTTTTGAGTTATTATTATTTTATTTGTTGCATTTAATTTTTGAAGTCGGTTTTATTTTTTATTTTTTTTATAAAAATTATTTTTTCCATTCATCATTTTAATCTAAAGATTATTAATAAAATATATCAAGTGAATTTTCGTGATGTCTAAAGAGTGTGTGAATAAAAATTTAAATTTAACATTTTTATAAAGAGAAACAAAGAGGTTGCCCTCTGCTTGATGCTCTTTATGAATCAACATTTCTGCTACTCTCGGCAAAATAGAAACTTTTCAATTAACATTTTTAATTTAAATTGGAAGTTTAGTTGGAAATTAAGATTTAATGGATAGGCAGCTCAAAGGATTATGAAAACTACAAATTCCTAATAAAATCATTTATTCGAAAGTCATTTCGAATTTTCAAAGACAAATGATTCGGATGATTTCCTTATTTTTCAGGGTTTAATTGAGTCAACGAAAGGAAGCATCTTTTAAATCCTGTAAAAGTAGGAAAAGATCATCCAACCTTCGAAAGGTCAATCTCATAGGTTAAATTTCTTACATGTCGTTTTCTCGTGAAGATTCCTACTCCCTTTTAATTTAATTACATTCTTATTAATTAAATAACATCGTCTACATTCTCATTTGAGTGAATCCACCATTCATGTAAAATCAGAAAAAAACTTTAATATCCCAAAAACCATCTTTAAATGCCAAATGTCAATTGACTGTGACTATCATGAAGTTTTGCCCTCTTTTTGCCAGAGTCAATCTTGATTTATCAGTGTTGTACTTCTTTCATTCTTTTCACAAATGACAGAAAATGAAAAAACCTATATTAAATTTTAGTGATTTTATAATTCTATTCAAAGAAGAGTAGTCCCTGTTATGTTGTTGGTTGTTGATGTTGGTAGATATTTATCTATATTTGTTTTTGTTATTTTTATGTTAGAAGGTTTTAACCTCCCAGGTGATTAACCTGAGTGCCAAGCCTGCTTTCTAGGTGAAGTTAGCTTGACTCTAAAATTTAAAATTGAGAATAATTCCATCCTTTTCATCAAAAATAAAATTGGTAAACACCCATTATTGTTTTATACTTTGAAAATGAAAAATTCCTCTTCCAAATATTAATTCGATTTTTTTTTTTGATGTTACAAAGTTTTAACCCCACAGGAAACGAACCTGAGTGCCAATCCTGCTTTCCGGGTAGTTTGGCTTGATCCTAAAATTTAAAATTTAGAATAATTCCATCCATTTCATAACAAAAAAATATTAAATACTCATTAGGATAAATTTTAGTCTTTTTTTTTGGTTTGAATGAATTCCTTTTCCAAATATCCACTCGGTTCTATAAAAAAACGCTATTATAATATTATTATTTAATATTTTTTATATAAAATAAAATAGACAGATGTCTGTCATATTTGATTAAAAGAGACTCTAAAAAAATGGGGAGACGTCTGAGTTTTATCTCTCGGGTCGTTTAAAGAAGTTCCCGCCTCACGCAAACGGATCATTTGATAAACAGGAGTTCCCAAATGATAATAGCATTGACGAAAACATAACACACCCTCTCAGGGAGCCTTACGGTTTAGAAAAGAGATCCTCTTCAAATAATTTTCTTAGGGAGAAAAATATGAAAGGAGACAGTAAAAATGTTGACTAGACATATTTGGACAGGGATTATCCCTCGATGGGGTTATCAAAATGTATTTCCTAGCTGCTAAAGCTCCTTGGGGAAATATCTCAGAATAACGGCAAGGAATGAAATATTTCTACCAAAGTGAATTGCCGCATTTTTTTCTAAAATATGTGAATATATTTGAATTAGCAATAGCTATATAGAAAATTTTTTAGGGTTTAACCACCAAATTTGAATATTAAAAAACAAAACAAATAATAATAAAAATAATTACCTACCTATATTATATAACTACAAAACTATTTACTTAATAGGCTCAAAAGGAAAAGCATAAATTATTGAATTCGCTCTATAATTTTCATTTTTATTTTGTTCATTGATGTTTAAAAAATCTAACTAACATAATAACATAAATAAAAAAAAAAACATTTTCAATCACGATTTATTTCTCACTGTATTCCGATACTCATGATAATGCGCCAACGGAAGATCGCAGAAAGTTCATTTTGGCCCCAAATTTTTTGTATATTTTCAAAAGATTTTGGTCTTTCTAGCGTCAGTATTTTCGAGTAAAACATGCATTTAGATGAAATCATGAACGACTGTAGCTAATCATCTGATATTTAACAGAAGTATGTTTTTATAAGCTGTGCCGTATTTATGTTAAATTTCACCTATCTAGTTAAAACAGTTCACTGACAAAATAATTGTTAAATTACTGATGTAAAATCTTGAAAATATAGTAACTAGGATGCTAAAAAATTTCGCTTGGAACAACCTAGAGTGCACATTTTTAATGAGAATCAGGAGAAACTTTTCTTTTGATAAACACCTTAACAACAAAAGCACCAAATCCTCCAATGATAGTGATGATGAGCAGGTCAGATTGCACCAGATAGACGCATACGGCCCTAAAGGCCTGCTTCATGGCCCCTACCACCGATGAAAAGATACGCAGTAGAAGGATTCCAGTATAGCTCGGGATCATTTCGTATGCCAAAGTTCCGAAACTCGCTTCCATGACAATCCAGTTTTACTGGAGCTTAGAGCCGGCGCAATCATCGAGCAGTGGAAATCACCGTTCGATTAATATTAGTGTAAGCGCTATTTTATCTCCCACTGGTAATAAGGTATAACCGAGTGAAGATAAGGTATTGTAAGTATCATCAATTTATTTTGATAAATCGATTTTATTCGAGTTTACTCTGCATATCAATTATCATATAGAAAACTCAGTTTCGAATAAAGAAGTCAAGACCTTTAATCAGTGCTCCTAATTTTCCTAAATCTAACTTGAAAATATCCTGAAAAATATTAATTTATAATGACAATATGAATTCAATTGGAGAATGTAAGTTTTGTGTCATCTATTAAATTCGATGGAATGGAATATTTGAAAAACAACCCTCTGACATATAATTAAAAATATTCCATTCCATCAATTTATGAATGACACCAACTTATAAGTTTCTCGAAAGCTATAGTTACCGCAGGATAATAAGCCTTATGGTAAGGTGAAGTAAACGCATGCCACCTAGTTCATTCATTCAATCCCTGGCTAAATTGTTTCTCTTGGAGAATAATACTCAAAATCATATTTATTTGATATTTGGTTTTGTGATATTAATATAGATTTAGTTCTATAGTGAGACGCTCTCGTATAAACAGACCATTGGTCTATATCAGGAATGGCCAACTTGTTTGTCACTAAGATCGATTTTATATGCTAACAATGAGTCGCGATCTACCTTTGATGGTGAGAGAAGATAGGTATAAAATATATAAAAAAAAATATTAGTTTAGCAGTAGGTATATTCATTTAATAAAAAAAATAGATGTAGTACCACTCGGGTACTGCCGCGGTAAAAGCTATTGCATAGCATTTTTTATCAACTTATGCAATTATAATATTTATGCAATATTTTTTTTCTTTGATATTAATTCAAGTTACACTTTTTGAGCGTGGTGACCGATAAGAAAACAATGTTTTTTCTTTTTCTTTTATTGAATAAATGAGAAGTTAATATTGTTTAAAATATTTTTATTATCTTACAATACATGTAGGTTATTCAGGAATTTTTATCATTGTAACTATAGGTTTATGGTAACTGAAATAAGAAACATAAGTTTGAGACTTGATATCCTCTAAATATCTGGAAAATACCGCGTCAATGGTGGTCCCATATTTTGTTGTGGATTCTTGTGGATCATTATTCATTTTCAAATTCAATTTTTCCGAAAGAAAAAGTTGTCAACCGCTCTGAATTTTTATCAGTGAAGTTGATGTTGAAATCGCCAGCCAAGATAACTGGAAATTTATTACCATTTGTACCAAGTATTTTCGACCCTTCTTCAGTGTACTCCAGTAAAGTGCGATGAATAAAATGCTCTACCTCGTCCAATTTTGGATTCGGAGAAATGTAAATTGCTACCATGACTATGTGTAGGCCATTCCTAAGTTTGCATAAGCACGCACAAATATCTCCAACAAATGAGCGCCTAACATTAACATCGCTAACGTGTGCAATATTTATTTCAATATTCGGAGTCATAATATTAGTAACATTATTATTATTTTGGTAAATAGCTACCCCACCTTTTGGAACAGTATCTCGTTTGAATTGAACAATACAATTGAAATGAGGTATTTCAATCGAATTATCACGCATCATGCAAGTTTCGGTAAGAAGTAACACATTTGTTTGTCTCGTAACTGAATCTTGTAAATCGTATTTGTGACTATTTAGACTTTGGCAATTGAAAGTCATTATTGAAATGCCATTTCTATTACTAATGAAATCTAAGACACTTTGAGCTATCGTCTGAACACTATTTAAAGACAGTCTTTTGAATTATTGCAACAAAGATGCAGTCGATGCAGCTTACCTTCGATTATGATAAAACTTGAATGTAGAATTATCGTATTTTGTCGTGATATACAATTTTTCAATATTAGTTACCCGAGAGAGCGCAACATAAACGAGTTCCTAAGAATGTGCTTTACTATACTCATATACTATTTCGTCAAAAGTTCCACCTTGCGACTTATGTATAGTTAGAGCAAGAGCTGAAGTTAATGGAAAATGTTTGCGTTTGGCTATACATTTTCTATCCGATGTTAATGAAATATTTTCTGTTCGTAATTCAATGGGAACAGCGAGATTGCCGACTCTATTTTGCACTGGTAGAGTGCTGCTTTTTGCCTTTTTTTCTACCCACTTTATCTGAACCACAAAATTCCAGCCAAACTCTAATCAATGTGTTACTTTCATCAAATTCTAGATGTACCAATTTCCCAACACCATCATTGCATAAACCATCAGTAACGTCGATGTTGGTTGTAATAACATAATGCTTTCCAACAACAAAAGTAATGTGATAAGGCAGTCCTCCAGTGTCAATAACAGATTTTATGTCTAAATGCTTAAGCTTCTACCTACTTTGATACTATACCTCCATTTTAATGATGTTATTTCTTTCCTCTGTGAACTCTGATGATGGCAGCCCACACTTTTGGCTAAACGCCCATAAAAAAAAGAAATAAAAATATTTTATGTAAAAATATTTCATCAAAAATTATGTTTTTTTAACATCTTCACAGGATTATGGTTAACGTCTGCAAATAAGGAAATAAAAATTTTTTATTAAAGAAATATTTTATGAAATTTTTTCTTTATCATGTCTCAAGAAGCCCAACCAGCTTCCAGAATGCAACTGTTATTTTTTGAATAGCTCTTCCAAATATTTGTTGAAAGTTTTTTAAAATAAAAATAAATAATAAAATACTCATGAATTTTTTCATTTCAAGTTAAATTTATAAATAAATAAAAAGGAAAGAAAATGAAAACCTGAGGTAGTTAAATATGAAATAAAATAGATGGCAAGTATTTTAATTTTTTTTTTCAAATTTTTAAAGATCGTTATGTGGACTTTTGATCCAACAGTATTTTTTAAAAATGATCGTATGTTTGTCTGTTTATCATTGGATTATTTATTTTCTTACATCGTTTAATTATGAATCACTCGAATTAATTTTGGGATTTACGGGGGTAGGCCCCAAGAATACACCTGCGGTTTGTCTGTGTATCTGTGTGACTCTGAACATCAGTGGCATTAAAGAAATAAATAAAAGAACTTTTACTCAGAGTAACTTTAAGATTTGGAAAAATCTCTTTATCGAATAATTAAGAATATTTTCTAGTATCGCAAATGACCACGCAGTCGAGGCGCCCTTTAAACTGTTTTCTAGTCTGTGGTACACTAGCACTAGACGACAGCTTCCTCACCCAGTATTAAATTTATTCAAAGTTTTGAATTTTTCTTTTTTCGTGTCTAAAAATGTCTGGAACATGGAGATAAATCTTTTTCAAATATTTTTTTTTCTGTTTTAACACTGATTTTCGTAATATTCTGTAGAAAGTTAGTTTTGGTACCACTATATTTTTATTTCCAAAACAAAGGTTTGCTAAGATTTTGGGCTTCCTACTTGTATTCTTCGTCTTCCAAAATGTAGAAAATCATAAAAATCGTTACATCGAGATATCTTGAACGGTTGTAACTATTGACCTAGTATTGAAAAATCTATATTAATATAATGATACCAAGTTTCAGCTTTCCTTTCACAGTTATTATAGTTTTAAATTATTTAAAGTAATTACGATCGAGTGTCATCTAGTCATTTTTATTACATGTCAGATGGGTTGTTTAGCCTCCCTCTCGTGTTTGATTTGGAGGGGAACACAATCCTTCTGAAATGTAATAATTAATAAACAATTATTAAACTCAACTCGTATTCATTAGATGACACTTTCGTGATTTCCCTTGACAGTTTGAATTTTGTATATTAATTAAATAAAATATTAGCTTATTAAAATATAATTTGTTTTTAATGCTTATTATATTTTCTCTAAAAGTCAAGGGACTGGCTTTTTCCTCTTTGGATTGTACTCTAGGGCAGTGTTCCGTGGAAAAATGTCAAGTTTTATGATGATAATAGAACTACACATAGCTGAGAGTTATTCGAGCAGCTTTATCAACGACTACTCCAAATTTTGATCGCCTGTGCTAAGTTAAGCAGGCTCACATTTCTCATTAAACATCTTTTCATATTATATTGATTTTAATAATAAATAAATATTAAATAAACATTGGTTTTTTCTTTGGTGTACCTTTAAAATTTCTTGATTTGGTAGGTGTACCTTGAATACAAAAAGTTAGCGAAACACTGCTCTAGGGATTAACTCAGGTCAGATTTTTAAAATAATCCTTCCAAATATTTGTTGAAAGTTTTATTTTTAATTCAAAAAATAAATAAATAAATAATACAATTTTCAAGATTTTTTTATTTCAAGATAAATATAGGTATGTATATATATAAATCAATAAAAAAAGAAAGGAAAATGCTAACCTGTCTTAGTTAAAAATGAAATATTTTTCCTTTGGATTTATATAAAAATATTTTTCTTATATGCTTATATTTAGCGAAAAGGCGGTCGCCCTTCGTCGCGTTGCGCTTGTTGGCCTGTGCATATGTCGCTTTCATAAAATAGAAATAAATTTCCTGAGCTGTCTCCATGGGGGGCTGTGTGTGCTGTTTGCATAGAACCAATGCTCTTGGACGATCCCTGATGGATGGTGCGACTTCTCCCCCTCCTGCTCCTGTATATATGCATGTCTGCAGAGAAGCAGGTCTTTTCTATCGAGATGACCTTTTTAACAAAAAAGAAAAAAAATCGCCTAAGGATTTGCTGGACAAATGACTGTGAGAAGAGGAAAAAATCTTTTTCCCATCTTGAATATTGAAGAAAAAAGTAAAATTTTTTTTCAAATCTTAGCACTCTGGACACATTTTTGTGATTTGCAAATTGTTTTCAACAAACAATTTGATTCAAAACTTCACAGGAAGGAACAGTTTATTAATAGATCGTCGCTGATCTTAGAAAACCTCGTAAGTCGGATTTTTGGTCAAATACGTATTATACTTTTATACCGTCCAACTTTTCACGGTGCTTCTGTCTATTGAAACCTTATTATTCTATTCCAATTTAATTTCGCGCTTCGGACAAATAATAAATATTGGATTGGATTTGTTTGTAATGGTGTTTAAAATGGTTTTTCTTGTTTTCTGACAAACGATGAATTTAGGACTAACGATGTTTTGTAAGATCAGTGACGATATGCTTTTCTGCTGAATTTCAGCTCATTATAGCTAAACAATCAATATTCGAATCGATTTGTGATTTCATTTCAACAGAAGTTTCAAAACTAGCAAATCCAAATCCAACTAGTTTTTATTTTTGCGAATAGAAATATTTTGGCACCAGAATGAGCTTTCTACACGAGCTTTGATTTAGAAAATTTACTCGTCGAGTGTACCATATAGCATTTCTTAGGGTCAGTTGTATGTGGATTGTAAAGTCTTTGTTAAAGTTAACAAAGGGGTAAAACTTTAGAATTCACATTGTGCCAGGCGGGATGACCAATCAGATGAATGTGAGTGTCGTCTGATTGGCCATCCGGCCGGGCACAAGGTGAATTCTAACGTTTTACTCCTTTGTTAACTTTAACAAAGACTTTACAAACCTACATACAATTGGCCCTTAAAGTGTTAAGCTGCCATTACATGATTTTCACTTACCCGCTTTAATAACATATCAATAATAAAAATAAATTAAAAAAAGTATCTTAATATGAAAATATAATAAAATTATAAGAGAATGTATTTATTTGCATTTGTCTTGTGGGACATAGAATTAAAATATGTAATTTCTAGAATTTAAACTGGCCTATAGATTTCTAAGTCTTTTCTAATAAATTAATATAACTTTTCTTACAATCCTTCAACTTTTATGAAAATTATAACAGCTTACAAAACTTTATTTATGATAAATCATTTCAACTTTTTGCGAAAAAAGGAAAAAATACTGACGTAAATTTAATGGATCCCAGATTTAAACCAAAACTTTCTTGTGATTTTCAAGTCGATAATAACTAGGCTTGAAATAATTTCGCTCAAAATGGCCGCTTTTGAGATATCTTAATGTTAGAGAAACCAAAGGCTAGAAATACTAAAAATCTTTAAAAATGGCTAAAACGAAAACAAAGACCAAATTCTGAAATTACTGAAACTAAAGCTATACTTAGGTATATTTGGTCGATTTGTTCTAAAAATCTTGCTGGGATATCTCGAGCCTATACCAGATATTTACTGTTTTGGAATTATCGAGATACCATATAGACAAGAGGGATAGACCAAAGACTCTAACTTTTGGTATCAAATTTCCAAATTTAAAATTAAACTAATTTTATTGGAATATGACGACTTCAAAAAGTTCGTTTCCGGAGTCGCCATTCCAATAATTTAATTATCCTATATAAGTATAGGTAAACATCACAAAACTATCCTCGTCAAATAAATTGACTGTGAGAAGAGAAAAAAAATAATTTTCTCAACTTAAAAAAATTCATGATTCATATTTACATAATAACTTCTAGTTAAATATATATATATATATATATATATATAATATATATGTATCTATTCTATATACCGTAGGTATATCAAGGCGATGAAATATTCCAAGTAAAATCCTCTACAGGATTTCCAGATTTATGCAGTATATATGCTGGGGCTGTGTTCTAAAGTGAGAGAGGGTTGTAAATGCCATTTGCCCTTTTGAACTGGCAATTCCAGAGGGAAACATCGCAAATGCCTGCCTGGCGCTGAATCCGTTCAATTCGAGCCATTATTTCAAGAGTCGGATTCGTTAAGCTCACTGGTTGGCATGCTATAAGAATTTCACATTGATTTTCTTTTTTTTTATTCGAATTCATTGATTTTTAAGTTGTTTAACAAAATTACCAGAAAGCAAATTTTGACTAAAACCATCGGGTATTATTAAATAGTAAATAAAGTAGCACAGAGAAGGGGTTTGTTAATCTTTTTGAAAATAATTCAAAATAAATGTTTGTTTTTTTGTTTTTCTATATCGATTCTGTAATATAAATATTTATATTAAAAAGAAAAATACCAGCGAAAAAAATAAATTGTCTGTCAGAAATTCAGTCGCTTTATTTTATCGTCTTTTCAAAAGCAAGGAAACTAGCTATTATAGCTAGCTAGTTGCGACGTCACCATAGTGCAAGTTCTAGTGAATGATGTCTAGCCGGACTCCAACATATATATTTCTACCACACCTTTTTAAATTTATTCACACGAGGACAAACATGAGCTCACTCGTCCTTTCAGTGATAATAATACGTTTAGAGTCATGCTATTTTAGTAAATAAATAAAATAATTTATTTTTTAACTTTTTAATTTAAACCTTTGCGCCCTATGCCCGCATATATGCGCTCGGGAAAAATAGATCACCTATGAAAATTAGTAATAATTGATTCAGGATCGGTTAAGAATCACAAATTAATAATTGAGATTGCTAGTTGCGTCCGATATATTGACTAAACAGAGTTCACACTAGTTAAAAAGTATTCAGGCCCTAGCGATTGCACTCGCTAATCTGGCAGAACTTAAGTAAAAATTAGTCAGCACTCAAAGGGTTAACAACAAGTATTTCAGAAAAATAGATCACCTATGAAAATTAGTATTAATAATTAATTTAGGGTCTGTAAAGTATCGCAAATTAATCAATAAAAATTTGAAGCAGTTTCAGATTTCACCTATTTGGGATCCAATTTGATATAAACAAAGACGAATTAACGAAGGTGACTAAACAAATGCATTACGGCTGTATTCAGATTTCCTTTGTGCCATGTGTTTTGAAGTAAAATCCTACTATAAAGAGCACTAAAACTTTAAAACCTAAATCCGTACTATTATGATATCGCTTAACGCATAATTAAGCTTTTCTAAGCAGACCTGTGAGTGATTGGGTTCGAAAGGAAGAAAACCATACTAGTAAGAAATATTCATAAGTAATATTCATATAGTCCGGTCAATGAGAATTGAGAGTAGAGAGTAAAATGTAACCATGAACTTTAGAATGAAGAACGACCGTTTGGCATTTTTTGTATCTTGCCAACCAGAACAAGACTCTCCGAGTGCCCTGATTTTAGATCGAGAAACATCGTAGAAAGAACATATGTGATGTTGCGATTGGCTACCCTCAGAACAAATTTGTTAAAGTATTCACCACTCAAAGGGTTAATAACAAGTATTTCAGAAAAATAGATCACCTGTTGAAGAAGGCCAAGTGCCACTTTAGTACCACTGTAGAGCCAAGCAAAGTAGAAAAGAATAAGGATTGAAATTTAAAAATGCAAAACTGTCGAAAAATTTATTAGATTAATATTTTTCTCATAAATGAGGTTGTTTTCTGCTAGATTCATATAAACATAAACTGTGTATGTATAAGCAACAAGCAGAGGACAATCTCATTGATTTTTTCTTAAAAATCAACAATTTTGCTCCTTAAAATAAAAATTATTTTCAATATTTTTCTATTTTGATGTTTGTTTCATTCTATTTGTCACAGGCGTCTACGGAGTAGACATAAAAAACCAAAAATACAATATTTTCGGTATTTTTGATGATCTGACATTTTTTTGTCTTCGAACGGTTTCAGCTATAAAATTAGAACTTGGCACAGAGGTGAAGCTTATTAACACAACCATGTATGCCAAATTCCTGCTCATTAGTTACACCCGTTCGTATAGCTACCCCCCCCCTCAAATAACAATTTGATTTTTTTCCTGAGTTTCTGCTAGTTCTTAGGCTTCCGTTTATTCATTTGATAATAGCTTCAGGATATGTACTTAATAAAAAATAAAAACTTGTCCTAATTTTATTAATTAACATTTTTCTTTTTTCTTGTTTGTTTCAGGTAAGTCCTCTGCAATTTCTCACCTTCAACATTCCTGACGTGGATGATCATTTAGCGGCCTCTCGTAAACATAGCTTCTTTTTATTACTCACTAAACGTGAAATCTAGGGAGTACGCCCACTGTAGAACCGGAAAAGGCCGAGATGGTGGGCCACATCTCTTCCGTAATCTCTGGTACTTTAATCTTTATTTCAACCTCGATATAAATCCCTACCCTTAATATCTTTGTTGTGTGAATTGACCTTTAAGGGAAAGTGAAAAAACCATGAAAAAGTAATTTCATGTTTTTGCTAACGATAAAACGAGTTTTTTTTAGCTTCTTAATTTAAATAAAACAGTAAACAATACTTCCGAATATTATAATTTATTATAGTACAGCTCAATTCATTTAGACATTTCGTGTCCTTTTGCGGAATTAATCTTTTAACGATTTGTAAGTCAATATTAATTTATCACTAAGATTATAAGCCAACAATATAATATATTATATTGGCCTTTTGACAAGTTTGAAAATTTGGGATTAAAATGTTGATGCAGATTTTTTCCTTTATTTAATTCAATGTTTTCCATGGATTTAATGACATAAACGTGTAAAAATAAACAAAAATAAGATTTCGATTACTAAGTAGGTATAAACTTGAGTTGTACGCGGATACATTATCGATGTAAACAAAAGTGTATTGGTTTGAACAATAAGTTCGAATAATATTTATTGTAGCAAAATAGAGCAGTAAATTTAAGGATATTAACTATTTTTAAAAGTTCCAAGCTCTGTTCTATACTATATCTGAGATTTTATAAGAACTTTAGACTTTCGAATTGCCATTTGGATTAAAAAACACTGTAGTAGGTTAATTAAGTTTGGTCCACCCTACTTCGGTTCATTATAATTGTTGTAAACTAACTTATAGAAACTTCGTTGCGTTACTTAATAAAATGCGTTACCAGAAAAAGCTTGTGCCATCACATCATTTACTTCAATTAGAAATTTTCATAAAAACTACAAAACTTTTTTTTATCTTCAAATTCTGTCTAGCTACATATTACGGATTGCATTAATTATTGGCCTTTCTCATTCAAGCTATAGAAGGATTGATTTTTAATTAATATTATTATTTTTTTAATTAATCTATATGTATACTCCTAGACATATATTCTGAATCCGAAAAAACTTTGGCATAGATAAGTTTCCTAGTTTATTATTTAATAAGCTCATCAAATTCAATCTTGCGTGAAAGTGCCACCAATATTTATAAGTCAAGATTGATTTTATTTCCTAGAAAAAAGTACAAAACAGAATTAAAACGGAGTAGGAGATGTTTGAAAGCTGGCTTCTATCTTTCCCAAACAAGGTGAAGAATAAACAAGACACGTCTTTAATATAAAAGACACACTTTAGGGGTGATAATTGACTTAATATCAAACAAAGTTCAAGAGGAAAATGATCAAGTGTTAATGGATCTAAGTAACAAGTGTAGATATCCATTGAATAGTAGTAACAAGTCTTTTTACCCACAAAGTGGCTGGAGTAATATTAGTGAGAAAGTAATTTCATTTTTCTTCTAACTTAGACTAAGCATTTTTCTTGCCGATTCACCAATTCACCAAATTCGTCAACTAAATTTAATCCGAAAACAACTTCGGATTATGCTCTAGGCCAGTGTTTCTCAACCTTTTTTTGGTTGACGGCACACTAAAAATATCTGGAATCATTTGAGGTACAACTAAATACAAAAAAAAAGTAAAAACTGTATGATACAAAAAAAAAGGAAGTTATTACAAATACTATTTCAAAGTTACAAAACCCATCCAATTTTAATTATTTGTCAAATACTCTCGCACATACATTTGACAATCTTGAATTTTTGAAAGACTGGCTTAGAAAATCTATACAGTTCTCCGAATTGAAAATATAAAAATTTTGCTATAGGACAAACTTTCTAATTTCTTTTTATAAATTTAATTTTTCTATTGAATGATAAAAATGAACAAAAAAGTAAAACTTTTTCACGACCCACTACGTTCTCCAATTAGAACAAGTATTTTTTTCACATTAATGTCTGGATTTTATTGAAGTTCAATTAAATATTTGCTCTCTCTATAACGAGTATAATTTTGATCCAAGAGCAAAAGGCCATTCCTAGAATAATAAAAATTAAAAATTGAATCTTTAATAGTCTGAACAGGTCTTGACTTGTAATCCTTGCATTTCCTTCGCTATAAAGGAAGAAGTTAAATAATTCTATCCACACCCTTTTTAGTTATTTTCCTCGATCGGATTTTAATAAAAGAATCGCCGCCCCCCTGCACATTTATTAATTTAAAAAAAAGAGAAACATTTTCCAAGATTCGGGTCTCTAGATAAGCCCTAGTAATTAATAATAAACTTAAATATAATATAAATTTACAATTGGATGTTGATGAAGGCAGTCCTAGGTGGTTGTAAAAAAATAAGACTATATCCGTTTTACTATTTTACATTTATTCGATAACCGACGTTTCGGAGATTTACTCTCTCCTTCTTCAGGGTAACGAAAAGTCAATGAAAGTATATCCATTCATAATTACTTCCTGTCTACTTTGACAATGCCAAGAAAACATTATAAAATTTTATCTCGATAGAAAAAGCAATTTGCTTTAAAGCTAGGACTTTAGGCTCTAGGCCAGATTCTGAACGTTTTTTTGACTTGCTCCTTTGAAACCCATTTCCATAATCAAATATCAGAAAAATGTTTGTAATTTATATAATTGGGCTTATTTCAAATTTATATGATGTTACTATAAATAAATAATTGTAGCATAAGAAGTATTTGGGCAGAGGGAGTCCAATTTAAAAACATTTTAGGCTGTGAAATCCTTGTCAGTAGATACTTACCCAGAATTTTTTTTTTTTTTTGATGTGACATTTTTAAAATGAAATATTTTCTCTATAGGGAAATCTGTATCAAGAAAACTCTCATTTTACGACTACTTAGCTCTAACATGTTTTTTTTTTTACTTTATTTAACCTAGCGACTACAGCTCATTTTGTCATTAAACATTTTATTAGCCCGAATCCGCCTCGACTAGCTAGGAACTTGCTCACATCTTGGTTATTAAGTTTTTTTTTAAATTATCTTATGTACTTATTTAGTTTTTTCAAAATTTTTCAAAAATATATTTTTTCCCCTAAATTATAATAGGGTGAGACTTTTTAATTATTTATGGTAGTTCAGTATAAAATAAATTTATTTTCATTTTTATTATATGAACATGTTACTAGTTATTAAATCCTAAAAATATGGTACTATTAAAAGGTATACTCTTAAATAAAAGTATAAAAGATACGAAATGCATTCTATAATGAAAATTCATCCCTCGTTAGAAACCACCTTTTTAATTTAGGATTCAGTCAAAAATGAGTAGCTACATTTCCCTTCTTCTGCTACATTCTGTTTTTATATAAGAAACAAAAACAAGGAACGAAATGTATTTAAAGAAAGGGTTGCAAAGTAAAAAGACATTTTACACAATGAGTATAGAGGCTGGGGATAATTCATTAGAGAGGGTTGTTTCACCTCGCTTGCCAAAACAATAACAAAATATTTTAATTAACTGTTTATTATCTATGTATTAATTTAATATTTTCCAATTAAAATCATCCTTTTAAAAAAATTAGAATAGGGACACTGATGATAATGATATTAATAAGAAAATGAAGATATAAAATATTTTAATTAAAACTTTCATAATGTCCATTTTGTAAAATATAATAAAGGTAAATGAAAAAGTAAAATATTCATAAAATAAGAATTAGAAAAATTGGAATTATATTTTTCCACTATAGTACCAGGGAAAAATTTCTATAAATAAAATCAATTATCTTTCCTAATATCAATAAGATTGAAAGCTTAGCAGAGCGGAGGACAGAGAAGTGAGCAAAGCGACAAAAACAAACTTACATGGTTTGTAAGCTAAGCTTGTAATTTATTATAAATGATGTGAGGGCAGAATTCGAGGAAATTTATTTTTGTCGTTTTATTCACTTTTTATGCGCTACACTATGTTCTCGTCTTATTTAACAAACATTACCATAGACAAAGGTTAGTTTTTATTGGCTTTATGTTTTAATATTCTAATAGGCGAATTAATCAACTTAAACGTTGTTCTTCTTCCCGACATTTATTTAAATTTAATTAAGAACGATAATTTGCAGTAATAAACTTACCAAAGATTATCTTGACACAGAAGGCAACATTTCACAAACTTATTACATAGTGCGCATATTTTTCAATTTAAGATTATCCGGAGGATCATGTGGACTAGGACCATCGATTGAGTCTAATCTAATCCCAAAAAAAGATCTAAAGAAATTTTTCTAGCCCAAGCTGAGGCATAAACTCAGATAATAATAATAATAATATAAATGCAAATCATTTTTTTACTTAGATATATAAATTTCGAAATTGGGGCATGATTGGTGGTGATGCTCTCGGTGCAGGAGTCTTAAAGTGGTCCTTATTTTGATATTTTTCGAATTTTTACGCTGACAAGGGCTCATATGGATAGAAATAAATAAAAAATATATCCCCCAAGTTTCAAGTCTCTATCTCATTCATAACCTGTGCCCCCAGCGATGTAAGTTTCTCATCTAAATAACATGGGGGTTTTGCCATTGAAAGATCAATTTTTTATTCCGGCCAAAGTAATGGTTCAAAAAATTTGAAACTCTATAGACTTTATCCTTATAATACTAGCTATCCATTAGAATTATTACAGATTTTTAGCTATTATAATTCTAGAGCTACAGCTAGATAAAATACTGCTATATCTTAGTGTTACTAAGTTATAGATTACAAAATTATAATAGCTAAAAATCTGTAAAAGTTTTGAGTTATAGCTACTATTATAAGGATAAAGTCTACAGAGTTTCAAATTTTTTGAACCATTACTTTGGCTGGAATAAAAAATTGATCTTTAAATGGCAAAAACCCCAAGTTATTTAGATGGGAAACTTAATCGCTGTGTATCACTAGGTTAAAATTGAGATAGACTTGAAACTTGGGGGATATTTTTTTTTATTTATTTCTAACCATATGAGCCCTTGTCAGCGTAAAAATTTGAATATACCCAAAGTAAGGACCACCCTAAGGAGTATTCTAATTATACTAGACCAGATATCTTCCTATTGGACATACAAGAGAAATATAATTGATATATCTGTAACTCTGATACACAATATCAAAAATAGAGAGATGGGAAAGAAAAATAAGTATGAATCCAATCTAGTAAAAAAGGAAGAAATGAACAGCCAAACAAGTATATTTAAAATAAAATAAATAAATAGACTGCATTTTCAGTATACAAATATTTTTTTAAATTTATTTTTCAATTCAATAAAATAAAATATTATATTAGTTATAAATAAATAAAAATAATATTTATTTATCTACGTGAAAGACAAATTTTTATTTTTATTTGAATTTTGGAAATAATTTCATTTCAATTTCAATTGAATTCTTAATCCCTAAATCAATATAATTTAATCGGCTTTCATCACGAGATATTTGCATTCAATACAAGAATTCGTTAACCAGAGATTAAAAACAGATAGAATCGATAGAGGGTATAGAAATCTTGATGACATCACAAGTGAAAAGACGTGTTTAAAATCTTAGATCATTCCTAATGTATTCCAGTCACAAAACGACCTTTGCAGAATGTAGCTACCTTCAAGAAAAAAAATAAGAAAAACCAAAATCAATTTTGTTATAAAAAAAAACATCGAAAATAATATTTTTATACTATAATATGATGTTGTAGTTTTTGTTATTGGATTATTTATACGTTTTCAAAGTTTTAAGATAAAGAAAATCAATTCTCTCGACGATCATACACTGAGGAAGGGGGATTTAACGGCCAGTTAACTATAAAGTTTATGTTCATTTCAACAAACTTCTTTCGTTATCTATAATCCATAAATCAATCTGAAATTAATTAATGAGAACATTTAATTAAATAATTCGAAAAGCATTAAAGATATTATTTATAATAGTAGTCCGTGTAAAATTTAACATTAAAGAGAGGCCGGTTGATTCAATGATAAAGCATCAGCGTGAGTTCTAAAATTCTAATTTAAATATCTTCTATAATAATTAAAAGACCGAGTAAAAGAGCAACAAGCGGTTGAATCAAAATATCCGTCGGCCTCCCTGGTAACTTTATCATACGTAGTGAAATACTATATTGAATTATATTTTTTCTCTCCTTGATTACAATTACTTTTAACTGTTTTTTTATGTAAGAGGTATAAATTTACGAGAGAGGGCAGGTGTATGGTAAATTAAAGTTGTGTGTTTAATTAAATTACTTCATATATAAGTATATATACATTATGTTTTAGAGTTTCATATCATACATGAAAAGTTTATCTTTTTGTTAGTATAATTCCAAAAGGCTTATAAATATTAATTACCGTCAATTTACACACAAACAAAAAAAACTAGAAATCAAAGTACAAGTACAAACATGCACGAGGGGGTGGGGGGTTATTAGGGGGCAAGGGGGGGTGAATGTAACTTATGTACGAGGGAATCCCAGCTTACGAACACCACACGAGGGGGTGGGGGGTTATTAGGGGGCAAGGGGGGGTGAATGTAACTTATGTACTAGGGAAATTGGGCTTTATTGTTACGTTATTGTTAAATTAATCTGCTTCGCTATTTGTTGATGGGGCGGGTGTGTCCCTCAGTGACTGATCCAAGTGGCACGTCCCTGAAATGGAGAATGAAATTTGAGGTGATGCGTGAAGGATGTAGGGAAATGGGCTTCCTGGTACTAATACTATAAATAAAGTTATACAGACCAGCAATTAATAGAGAGACTGAGATATTTATTTTTTGTATCGTTATAAATAAGAAAGGCGAGATAGAGAAGTGTTTCCTTTGTAGTTTCCCAGTTGCAGTGGAGAGGCGTGTTATTTTGCTTGTAGATGTCCCGATGGGGAAGAACGGCTGGTGAATGTAATATATATATATATATATCAGGTTTGAGGACCGTATCCGAAGGTGTGCTTCTCTGGTGCTCAATGTATATAATTGTATATATATTAGCGGTGTGCGCTTCGTACGCCAGTACCTTTTCCTCAAGAAGAACGTGTATCAAATAAAATGAAGTAACCGCCTTGTGCAACCTAGGTGCTCGATGAAGAAGGAACTTGTATATATAGAGAATTAGCAGTTTATGTGCTCACTCTCTCTCTGCACTCGTGTCAAAAACTGTGGAACTTGAATATAACAGTATTTGTGTAGGTTTATTCAGAGTCACTTCGATAGCAGTAGATATGCACACTCTCTCTCATGACATGTCAGTCAATGACTAACGGAACTTGAATATAAAGTAATTGTAAGTGTATTCTGAGCACTTGATAGCAGTAGATGCTCACTCTCTCTCCTGACAATGACTGCGGAACTTGCTCATGTCAATGCTCTTCTATGTTGTTAATCGTTGGTCATTTACTATGCTTTCCCAGAACTCATAAGTCTCCCTTGTTTGATGATTAATTGATTGCCTTAATTACATTTAATTATGAATAAAAATGAGAATTTAATTAATTATTGAAATAAACTATGGTTCAATCCACAGGACCATTGCACCTCCGACGTTATGGTAAAGAAAAATGATTAATTATATTGAGATATTATAGGGATATTGATAGATATTTATTCATTTTTCTTTCGGTACTTATTTATGGGGTATTTATTGGGGACAAAAATGCTCGACTATTTATTTATGTATCGGGGTTGCGGACAGACGGACTCCAGACTCACCAGAACGCACGGTAACTCGAAAACGCATCGCCGAGACCTCACTCAATTCACCAGGGTATATATATTAATCATCCCAGATTCAGGGTGGGAACAATCACACGACTAACATGTTTATTTAGAGTAATTTAGGCGTTAAGTGAAATATTGATTCATTTGCGTCCACTTACCTCGAGACACACCAGATTTTCGAGCAACAGGTAAAAAGGGTAGAAAATTATTTAATATGGAAGGGCAGAGGTGCTTAGGGTTACTATGGGGTTTGTGTTTATGACACATGACACAAGGAATTAGGAATATCTTGTTTTATTCGAATAATATTGATATTTGGGTTGTTATGATTCTATGGGATTAGGAATTAATAAGTGAGTGACCTGAGTAGAGAAGGTATAACGAGAATGCAAGCAAGAGCAGGCTTTGATAATGATAACACGAGTTTGCAATTTATAATAGATGGCAAAAATATAAATGTATTATACTATGTAATTGATTTGATCACAATAGCATTGACAATCATAGCTTTTAATAATGACTGGTTTGACAAAACAAATAACAAGATAGATGATATCACTGGGGTACTTAAAATGAGGGACTAAAATATAATACTTATGTGTGGGTGGGTGAGATGTAAATTTAATAGGGGATTTAATATTTAGTTAATCGGGTAAGAAATAAAATAAAAACTAATGACAAAATATAAAAATGAGGGCTCGCTTGATTTTATAAAAGTGAATTTAATAGAACGGATTAATGTATTTGTCTATTTACTGCTTTTACTGGGAACGAATGAATTAGTGATTTTAATCGTTAGCTATTAATAATAGATTACTATTTTGATATTTATATAATAATATCTGAAATAATATAATTAAGAATTTAATGGGGACTGGTAAATTTATATTTTATAAGAAGGTGGGGGCTATGAAATTTTATTAGAATTAACGCGGAGATTTTATTGAACAAATTATATACATATGCAACAAATGACAGCAATAAAAATGAATACGATAGTGGGGGAGAAATAAATGGAAACTTGGCTTGATTATTATTTTTTTTTTACATTTTTAAGACGGGTATCAGTGGAAAGACAATTTTCTTAGATTTCACGTGGATCAACAAAATATTTTCTTTTCATTGATTTTAGCGTGTATGATTTCGCGAGGCGTTACGAACGATTTGTTCCAGCGCCAAGGTGCCGGGGTGCACTTTATTCTGAAGTATGTGTCTGACATATCGCTTTGAATACTGTTATTTTTAGTAATTTTACACTTAAGAATGTATTTGGAATATTGTTTATAAAGTGTCTTCAAACCAAGTGAAATTTTATTTGTGGGGATGATTTCTGATTAGGGGATTTGTATCGATTTTAACTAAGGGCGGTGGGGGCTGAATTTTAATAATTTCTTGATTATTAATAACTGGTGTATGTGTTTCTATTGGGGGCTGTGAGGATGGAATTTTGATAATTTGTTGACTGATAATTGGTTCATTAATCTCTATGACGGGTAGATATGTTACTGACTTTAATTCGGTGGTGGGCTCTATGATGGGACTAATATTAACATTCTTAAAGGGGTCTGAATTGAGTTCTTGTGTGGTTTCGGTGAATTCGGCTGTGGATTCCGTTGTTGCAAACTGAATTTTTAATGGAGGTGTTTGAATGGTTGGGAGGGCAGTTTCTACATCTTCAAACTTTCCGGGATGATCATTAAATCGCCTATCGATCCCATCAAGCTTGTTGTTTTTTACATCAACTTTGGTATCAAATTTGCTATTGAGTTCGCTCATCCTATTGAATTTGCTATCAAAACTATCGAATATACCATTCATAATTCTAAAATTGCTATTTAAATTATCGAATCCACTATTCATATTGCTATTTATATTTGCATTCATATTCTCCATCGCAGTCATCATCTGCCTGAACATTGCCTGCGTATCATCGTTATTGGGGATGGTGGGTCTAGTACTAGGGGGTGTGGAGGGGGTTGGGGGCAGGTTCATATTACCTGCTGCTCTGTCGAGTGTCTCTCGTATGTAGGTGGAGCCGATTGTTAGTTCGTTGTTCGCATTATTGGTCTCAGGTTCCATGCCAGCAGTTGGTGTAGACGACGCTGCCTCCGAGCCCGTTTCCGCACTAGCGAATCCGGACGTCCCCTCCGCAACGACTCCCGTCTCGTCGGAGCTAGTTAATAGGGATGGCCTGCGATCTGCAGTTTCCCCAATATCACCGTCTCGATCCCCTTGTGGCATTTTGGGTAGCTCAGAAAAAAAAATAAATAGTAATATCAACAAAAATGATTAATAAATATTATGTATTTTAATCTATAATCGGTAGGTGGGAATGTCAATGGCCCTTGGTTATTTACTTATTTTTAATTCAGGCAAATATAAATATAGAATAATTTTTTTGTAAATTTTTTTTTCAATATAATAATTTTTCTTTTTTTTTTCAAACAAGGGAACCTGCTAATCTCTGGGTAAACGTAGATATTTTCAAATATTTTCAGAATTATAGTACCAGGAAATTGTGAGATGAAATGATTTTTTTTTGAAAATGAATAGGGATTGTCACCTGGATCAGTAGAATACCGGCTTCTTTTGCGGCCTATCCAATCCCAGCTTACGAACACCCACACGAGGGGGTGGGGGTTGATTAGGGGGCAAGGGGGGTGAATGTAACTTATGTACTAGGGAAATTGGGCTTTATTGTTACGTTATTGTTAAATTAATCTGCTTCGCTATTTGTTGATGGGGCGGGTGTGTCCCTCAGTGACTGATCCAAGTGGCACGTCCCTGAAATGGAGAATGAAATTTGAGGTGATGCGTGAAGGATGTAGGGAAATGGGCTTCCTGGTACTAATACTATAAATAAAGTTATACAGACCAGCAATTAATAGAGAGACTGAGATATTTATTTTTTGTATCGTTATAAATAAGAAAGGCGAGATAGAGAAGTGTTTCCTTTGTAGTTTCCCAGTTGCAGTGGAGAGGCGTGTTATTTTGCTTGTAGATGTCCCGATGGGGAAGAACGGCTGGTGAATGTAATATATATATATATATTATCAGGTTTGAGGACCGTATCCGAAGGTGTGCTTCTCTGGTGCTCAATGTATATAATTGTATATATATTAGCGGTGTGCGCTTCGTACGCCAGTACCTTTTCCTCAAGAAGAACGTGTATCAAATAAAATGAAGTAACCGCCTTGTGCAACCTAGGTGCTCGATGAAGAAGGAACTTGTATATATAGAGAATTAGCAGTTTATGTGCTCACTCTCTCTCTGCACTCGTGTCAAAAACTGTGGAACTTGAATATAACAGTATTTGTGTAGGTTTATTCAGAGTCACTTCGATAGCAGTAGATATGCACACTCTCTCTCATGACATGTCAGTCAATGACTAACGGAACTTGAATATAAAGTAATTGTAAGTGTATTCTGAGCACTTGATAGCAGTAGATGCTCACTCTCTCTCCTGACAATGACTGCGGAACTTGCTCATGTCAATGCTCTTCTATGTTGTTAATCGTTGGTCATTTACTATGCTTTCCCAGAACTCATAAGTCTCCCTTGTTTGATGATTAATTGATTGCCTTAATTACATTTAATTATGAATAAAAATGAGAATTTAATTAATTATTGAAATAAACTATGGTTCAATCCACAGGACCATTGCACATGTTTATTTCCATAATGAGATTATCCTTGAATAATAAATATTCTAATATTGAATCAATTAGTCAGTCCTTGACAAATTCTTAAAAAATGAAAATAATAAAAAAATAATAAAATGACCTTAGAAGGAAATAACGAAAATTCTTGTTTTTTGAAAATAGCAATAATTTATTGATAAAATTGACATGTTTTAATTAACTCTTTGTAAATGTTTGCCGACTTACAACTAGCTAAGCAAAGTCACTGAACTCACTAGAACGAAGGATACTTAAGAATAAACATATAAAATTTAGTTTGAATATATTTAAATAAATAAACATAAAAAATAAATAGGTACATGACGAATTTTTTGATTTTATATATATATAAATTTTTTATTTTTTTATTTTAAGGCTCTTAGGCATGATGAGGGGTCCAAGAGGCTTGACCCCTCTTTTCTGATCCATGTTTAATAACCATCTTTATACTTTAAACTATTTTCATTAAGTATTTTACTTTATCGTAAGTAGTAGTAGTAGGAAATATTGAAATGTTTCAGAAAAACATTCAGATTTTTTCAGATCTTAAAGTTTCAAGAAAAATAATGTCGATTAAATTCGTTGGTTAGAATTACTGGCTAGAATTACTAAACTTAATGAAAAATTTCTAGAGAAGAGAAAGAATAATGGACCTGGGTCTTCACCCTTTAAATGGCCTTAGAAATTTCTAAAAATATTTTTTTTTTTTTTAAGGACGCGGCGAAAAAAAAATATTTTAAAAATCAATGTTTATTGTTAAAAGCTAATATATTTTGTAAGATTCTTTTTTTAGTTTAACTTTTATTATTGTATTTTTATTGGCTTGGTGGGTACTGGATGTTTTTAATTATATTGAAGGATGTAATTAAAAATTTGATTCCAATAATTTTATTTTAATTAAGTGATCAATAGATCCAAATATTTCGAAGGCTTGAAGCACATCTTCCTCAGTGGATACCACTAGCTTACCCATGTGCTAACCTCATCTATCTCATTCAATTTTAGAGTCGTTTCTATGATTTCTATCTATCTATTTATCTATTAGTAGTGGTTGGTGACTTTTCAACCAGGGGGATGCTGTCCAAAATAAGTAGCTTTCATTTTTTGAAATTTTATTTTTAATCTTCGCTTTTTTTTCATCGAATACGTCATCATTTTCGTTATATAGTATTTCAGTCCATTTTTGAAAGTTTTTCTACACTATTTCTATGCTATCGTATAGCTTAAGACGAGGGGTGAACTGCGATTTGAATTAGGGGTACACGTCTTAATTATGTGGAATTATTTTGGAATTCATTAGACAAACACTTTCATACATACATCTGTTGATCCTTCTACTTGGAAGTGAAAGTTGAAGTGGAAGTAAGTATATTGGGTCGCGGTTCACCCCTTGATTTAAGACCTTCCTACAATGTCTTACTAGTACTACTACTAGTACTACGTACTACTACTACTCTACTATTTGTTTTTCTTTATTGATCTTTAATCACTTTTATAGTCAATAATGTCTTTTTGCTCGTTATTATTACAATATTCGTTCAAAATATTATATTATATTGAAATCTTCTTCTAGTTGAATCAAAATTTTTTGAGCCTTTTTTTGAATATCCTTAACTAGTAAAAATTAGATCGATTAAACATACAGAATATCATTAAATGAATTTAACTTTAAAGGAAATCATAGATATTAGTTGAAATATTTTTACATTGCATATCAGAGAGGTTCGTCCCCTTAGGAATCGAACCCAAGCGCTAACTAAGCTTGCCGGGCCAGTAGCCAAACCCTTAAGACAAATCTCTCTCTGACATGCAACATATATAACCATTATAGCTAGATTTTTCACTCCCTTCAACTCAAAGGGAATAGTGAAAATTCCTGCTAAACTGAAAAAAGTTTTCAGTGACGGACCCATGGATTTTACAGTGAAAACAAAGATTTAAGTATCTTTTTGAGTGTCTTTTTTTGAAAAAGATGGAAATTATTTCAAAAATCAACCCAGTATATAATATTATTAAATGAATTTAACTTTAAAGGACATCATAGATATTAGTTGAAATATTTTTACATACAGAATATCGTTCCACGTCCTACGAGTTGAAAGGTTACCACCGTGCATGCAATCCGTAGTCATTTATTTGCCATCAATGATAAAGAGACCGTTTAGCCACCATCGTTGCTGAAATCGCATGGCATGATGCTCTGTCGTTACTTGGTTGTTACCCATGTGTACCACGTAGAGGCCTTGTTCTACTATTGTTCAATTGGACATTCTTCCGTGTGTGACATTCATGTTCATGTTAATGTCACTCGGTTAACTTTTAATTATACTACAATTAATCAGTTGTGCGCGCCTGCCCTAGATCAACAGTGTAGAAACTAGACTTTGTATTCAGTGAGGTTCTCCCTATCAACCAGCCTGATGAATTAATATGAAAACATTTTCTTACCTAGAGTAGCAGAGCTCTTAATTTTTAAGAAATCAATCAAGGCGTTATTTGCTTAATGCAAATAAACCTATATATAATATAAATCAATATATAAATGTATAAAGAAATAAATATTTATTGTTTGTATTTAAAATATTTAAAAAATTCAAATATTTTATGGAACAATCTTAAAAACGTATATTTCAAACCCAAACGTTTCGGGAGAATTCTCCCTTTATCAATGAAAATTTTTCAAAAAAATAAAAAAAATTGCTTTCTCTAATGTTTAGAAAGCAACCCTTTTTTTATAAATGTATATAGGTATATATAAATATATTAGAAGTTTTTCCTCGGAGTCGTACTGGTAGATAGATAAGAGTGAATATCCATTTTATTAACTTTTATAAGTCTACCTAAAATAAATTACCTGATTTTTTATTAACCCCAAAATTAAAATTAGCACTTTAAATAAAATGATATGTTTTTATAGAAAAGGGTTAGAGGGCCGCGTAAAAATTTTACAAAAAATACTGGTCCGTGGTCGAAAAAGATTAGGAAACGCTGACCTAACTCATCCATAAAACATTTAATTAATAAAAAGTGATTAATGAATAGGTGAACAGTGATTATGATCCATTTTTAATAATTTCTGAATAAATCGTAAAGAGGTTTGACTCCAGAGTGACATTCTTGCCTAATTTGTTGCAGTTTGTTTTATTCTTATGAAGTATATAGAGTTTTTTTTTAAATACATAATTATCTGTGAATTATTAATGTGTTCAATGATGGTTAAACCATTTTATAATTATAACTCAAAGCCTACTAATAGACCGATAATAGAAAAGATTCATGCCTGAACTATGAAATTAATCTAATAGATTATTTAAAATTGTGATGTACCATTTTCCAGAAGAGTATAAACTCTTCCATTTCATAACAATATAATTTTAGAACAAATTACGTACTAAACTTCTTCTTTGAACTAGCAATTTCCATTTTAAGACAGTGCCGTAATTACTAACCTAAGGCTGTAAAAATAACAGAAAGATAGAATTCCTATATAACCCAGCTGAGAAAGTCTAATGTAACCTCTTCAATTTGCTTCTCTCTTCTACAATTATCCTATGTTAAGAAATGAAAAAATTGTACTCACTACTTTTTTTTAGAAGAACAATCTCTTCTCTAGTCTCTTCTCTAGCAATTCTGATTCTAAGTTGCTGTAAATGCCGATATATAGTCAGAAATTGACCACTAATGATAATAATAATAACCCAAGATCCTCAATCAAGAATTTATTCACCATATTTCTTCCTTCATAGTAATGAAAGAGAACAACAATTCTTACCAGTTACTTTGATCTGAAATTTTTACTTTCAGTTACGTAGAAAAATGTATTCAAAAATTCTAATTTCAGTTTTCACCAGAAATAACACTTTTTGAAGTCTCCTTAATCGAATAAGTCCAATTTCAGCCATTTGTTGTCTTTTTATCTCTATATAAGTCCGTTTTCAAGATATCTCGAAACGAAAATTCAAAAATTAACACCAGTGATAATAATAGTAATAAGAATAATAGCCAAGACTTCATTACCAATAATTCAACATCCCAATTTCTTAGACACTAAAATGGAGAAATTTCTTATACCTAAGTACGTGCCATAATGTTGGCAAAATTTTAGTTTAGATATATAAGAATGACTTCAAAAATTCGAATTCGAGTTTTCATATTCGGAGGGTCCATATCCAATAATACTATTTCCGGCCATGAATGCATGGATCTTTTCTATCCAACCTCAGTAAAGAAGCTTGAATAAAAAAAAAGTAAATAAAATTTTATTTAGTTATTAGCTCGATATATCTCAATAAGTTTCAGGTTCATTTCAGCCTACCAATTCCTTCCTTCTAGAGAGCTTTTAAATTTTTGGTCAATTTCTCTTTAGAAATATCCTTTGTGGAAAAATTTTGTTTAATAAAAATATTTAAAAATTTTCAAGTCCAGGGTTCATTATTATTTTGTTTATTAATAACATGGGTTTAAAAAATGTATTTAAAATAATTTTTGACCTATTTGGCTTAATTTTTATCTTTAATTCTATTTATTATAATTTCAGTGTTGTTAATAGTGTGACGTCATTGTGGTTTTTATTTTAAAATGGACTTTTTTAGTGAATTCAATTATTTATATTTGGAAATAAAATTAACAGAATTGATTGGAAATATTAGAAGATAAGTAAATAAAATATGATTTTAAATTTCTCCACTAGGTTGTCGATAGGGTTTTCTTTTACCAGCACTAGCGATTCTTCCTAGAAAGTGACTAGTCGGTTTCTAGTTTGCAAACGTTAACTAAAACAAAATTTTGTTCATCATCATCATCATCATTATTATGTCCGAAGACTGGTTTGACACAACCACCTGCCTCAATTCGACTTTATCCCTTCGCCAAATTTTCCAATTCGGTAAAAGCCACATATCTAATATCCTGGATAAATTAATCTAATATTTTTCGTTACATCTTTTGAATCCCACGTAGGCAGCATAAGAGTAATGAATTTGATATTAATTTTTTATAAAAAAATTAAATTCTTATCCATTTGACATTAGTTTATAAAAAGCTTAATATGTATAGTATAAAAAAACAGAGTAAAAATCATTTTTATTCAGTTGATCAATAATCAGCTTTATTATAGACATGTTTTTTAAATCAAGATTTTTGGAGCTATTTTTGAGAGATTTCGACAAACTAAAGAATTTGAAATTTTTTTCTTATCTTATTTAAAAATATATCAAATGTGGAGAAAAATTATATTAAACCATGTTTTTTTATTTCTGACTATCTCTCTGGTAAGATACCTATTTAACTCAAGATAATGTATAAATTTGGTTCTCTGACTTTCAAAACGAAGAACTATAAATCACATATATTTCTACTTACAGAACTCTCAAAAAAAAATATAATAATCGTAATTATAGTTAGTGATTGGTGAGCTAACAAACATTTGTAGCATTGGCTGGCGGTGACTTTTCAACCAGGAGAAACTGTCCAAAAACAGAAACCCTTCATTTTTTTAATTTTATTTTATTCGCCCCTCCTTTTTTTTTGCAAATTTCATTGATACGGCATCGTTTTCGTTATTTTTCAAAGTTAACATTAGATTTTTAAAAAATATATTTTTGCCCTTAGCCCCAAACGGATACTGCTTTGTATGAGTGGGAGTAGGTGTCAGAAATTAAATCTTGTGACTTAACTCCACAGTCCATGAGATGGAAATCTTCCACAATGAATCTGTCCTAAAAGATAATCTTAAATTTCTCCTAATCCTATTGCTATAAGCAAGCTATGACTTGTCTATAGAGCACTATTAGTTATTTTCGATCTTATATATTGAGAGTTTTTAGAAATGGATTAGTCTAGAGATTTCCGAATCATCTTTATTTATTCCTTTTTTTGTATTATTAGTATTTTAATAGTTCCTCAGCGAGAACAATTTTTATTCGACTAAAACTCGTCAGGACTTGTCTCAGATAACCTTGAACTGGAAGATATACTAGGCAGGGACTTCAAACCTTCTATAAGCACCCTTTTCGGAAATCATTCATTTTAATTGCCCCTAGAAACAAGGCAACAATTTTATTTCATTCGGTTCAAGGTGAAACATTTTATTATATTAAGACAAAGCATTCAATGACGAAAATCGCCAAATCCCTAAAATTTGCATGAAACCTATCTTGAAAATTTTTCCCGTTTTCCTTCAATTTATTATTATAGTAGATTATAAGATTTTAATGATGATAAAGTATAGTAAGTGAAAGCCATAATTTGTGCTCTTGATTTTGTTTTTACTCTATATTCTAGAAAATAAACAATTTATGAAATTAAAACAAGAGACAAATTGCGAGTTCAAATCGTGAAATGCCATCAATCGAAATGATTGAGGACTGAGGTTTGTTGTTCTATTTTTTCTGATTTTTCATTCCGCCTTGAAAGGTCTCTCCTCCAAGGACGTCAAAACTGCATTTCCAATAAGCCTCTCGCGATGTTTTTCTTCGGAAATTGCTCTTTCTCTTTTTCAAGCGACATACTGTCTGTCGGACTCGACATGGTGTCGAGGATTTCTTCTTCATCAATCGCATGTCACTCGCTGCCAGCATCTGTTGTCTGTCTCTCAGGTTTCTTATTTCTTTTTTTTTCACCCTTTCTCCCTCTCTAAATGCATATCCGGACTTAAATGTGTTTGAACGTAACACAAACAGGCACTTTTCTAAAATAAATATACTGTAATTAAGAAAACAGGTATTAGAATGTTGTCAAACCTTCAGCATACATACATTCAGCTATTCATTTTGAAATTATTTAAATAGGGATCTTGCTATAATTTATCAATTTGAAATAATTACCATTTGATGTTGACCGGTCTTTTGTTAATTCTATAAAAAAAAAACAAGACAAAACTAGCTATAATAAATTATGTGTCCAGTTTGCCATTACAACAATATGAATATACCGCCATCCAATCGGGTACATAAACCTATGAGAAATAAGCGCTCTATAATATTTCAAATTAAAAAGACTATATAGTCTCTAACAAATAAATTATGTACCATATATATACATATTTACATTCCTCTCTCTCTCTCTCTCTATATATATATATATATTATATAAGTAATATATAAATATTTACTTGGATCAAGCAGAGGACAACCTCATTAATTCTTTTATGAATCAACAACTTTGCTTCTCTCAGCAAAACAAAATATTTTCAATTAAAATAGGTTTGTACGAAAATTTGAAAAATTAAATAATCTTGTACTAGTAAGGCATTAGAAAGAGGACAATAATTATTAAAAAAATAAATATTATAAGTATCTCATTTTCAATCTTTTAAAAATCGACATTTCGGAGGATCGTCTTTCCTTTTCAGGATCAATAAACTTATATAAATAGTTTGGACCTTACTTTAGTTTAATTGAGACAATTACGGGTATGGAACGAACCCCGTACCATATCTGACTGAACAAATAATTAGTTATTGTATCAGTCTTTTAATTATAACTATTTTATCTGTTATTTCTCATAGTTTTACTTGTCCGATTGGATATCGAAAAATTCGTCCAGCCATATAATAAATAATTTGAGTGGCTGGCTTGATAACAACGAAAGGAATTTGTCTATATCCAATCGGGTAAGTGAATTCGCAAGA
This sequence comes from Forficula auricularia, assembly GCA_024734495.1. Classification (NCBI taxonomy): domain Eukaryota; kingdom Metazoa; phylum Arthropoda; class Insecta; order Dermaptera; family Forficulidae; genus Forficula; species Forficula auricularia. The sequence continues at coordinate 694,307 of JALMQS010000411.1, forward strand.
AATAACAGATAAAATATTTCTAATCAAAAGACTGATGACGAAGGTAAAACCTTCGAAACTATAGCTTCAAACATATAAATTACATATACCTATATACACATTTATATTTGTTATATATATAGGAAATTATTAAGGTGATGGATGATTTTTATTATGCTTGGCTCGAAGGGTTAGTTGGAAAGATATGAGCCGGGCTTGGATGGGAGATAATCTTCAGAGATTATACTCTCTATTGGCGACGTTAAAGCCAGAAAAATGCTTTTTAAATAAGAATTTGTACTAGGCAGTTAAAACCACGCTTTTTAAAAATACGAACTTGCCAGAGGCAATTAGAAACATGCTTTTAATGAAATAATGGCACAAGGCCCGCATTTATTGCTTCTTCGTTACAGAACGTGTATACAAATTACTTCTTAGACAGAAGCTCTTTCGTTCCCAGGCGAATTGTCTCATTCAATGAGTTTCAACAAGTGACAACTCACACATGACAACTGAATGACAACAACTGAATTCGCTTCGAGGAGCTGGCTTCTTTTATAACCCTTGCTCTAATTAGCAATTAAGCTGATTGGTTAATTATTCCAGCGTTTTAGGTGACGTATGTATAATTTTTCGCGCGCTGGCTTCTTTATAAAAGAGGCGTGTCCCTGCTGCTCGCTAGGCAGTTTATCGAAAGATTTTGACGGGCAAACGTCTTTCTCAAGGCGAAAATGAATCTTTATTTTCAAAAGCATTTTACATTGAAAGGAGCAAAGAATAAAATCCTACATATATATTAATTTGTATTAAGCAAAGGGCATCCTCATATTGATTTCTTTTTACTTTCACATTTATATTTAAAAAATATAATGTGTAAGTATTGTAATCGCCTGCCAGGGTCTTGACATTTTGAGAGCTTCTATTTCAGAGATGAAAAAAATTAATTTCATTTTGTCAATGCTAGTTGGAAGGAATCGATGGCCTTAATAGTTTGAAAACAGATTTAGAACAAAAAACCGGATATTGTGGTCTCCAGATGCCAAAAAGTGACCAAAAATCTATTGGTCGTGCGTACCTACGTACGTACGTATGTACCCCTCTGCGTTTCGAAATCACAAGTCTCAGAGCTACAAAATTCCAAACTTAAGCTCGACGAATATTTTTCGTTTTTTGAGATTTTCACAAAAACGGCTCTAATTTTTTTTTTAAATCAGATTATTTATCAAGTGTTGTGTGTTCATACGTTGTTAGTCGTGTATAAATTTTAATCTGATTGAAATAAAGGAAGGTGTGTAAATTAGGAGTGTCCCAATATAAATATTTTAATCGTCCATATACATTAAGTCGCAGAGCTTTGGAATTTGAAACTTAAGCTATCCACAAAGAGAAACAAAGAGGTTGTCCTCTGCTTTGTGAATCAACAACCTCTTTGTTTCTCTTTGTGAATCAACAAATCTGCTACTCTCGGCAAAACAAAAACTTTTCAATTAACTTAAGCTATCTTGAGACTAGAACAAGTCCATCTTGGCTAAAATCGAAGAAACTCAAATTGAAGTAATTTTAAAGAAGAAAATTGCTATTGTGGTTTCAAATGAGAGAGAAACTAATGTGAAAGTCGTGTGGTGCCCACACCAGTTGACTATGAATGAAATTTACTATATAACTACACGTGACTTTACATTTCTTAAAGACTGGATATAGAGTTGCACTTTCGGCAATTGAAAAGATTTATAGCTATGTGGCTTATCGCCTGAAGCTGCGAGTCTGCGGTGCATTGGACTCGCAAGGTGCAGAGGAGCCCCTTGATTAGGAGCCGTTGCCATAGCAACGCGAGCGTAAAGGGCCATCCGTGGTTGCCACGCCAACCCCGGCTCAATTTATATATAGGTATACTAAGTGGGAACTACACAAACTGGCGTTCCGGTTAAATTGAACGACATAATAAAAAAACACCTACCGATCCCTCTGTAAAGGAAATGGTATTATATATACTATTTGGGCATTGCTGAGGGAGAAGATTTCCATTGGTATCGAATAAAAGATTCAGTCAGAAGGGATGATGATGAGTTTTCATTTGTAGAAGTGAACAGTATCTATGTCTGTCATAAACAGAAACTGTCCAATCCAAATGAATATCACAAACACTAGAAGAAAAAATAATATTGGATTTCCTTCGCACAGTTCTATTTCCGTGTTATTTTTAAACTTCTCAAATATTATTATTTTTTTCAGTTAGAAAGGAAAGGCTTTCTAACAAAAAGTTTCACTTCTTTTTTTACCTAAGAACGAAAATATATATTAACCTTTTTTCTATAGCAGTTTCAAACTGTCATGTTCATGTGTTATTCCGAAGTATCGATTATTCGATTTTCTAAATGACAGCTCTAACGATTATTTTTACTTTACCATATAGGGTATGGGCAAGTATTGTAATCGTGCATGAAAAAAGTGGTTTTTTCCTTCTTTTTTTCGAAATATCTCAAAAACGGCTGAAACTATTTCGATTAAAAAAATTGAGCGAAACCATGGCATTTCGCTCTACAAAAAAGATCATATAAGTGAACATCGAAAAAATTATATTTTTCGAGATAATAATTGTTTTGTCAAAATGTCTGTTAGTCTGATTGTCAGTAAGTCTGTGCGTTACCAAATTTTTGTGGACGAGCTAGCTCAAAAACTAGTTTGAATATCAAAACCAAATTTCACACGTAGTTTTGGTCCATTGAGATTAAGAGCTGATTAGATTTTGGTGGATATCGACCCAAAATTAAGGGGGTGGAGGGGGGTTAAAAATTCAAAATCTAGGTCGTTTGAGCAAACTCAACCAAATTTTGTATACATAATCAGTGGACCCACAGAAGTCTAAAAATGCAAAATCTAACCCCCCAAAATGGGGGGTGGGGGTGGGAGGGTAGAGTGTCAAAAAATGAAAATCTTGGCCATTTACCAAACTCAACCAAATTTTGTATACATAATCAGTGGGTCCCCAGAAGTATAAAAATGCAAAAACTAACCGCCCAAAATGGGGGGAGGGGTGGAGGGGGGCTAAAAATTAAAAATCTAGGCAATTTGAGCAAACTCAACCAAATTTTGTATACATACTCAGTGGGATCCCAGAAGTCTAAAAATGCAAAAACTAACCCCCTCCCCTACAGGATTATAAATAATTTTATTAAATATTAATGTAAGTGAGGGGCCAGGTTGTATGGTAAAGTCAAGTGGATGGCCACATCAGAACACGTCATCTTATTTTTAAATAAAAATCAAGTTATTTTATATCGCCATACTAATCAAATAGTATATTTTCTTTGATAAACATAACTTGTATCATGATTAGAATCAATGGAGGGTATTACATTTAAGGCACATTAAAGTTCCTTTAACTATTTTTGTAAGTTCGTATGGCACAATTAAAAAATTTAGTAAAATTACAACGTAGGTTTCACATAAAATAAAATAAAAGAAATATATGTTATGAGCAGAGAGCGGATTACATGTTATTGCACTTTTATTTTGCTAAAGAAAGCCATGTTTTATTTGGTATCTATGCGAATCATATATTTTATAACCTATCTATCAATTCTTATATTGCATTTTTGGATGATTTTGCACGAAATTGCATATATCTGGAGTGAATCCTGATGAAAGTACATTAAGTAAAAATTATTTGACAGTGGTTTTTGAAGAAATAATGCAAAATATTCGAAATGAAATCGGATTTAATTGTATATATATTTCGGTTGATTTAACGACTGATGCACAGGGTATGTTTTGTTGCCTAGTTCTACCTCCCGCAAAAGAAAGAAAATCTTTTTAATTTCATTTAAATCACTGGAAAAAACAAATCATTAAGCCATTGTGAAATTCCTCAATGATAGTTTAAAAAGATTTTATAATTTCAACAATTTCGAAGAAAACGTTTTATTAATTGTAACTGATACATATACATGGTAAAATCAGCAAGTATTTAAAATTTTTTTTTATAAAAATATGCCACATATTTCATGTCTGTCACATGGAATCAATCGAGCTGCTGAGAAAATTAAAGAAAATTTTCCTTTAGTAAACAAGATTGTTAATAAAATGGGAAGAATTTTTTTTTGAAGGCTCCTTCTAGAGTAGGTATTACAAGATGGGGGACTTGGCTTCAAGCTCCGCTATTCTATTCAATAAATTGGAATGATGTAGAACGTTCATTTTCTACTTATAAACATATTTTGGATGATCGCCGTCATAATTTACTCGATATAAATTTAGAAATGCTAATTATTGTAAATTTCAACAAATTTTCGGATTAAAAAAGTTTTCATTTTTTTGTTTCTACACGAAACGCAGTTTTTACTGAATGAAACTTAGTTTTTTACTCCACGTAAATCCGCTCTCTGGTTATGAGTTTTTATCTCTTTAATTCGGATTTTGAGCCCATCATCAGGAGTTACACTTTTCTATGTAACTCCTGATGATGGGCTCAAAGCCCGAAATATATATACTTATCGAGATAAAAACTCATAACTATATTTGTTTTATTTTATGTGAAACCTACCTTGTGATTTTACTTAATTTTTTTATTATTTAAAAATGTTTCACCTTGAACCATCACCTAACTCTTTAAAAGTTACCGTATTTCACACACCCCATTAGATTAAAATTTTATTTTTCCTATTCATCTTTACTGAATAAAATGAGTGTTCATTTTTACTTTCCCTTATATTCATATCATTATATCATAGTTGACATATTATATATATATATGGAAGAATCGCATTCTTCTCTCAAAATCTCGACGCTCTCTTCAAAGTTATAAAAGTTACTTTTACTTTGCACTTAGCGTAGAATGTAAACAATGCTCTTAAAAGATAGACACTGGATTTTGTTAAAATAGAAGTACAAAATTTCTCAAAAATGTTTTGTTCATTAGAGCAGTGTATATTTGAATATGCAATTTCGAAAACGGCACATGTCTGAAAAATTAAATATGTTCAGGAATGAAAAAAAACAAACAATTATTTTCTAAAGTAGTGTAAAATTTATTTTTGAGCTTCATTTTGGGGGTAGAAAAATTAATACCAGATTTGTGCCTTTTTCGAGGATAGTAGGTGCAGAGAAGATTTTAGATTACGTTTATATGAAAAAGTGTATTTGTCAAAATATGCGAGATGTGCCCTTTTTGAAATTCCATATTCATTTGTTAATTATAACAAAATGTTTATATATCTATAAAAATATTAAAAAGAAAGATTTTTATTATGAATCACATACGTAGATATAAATAAATCAGAAGGATTAGCCAACATATTTCAATTTCCTGGTGTCCTCTAACTAGAATCTCTTTTTTCTCGACAAGAACATTATTTTGAAATTGAAATTAACATTTTTTCATCACTGTAATATTTAACAGTGATCTAATGCATTCATCAGTGGGCATTGGCGTTTATTTCACAAAAAAAAAAAAATAATGAGAAACTCTTTCGAACCAAGGTCAAGCAGGTATTTTTTTCTCAGAAAGACTTCTCTCATTATTAGAAATAAATAGTGATTTCTTATTTATGTATCACACGACTTATTTATATTTGGCCCTAGCTTCAGAAATGTTTCATCATATGAAAATCCAATTCAAAGATAAATATATATTTTGCGTGCCAATGAAATCCTTGTTATACAGACATTTGAAATTTATTAGGCAAGCGAGAAAACGTCATGACTCTTTGCCCTCTAAAATAAACATTAATAAATACTAGCTGCTGAGCCGTAGCTTTTTTTCTAATTAATTTTATAAAGGAATCACTTAATGATTGTATTGTGTATAATTTTTGCTTTCACATTTATATTCTATTTAATATAATGAGAAGTATTGCGATCGCCTGCCTGGGTCCTGACTCTTTGAGACCTTCTATCTCAGAGATGAAAAAGGTTAATTTCATTTTGTAACTTCTAAGTGGAAGGAATCGATGCTCTTAATAGTTGGAAACCGGATTTAGGACAAAAGACCGGATATTGTGGTCCTCAGAGGCCAAAAGCTGACCAAAAATCCATTGGTCACTGCGTATGTACGTACGTATATATGTACCCCCTGCGTTTCGCAATCATAAGTCTCAGACGAAATTATGAACTATAGATTCGAATGGCTAGTATTTCTCTTACGCTTGTACTAATATTTAATTATATTTAAATTAGCGGAATGACTCGGCTTTACTTTTCAAAATTTTAATTTTTTAATTTTTAGTAAGTTAGAATAAATAAAGAAACATGCAATTATTAAAAAAAAATAGAATTTTTCAAAATATATGTCTAAAATTATAAGTATAAATGCACCATGATTTTTCATTTCAAATTTTTTTTTAAATGTCCCCTTATTGTGAATTTCTGTGGAATATCCACACATAGCTACATTTATTTAAAAACTTATTATAGCTTTTTTGATTTAATGGTAAAGAAGATATAATAATGGAGAATTGATGGTAGGCAGCCCAAGTGTAATTAAAAAATAAAATAAAACAAATTTATTGGAAAGTCATTTTTATCCTCTTAAAAACCGACGTTTCGGAAGATCTTCCCTCCTCCTTCAAAAGGAATTAATGAAGAAACAAATTCTATTGATCTTTTTCTTAAGAAACGGGGTTCGTTGATCCTTTTAAACCCTGAAGAATGAGCCAAAATCCTCCTTAAGAATATAAAAATAACTTTCCAATAAATGTGTTTTATACGGAATTTTATTTTTTCATTATCCTTGGGCTGCTTTCCATCAATTCTCCATTAAAATCAGCCCATCTCTCCTAAAAGAAAATACTTCTAAGATTTAATAATTTTAATATTTTGGATCGATATTTCGCGCCCCCCTTGAATCCATAGATGAGATCAATAAAGGATAACTTCATATTATATTTAAACTTTCAATTTTCTGGAGTTAGACATTTTAATTTTTTAGAAATTGTTACCTTCAGTCTGTCTTGGACGAAAAATCATCGTTATAAGCGTTCTAAATGATTTCTAATTTCAGGTTCAAATTTTATTATATTTAGTTAGTATTTGCCATTTTTGGAATGGCCATTTATTCTTTGTAACGTAAAAATGTATCTTGTAACTTTTTCAAATTTTCCATCTTAAACTTCAGGAAAATAAAGTTTCGATTTTTTTTCATGAGTTTTCATTATTAATAATTATGTAAAGTTTCAGCTTTGGCTAGGAGGGAATTTTAATTTCTCGATACAAATTTCTTTCATAGATAGATAGATATAGAAAATTTCATTCAATATCTAAGTGAAATATTTGTATTAGACTGATGATTAAACTGAATAAAAATATAATGGGAAAATAGAAAACTAATATGCAAAAACACTAGCGAGTAATGAACCAAAGACCGGTTAGCTCGATTAATTGAGCATCGTATTATAAATACCAAAGACCAGGGCTCGTATTCTCGATTTATTCTAGAGGACCATTTAAAAATTATATTGATTTTTCTATATTTATTATTTAGGGAGGCGCTGGAATATTTAATTGTTTAATTAATGAATCAAGGCCTAGGCTGCGAAAAATGAACGAGGAGAGGATTAAAAGAAATTCCATAATTCATATAGACAAAAGGTATTAGTTTGGGATCAGGGATCAGTAGCTTAGTGGATATAGGAGTTAAAACTCTTATGACAAAGCATTGCAGTACACATGCAAAGATCCCGGGTTCGAGCCCCGGCTGATCCTTTTGTCTGTAATAAAAATAAACTTTTCTTCGTTCCCTAAATTTAAATTTGTTATTAATTGTCTTTACACGGCCTCGTTGTGGTCGCGCCCCGGGTGAAGAGAAAATTATTTTCGATCTTTGGGGTCTGCGATCGATTGGGAGGCGCTGGAATATTTAATTGTTTAATTAATGAATCAAGGCCTAGGCTGCGAAAAATGAACGAGGAGAGGATTAAAAAGAAATTCCATAATTCATATAGACAAAAGGTATTAGTTTGGGATCAGGGATCAGTAGCTTAGTGGATATAGGAGTTAAAACTCTTATGACAAAGCATTGCAGTACACATGCAAAGATCCCGGGTTCGAGCCCCGGCTGATCCTTTTGTCTGTAATAAAAATAAACTTTTCTTCGTTCCCTAAATTTAAATTTATTATTTATTTTCCTATTCTGAAAAGAGAGATATTTGTCGAGAGAGACAGCAAGCCGGATTCACGAATCTAAATGAGAAAATATCGTTTAGTTTTAGAATTTTTCTCACTAATCATTTCGAATGGCATGGTATAAGAAAAAACAAACAATCAATCAATGAGAAAAAAATGATAAAGGGTCGTGAACCTCGCTCTCTGTCCTTTTATGTAGATTTTCCGATATATCATTTGCACAGTTCCAATTTTGGCATCGATACAGAACCGGTATTTGGTGTTAAATATTTATTCCGACCCTCGAGGTTGAATATATCAAAGAGCGAGAAAACAAGAGAGAAAGAGAAATACTTGGATAGGAAGTTAATCCGATAAACGTGCAAATAACGATATTCGTTATTCCGCTTGACTACAGGGAAAAAGCGACGGATTCCAACTCAATCATAAGAGATAAAATAATTAACTCTATTGAATTAGTTTCAATGGACACTATATATATAAGCACAGGTAAACCCAGGAAATCCACTTTAGGTCATTTTAATCAAAGAAAAAATTAGTTACCACAATTTGGGATATTCAATTTTTTCGCTAATTGATTTTAAAATTTTATTTGGGATAGTCATTTGCATTACTTCAATTCTTCGATCTCCGCTTGTGAATAGGCTTTATGAAGCTGTTACTCAGAACGCTCGAGAAGAACAGCTCAGTGGTTCGCTGACTTGTCGGAGTGGTTCTAAAGTATTAATTCTTTTTTTAGGGCTATGTTCAAATGTAATGCCAGAACATATTAGTTCTGATATAATATCCCTGTCATCGTCGGGTTACTGCCAAAAACAAGGTAACTCCATAATTTGAGCTTTTGAGAAATCGTCGTTTGAAAATTTGAATTGAAATGAAAAATCGTCACAGCTTCAAATGATTTATTTATTGAAAAAAATCAAAGTAAGTAACAAAACAAAAGAAAAATTCCTAAACATAAAAACATTTTAATTTTTTTCAGTAAAAAAAAAGTTGTAAAAATGGAGTTGGGTTTTTTGGACCACTTGTTTTGCCTGCCTTAACAGTTTGTTTGGAGTTTTCTGGTTTTGTCGTTATGTTTTTCGAACATTTTTTAATCTAATGGAGTACTTAACTCCGAATTGAGTAAAAGTGGAGTTAGCTTGTTTTGGCAGTAACCCGACGATATAAACTTTGAATTTACATCTTATAGAATTTACTTTTCCCTAAATTAATCATACCCTTAACTGAAATGCCAATTCAGTTGTCTAAGAAGCAGGGGCTCCCATTAAACGCGGTGTGGTTATTAAATAACATGACGAATTTTTTTTCTTTAAAAATTTAATCGTATTACTCTGAAGAGTCATTTTTTGTAAAATTGAAAATTATAATGTTAATAGTAATTAGTTAAAAATGGTTAAAGGTTTTTATGGAGTTCCCCAGTAAATTTTACTATTAGAAAAACCTTTAACCCTCTTCAAGTGATGAAATGTTTCATTACAAACCAAAGCCGCATGGCCTCAGTTTAATTAATATTAAATGTTGGCTTTGGGTTGAGGTACCCCTATAAAGATACCATTAAGTAGAATTAATCTTAATTTTTAAAAATTTAATTCACTTTGGAATTACTGTATAGAACCGCGTTTCAAAAATTTGAACTCTATCAGATTTGAACCAAATTTTGCATAGTTAGACTTTGAGCCATAAAGGAATTATCATTTTAAAAATCAGCTTCCTAAAATGATTGAGAGTGGGGAGGGGCAGGAGTATGGTAATGTCATGAGATGGTCACATCACATATATTTTTTTTAGTTGAGATTATGTTAACAGTGTGAAAGATTGATCGATTGCTGGTTAAGATCTTATTGGATTCAGAGGACCTCAAAATGTGTATTTCCTATGGAAATATGAATTAAAATTTTTTATGCCTTACCAATATTTCACAATTTAACGATCATCTCTTTTACAACATCACACGTCTAGGTGTAGAATAAAAGCAAATATGTTTTCGTCCCTTTGTCCATTTCTTTGTTCTTTGGTCCACTATAATTTTATTATAAGATACCAGCCAGGGTTGAATGATGCATTGGGCCGCGAACTTAAGTTGCTCACTTGAAAGTATATTTTTCCTTCATCGGCTAGACAACAGGCATACTTTTCCAAAAGAGAAATAACTTTTTTTTTCTCCATAATAAAATTTGAATTAATTTATCTTTCAATATATATTCATATATGCATAATACTTAAACTAAATTGTATATCAATGTAAAGTCAAATTTTATAATTCATTTAAACTATAAAAGGATCGTAAAAAATAAAACGATTCTATCTCGTGATGGGATTTGTTATTGAAATTGAGTTCCAATTTCGTAAAACTATTTTTATTTTTATGTTTTTTTTTCTTTCTGTTTTTTACTGAATGGACCAGACACAGACACACGTGTGCTCTTTATTTCCCAGTGGGCCCCATAAAACAACACACCAACAACCACGAACAACAAACATTCAACCAGTTAGATAACAAATAAGCTCCAGAGAAACAGAGAGAGAGTGACTTTTCTTATCTATCCAAGGACAAAAAAAAATTCCTAAATTCCATTTCATAACTGCATTCTTTCTCTTTTGTTAGATGTATTCTCTGTATTATGGATCATGATAACCATTACAAGATGACATTACATTAGATTGCGTTTTTAACCTTGGGGCAGTTGGGAGTTGAATATCTCGACCGAAAACGAATTTCTGTTGCCAATTATGCGAGGTGTGCTTTGAGGCTCAGGTAGAGCTCACGCTTGGCATGCCCCGGGGTTAAGCAAACATGCACAACGCTCAGCAAATAGATAAGCGACAACTGAGCTTGTTCAACATCACCAGCCAGCAACAGCAACACACAGGAGATCTTTATTTTATTAACATTATAAAGTAATGTTACGTTTTATGTTCTTTGACAAAGTTTCAGTAGAATTGCTGAGTGTAGTAGTTGAATATTCATTCATTTATTTATCTTGCGAATATTATTTACTTTTAATTAACATAGATGAGTTAAGAGTTTACTTTGCGACCAAAAGTGAAAATTAAACCTAATATGATAGTTAAATGTTAAAGAACCCTGCAAACTTTGCTTCAAGAGACAATTTCAACATCAATAGACCAATTCCTTTCACTTACACGTACAAGTATACATGTAATTTGGTTCAGTCTTGAATTCAGAAGGTAAATAAAATTTGAATTCAGCTAAAATGATGGTTTATTATTAAAAACATTATTTACAAATATATATATATATACAGTATATTATATATATATAAATTTGGATGTTGGTTTGTTTGACATTAATGGACTTCGGCACCCTTTGACTGATCACCATGTAAGTTGGCATTATATGTATTTTTTCAATGAAAACATAATGCATGAGTATTATTTTGTTATTTTTTAGAGGAGGGTCCAGGAGGGGGCAAAAACCACCCAGGCTTTGGTTGATCTTGTTCAAATTTTGCATAGCTAATTTTTAGAATCATATAAGAAAAGTGTGAATTGGATTTTTCAAAATTTGACCCCTAACTACCTAAAAACTACTCATTTATCAGCGAAATTGTGGATTTTCAAAGTCTGTCAAGTTCAAACGATATTATAAATTTGAATGAAATTTGGTATAGGTATCTACTCATAGTCGTTACCTAACTTAACCTACTGACTAAGTATGATTTTGTTATTTTTCAAAGGGGGACCAGCAGAATTTCGCCCCCTCCTGGCCCCTTCTTTGAAAAATAACAAAATCTTACTTAGTCAGTAGGATAAGTTAGGTACCGATTATCAGTATAAGTACCTATACCAAATTTCATTCAAATTTATAATATCGTTTGATTTTGACAAATTTTGAAAATCCACAATTTTGCTGATAAATGAGTTTTAAGTATAGTTTCTTGTCGATTTTTTAAAAATCCAGCTAACACTTTCAAGTTCAAACGATAATCAATTGGAATGAAATTTGGTATACCTAAAGTATGATTTTGTTATTTTTCAGGGGGGGGGGGCGGGGTGGGGAGACTCCAGGTTAGCTGAGACGCCCACCGAAGGTGGGCTTCTCAGCTAGTAAATTATAAATTAGTTGCCTTAAATGAAGAATCAAATTTAAATGTCCTTCCTATATTTATAATGACGTTTTATATATTTACAAGTTTTCTTAATTAATGATCTATTAATCATGAACAATGTTAACACTCGTATAATAAATTTATACAATTGAATTAATTAATAATTAATTAATTATTAATTATTATTATTATTATTATTAATCATAGATACTTATAAAATAATATACATATCTTGTTAACCCTTAGTCTTAAGTTAAACTGCCCTGCGGCCAGCGAGAAAGCTCTCCTGGCGTTATGGACTTTGTAAACTATTAATGTGCAGTTTTCAAATTTACATATATACAAATTTACGAATAAAAAAATAAAATAAATTTTACAATAAAAAGTTTGAAAACAACATCTTCTTGCTCGCTCTAGGACCACTCTAAAACGAGATATCTACTCAAGGATCACTCTTCAAATAAATACTGAAATATCCTTCTACAAACTAGAATTTTCATTTTAAGACAGGAAACGGTTACAGAAACACGTGAGAAGTGTATAGCCGGTCGATCATCAAAAGACTAGGAAAAGAAAAAAAGGAAAAATAGAAAGAGGATGAAAGGATTTAAAACAGCTTATTCTGACATGATCGTCAAGTTTTTTCATCTTAATTTAAATATTTCCAGGGATATTTAAGGAAAATTTAGTTGCAAGTGAATTAACTAATTTTTGGAGAAGAAACTTGAAAGAAAAAGTAAAAAGTTTCAAGACCCAATTTTAACTCTTCAGCTCAGTTACAACCGTACCATATTCCCATTTACAAGTTTGAATTTTTATCATTTTCTGAATTTTACACGAGCTTTTTACGACCTTATTTATATTTTCTTGAGTTTTTATCTGTATCTTGATTTAATCAGACAAGCAGGCAGAAAAAAATCATTCTTGAAATTTATTTTTCTCCACGTTTCAGATATTTTAAGCTAGATGAACTAAACTGAAAAAAATTAATGATTTTCAAATGCATCTTATACTTAGATTAGGTAGATTTCGCAATGATACTTCCATTTTTATTTTTTTTTACTGATTAAACTAAAATACGTTACATCTATAGTGAAATTAGAAAATTAATTAAAATTTCCTAGTTTTTTTTAGAGGCGCCCGTAGAGCAGTGCCTCTGGTGCTTGACTTCGGATTGAGCTTACTTGGAATCGAAACTAGCCTTAGTCAGAACAATTTTAACCTTTGTCAAAAATACAACGCGCCTCACTAAATCTAAAGGAAGACCAAAGGGAAACCACTCCTGTGAAAAATATTACAATTGTTAGGATACTCTCCATAATAATCGACGACGCTCGGAATCCAAGATAGTGAAAGATTTAGAGAAGTGAAAGAGTTTGCATCGGTTAGATTTGAGTGAAGGCAGGCGGTTGCATTTGCATCAGACCAGTCTTAGGATTGTATACTCGATGATTTGTTTTCCTCCTTTCCTGACTTCTGGCCTTAACCATTTAGCCTATCACTTTCTTTATATTATTTTATCTAATAATAGATTTAATCTAATAATTTTATCTAATATACTCGATGATGATGATGATAAGACAATTAGTTTAGTTGTCAGATGAATACTACTTCAGAATTCTTGGTATGCAAAGTCCCCTTCGCACTTAGCCGCTTTTAAGCAGACAGCATGACGTTAATTATATATTTCTCAATTATTAAAAACTCCGTGAAATACTATTTCTTTAAATATCTCTAATTTGTAAACGCCTGCAGAATAGGTTTTGTGATACTATAACCGACGTGGGGTTGCATACCTTTTAGGCACTTTATGCTACACCAACTGATTTTCCTGGGTATTCATTCATTAAAATAAAAAATAAATAAATAACAAAACTTTAAAGCTAGGAAAAGGTTGATTTATCTGTTTATAGAAATTATATAAGCACCATGCTAAAAATTATTTAGCTATTTTGCTGACATTGGTTCACTTTCATCAGAACTTTAAAAATTCTTATTTAACTTTTTTTTTCTAATGATATTAATAAAAGAAATATTTGCACCAAAAAGGTTCAACCTCTGTAGTCCACGGCGGACCCTTGTATCGTGAAAATAAGAAGAGATTTAGGGATTGGTTAGAAGTTGAAGGTACCTGTGGATGTGGGTCAATGAATAGTCATTTTAATGTAAATCAAAATTAACTTTAATTCAATGAAAATTCAGTCTGGATGATTTCAACTCGGCTTTTAAAACATGCAAATTTCAAATTCCCTTTGATCTGATCTGAATTTATTCTCTTGATTGCTCTATAGTTCAATCGATTGAGCTTTTCGTTCTTTAATTTATATCCTACTCTCACGATTTAATCTCTAATTGGATTGCTGGAGGAGTCCTATCAAGGTTAATCATCTACATAGAAATATTTGTTCCAAATATATTTTGTTTCGTTTATTTTTATACACTTCATCATATGATTGGTATTTGAACGTTTATTATTTTTACCTTCCCCGCTTAAGCCTATAATCAATTACGAGCGATAAAGGAAGAAGCGTGTAATGTAAAGCGTATAGGCTTGGGCTAAAATTTCAAATCGAGTTTTTACCGGTTCTTCTCGTTTCATCATCATATGACCTTCAAGTCAGAACCGATTTTCAACACGATTCTGTCATAATTTGAATTTTACTGTTTTTAAAACAGTTCATTAAAAAATTTAATGATGTATCGAACGTTTTGATTAGTTTTTGAAAAAGATATTTTTGGAAATATGGTGGCAAATTAATTTTTCTAAATGCTTTACTTTGCAGGTTGAGTCATGGATGTTATTTAGAATTAATCATAAAATTTATAATTCCAGCAGAAGAGACACACTCTTTTATTGTCTCCTTCGATGTTATTTAAACTTACTCGGTTGAAATTATTTAAAAACAATTACATACGAATACAATTCGATAAAATCAAAATTTATATTGGTAAATGCTTTACGTTTTATTAAATTAGATAGAATCGAATTTTAACCCACTTCATCGAGTCTATTTTCTTGAAATTTCTCATAACCATTTATTTTTGATGGCAATAGAATAAATATTTCATCAATTTCAGAAATTAATGCGTAGGAACTACATATGGTAAATTAAATATTATTTTTTAAAGAGTAAAATGTTTAAAATATTGCAAAATAGTAAAGTAGTAAATTGAGTGTTTGAAATTTTTTAATATATAATAGTTTTTATATTCTATAATTCTGAAATTTCCAATGGGAGATCCCTAAAACTTTTAGTTCAAATGATTATAAATATATATATACAGGATATTAAAAAATACACCAAGCTGAGATTTTTTTAAAAGATTACGTTACAAGTCAGATCGTATTATTTAAGATATTTGAAAGACAAAAAGTTTCAAATTGTTTGATAATACATACACAAATTAATAAATATAATATGTAAACCCTTGTGTCTACAGGGTAGGGTTTACTTTACTCTAAGTCAGTGATTCTTAACCTGGGTTCCGCGAAACTCCTGGGTTCCTTAAATGGAGGTTTGGGGTTCCTCGCGCCTAGAGGTCAATAAAAGTTAAAATAGTAGTTAGTACTATCACTTCTCAAAAAATTTGTCATGTAATGAAAAAAAATACTAAATTTAAGTCTAAGTATTACTTTAAACTTATCAAATAAGACTATTGATACTTAAGAATACGGTGAACATCACTATTATTGTCTCAGTGATACCATTTTTGTTGCTATAAAATTCCTTAACTTTCTTATAATACAACGATTACGTTAAATTAGTAACAAAATGAAAACATCATTTAAATTGTTTTATTATTATTTTGTTATTAATATCGAAATAATATTGCTTTTCAATTAGATGAGAATATTATTTATGAGTAAACGTTGAATATGTAAAAAAAACTTCAGTGTTCTGTTTAACCTCCTGATGAAGGGTTCATAGCCCGAAATATGTATAGAGATAAATAAAAAATCTCCAAAATAATTTAAAAGATTTTTTAATTTTTTTAATTTTATTTCCTCTTTTGTGAAACACCACTATAACCCGTTAAATAATAATTCCTTTGTTTAATATGTTTCACTATAAACCAACACCGCTTTCCCTAAACTTTATTAAAAAAAACTTGTCCGATCCGAAAGGGGCATATGGGTATCCCAATGATATTACCAAAAAATTTGATAATAATATTATTCATGCAAATAAAAATGTTAGGTATTGTAATCTAAAATGCACTATTTTGTATCCAATTTCCCCAAAATCTAGCAAATTTTTAAAATGTGGCAACACCGTCGGTATGTCACATTTGGAAGCTATAAAAGTAGCATGATGTTGATATTTTGACGACAAATTAAATATCTCCTATTTTAGTGCTAGGGGGTTCCTAAGAAATAAATATAAGTTCTCTAGGGTTCCGCGCTCTACAAAAGGTTGAGAAACACTGCTCTAAGTGAAGGGCTTGAATCCCAGATAGCACACTCGCTCTAGAAGATGTCTTAATCAGCTCTTATTGTCTTTAAGATGTCTAGAAGATCTCCTAGTATTTAGAAAATCTCTTCTAGACCAAGTGTGATAACAGGGATGTATATGCAAAGATCTTTCGAGATCCATAGGGCTCCATCTTCTTGGTGCAGCCCTCTTGCATTCATAAAAAAGAAAAAGAAAAAAGAGGTAAAATATAATCTGCACGCAAACCTTGGAACATCCTAAACTTTTTATTTACAATTTTGATATTCTACACAAATCCTTTTGAAATATATTCCAGAGATAATATATTACTCTGGATCTCTTAATTATACATTTCCTATCGAGAGATTGTCTACTAAATCTTTCTTTCAAGGTTTTTTATTAAAATGAACCACAATTATAATTAAGTAATCATAATTTAATACCATAGAGGTGCTGCTTTGTTGGATGACGTAGGAGGAAGATTTGAAAATGGGTGAGAGGATTTAAGTTGTGCAAATCGGATGTGACTTGGAGTAGAAAAGGCGTGGGTTTTAAAACGTATCCCTCCGGCTATCATGATGAATGATCTTCGAGGTCCACTCGTTTCTTATCCGTTTACAATTCAAGAAGTTGAAATCGAGGACTTCCCTTTTTGGTTGCTCTGTCTGAATATAGATGAGAGCTCGACTATCATCAGCATCACCATATCATCATCAACTTCAATTTCAAATGATCTAAATGCATTCTTAATTCTTCTAATTTGACAGTATCAAAATATAAATTAAATCAAAACGATTTACTGCTATTTTAATCTTGATTTGGCAACTATCGATTTTTTAATGGTATTCTCGCTACGCAGAACTTTACCTAAAAAGTCCATTATTCATATTAACGCTGCCATTCAGATACAAACAAGTATCAGCTTCTCGAGGAAGCTTCTTATTCATCTTTTTTATACGGGTATTAAACCAATATTGATCTTTCGAACGCTGACGATTACTCTTAAGAAGAATAATTACTTGTTTATGAGGATCATATTCCCTATTTAGTGAGGCGCCTCGAATCAAAATCTATTTTTAATGCTATGAATGGAATTCCAAATCTAAATTTCTCGATAGTATCTTTTGACTTAGAGACTCTCCGAAAAATTTATTAATGTTGAATAAATAAACAAATCTTTAAAACTATATAATTTATAGAAATTAAGTTTTAAGATTTTTCTAGAGAGTATAAATGTTACTTTTAGTTGACGGTTTTGAAAAATTTTATCCTTGTGTGTGTATTTACCACTAAAATTTCAAATAGAACACAAGTTAGTTGTGATTAACGTTGTTCAGGTTCTGTATTAACTAGGAACTCTTTGTTTCTATATGTCCAATTATCTATTTGTGTCTCAGAGCCTGGAAGCTCCTACAAATTACTACTTATTGTGATCTTAGGTGTATACTTTTATTATTCGCGATGTGACATGTGTATAGAAAAAACAACAACTTTCCATACGAAAAAGTTCTGATCGAGTATGTCTCTGATGAATAGTTATTATAAAATTCTATTAAATATTAACGAGATAGTATTGAAGATTTCGTAAAAAAGGTAACGGATCTTCTTTAAAAATCGATACACCAAATATTTTTCAAAAAAAGATACTTCTCAATAGAAACAAATCATTTCCTTTTAAAACATTATTTAATAAGATTTTGTTTTAAAAGATTTGAGCTTATATAGAAAATTAATTGAATGGATTAAGAATATAAATCAGGTTTTCAATCTGTGGCAGGCGACAGTTTGTTTAGGTAATACTTTAATATATACATATATACCTACCATATACAAATATATTTTAAAAAACAAATAAGGTTTGCCTTCATTTTCAGTTTAATTTTTGACTAAAACTTTTATTAAACTTGCATATGAAATAATTAAATTAAACTCAAAATGATGTAAATATTTTTAATTATTGATAAAAAAAAATCGCCAGTTTTTCGAATTTTTTTTTCTTGGTTTGCTGAAATTTATTTTTCTTCTACATAGTTCCTTTGACTTTTTTCGATTTTTAGATTGTATTTTTTACTTTATCCAATGCAAAGCATGTTTCTTCATTATTTCCATTATTTTATTTATTTATTATATTTTTTGTAAAATTGTGATTCCAAGATGTTCACTTCTCTGCCTAAATCTTTTTAAAGAAATATTGGCACTGACAAAGAATTCAAAAGAAACTCAAAACATTTGGGTGTTTTTAAAAAATGTCTTTTATAATGATTTGACCTCGAAATGAGAATTTCCATTAAAAGTTTATAAATCGATTTTTTTATTTAAAGATGGATCAGGATGAAATAATTGATACTTGGTATTTATTTTTAAACAATTAATATAAGTAGCCGGAACAATTAGGAAAAATATTTTTTTTATTTATAGTGCATACTCAAATTTTTAATTTGGTTTTTGGTGCTACGATACACTGTTAATAAGATTTTTCGGACCTTTACTACGCTCAGCATGTGAACTCAGAAGGAAATAATTTTTTATATAAAAAATTGTTATTTGTTCTTTAAAATAAAAAGGAGCTTTTTTTATCCTAAAAGACCCACAAAATTTAATTTAAAAAAAGCTTTTTATTAGCTTCATATTTTCAATATTTTTTTCAAAAATTATTTTATAGGTAAAAATAGAGAAAAAGAACTAGTAATTCTATGATATTTCAATTACCTGTTAATAATTCTGAGAGGCCATATTTAGAAACATTATATTTTGAACTCTATAATAAATAAAGAAGAGATTGTCAACAAGTCCGAACCACAAAAGAATTGAATGCCTATATAAAAATGTACAAGTAATGGGTGAATCAAAACCATAACCATTTTATTTATCTTTTATTTCTTTGTCATTGCTTTTTATGCATTGTATTTCATTACTATAAGTACCTATTAACTATTATTATATATTATTGTTATTATTATCATCTTGATGATTAAAATCTTTGAGACGAAGAATAATCTCTTTGTCTTTATTTTTTAATCCATTGATATTTTTTTCAACAGCTTTTATGATTTAATAGTAAAAAAAAATTAACAGAATACTCGAAAGGTAGAAACATAAAGCATATAAGAATGTGAAAATAAAAAACCAGCTCACTCTGCCCACGAAACAAAACCAAAACAAAAATATAAATTTTAATCTAACTAATAATATCGAATCCAATTATAAATAATAAATATTTTTGCTTTTTATGAATGTCAACTCTGACAGTCTCTTTCTCTTTTTTCTTTTGATATGTAAATTACTGTAATGAAATGTAATGCTTGTCAAAATTTGCAATATTAACGAATTCATTTTTTTTTAATAGCGACATTGTCTAATGAACAGAGTAATCTCTTTTCATTTTGAATTTGACCGCAGAACAATTGGTTAAGTGGCTCACTCTATGGCGATTAGGATATTAGTCAACGCTAAATATATCTACTATATTTCAGACGCTCCTTTGAGTAATTTTACTCAAATTTATGTTTTAGGAAAAATTGTTTATAAATAAATATAACAAATAATTTACTATAAACGGATCCTGAGTGGGATCGGAGGGCTATAAGGGGAGATGTGGAGGCCCCCTAAAAAATAAGTATATTTAAGTAGTGAAACTACTTATGTATAGCTTTAATAATTATTTAATTGATATTAAAGTTTCCCATAGTGTGCAGGTTGCCCGCGTGGGTGTAGTAGTACTTTCCTATCGTCCAGGAAGCCAAGGGTTCAAGCCTAGCTTACTCCATAAATTTGACCGGCAATAATCTGACCCTACACACACTCATAAACACAGCTATGATGACATTTAGATTCTTTGGCCAATCAAACAACAAGGATTCAATAAATTCATGGGCTACATTTCTGATGTTTTTAATCTACCTAACTTTCTTGATATATTGAGAATGTCCTGATTGCATTATGTTGTCAACGACATTAGCATGTCCAAAACACTGGTTCTCCAAAGAATCACCAAATCAACGTATGACTTGATTTGTTATAAAGATAGGTAACTTAACTGTTATCATATTCCATATTGCACAGCCTTCTCAAACCCAGTCGGGTTGCGTGCATCCACTCGGATTGAAATTGATTGAGAAGACATAAAGGAAGATAGTGAGAGTAGCGACCCACTGGTAAGCTAAACACAAGTATACTTATCAATGAAATTGCCAGTAAAGGCAAAAGCTGGTTAATATATTATAAAGCAGAAGCACTGGTTGCCGAATTGCTTGATATTGACCCCTAGGGTTCGATATAACATTGTTAGGTTATATTCAGGCTGATGGGTCTTTAGAAAAATATCATACAT
This sequence comes from Forficula auricularia, assembly GCA_024734495.1. Taxonomy (NCBI): domain Eukaryota; kingdom Metazoa; phylum Arthropoda; class Insecta; order Dermaptera; family Forficulidae; genus Forficula; species Forficula auricularia. The sequence continues at coordinate 715,240 of JALMQS010000411.1, forward strand.
CCTTGTAAATGTAATATTTAATACGTCTTATATTTTGTAATACACCATTGAATAAATATGTTATCTAAATTAAATTTTACTTACATACAATTAGCACTGCTACTGAATAAAGCAAACAATCTAAAAACTCACATGAGCATCTTTTTAGCGTGTCATATTATAATCATTAAGTAATAGTAAAATAGAGGGGGTCGATAAAAATGAAACTCTTGGAAGACCTGATGGTCAAAGAACGGCGACCCCTGATGTAAAGGGTGCTTCTGTCACTTCTTTTACAGATTCAAGTGGGATATCATAGAAGTAGTTAGGGGCCGTCCATAAATTACGTCAAGAGTAAAGGGGGAAAGGGCATCTCAGATTTGTGACAAAATGTGACAGGGGGGGACTTGGGAATTTGGTGAACACGTCTTTGGAATTATGTGAAATTATTTTGGAATTCATTAGTTATTGTCTTCTACTTGGAAATGAAAATCGAAGTGGAAGTAGGAGTACACGATATTAGGTCGCGGTTCACCCCTCGTTGCAACCTGAAAATGTTAGTAAAATAAATCTAGACAAAAAATTGTAAACAAGCAATAAGGGTATACAAGTGATAGTGTGACGTCACAATACAAGGGACCTCAATGAAAATGTGACAGAATGTGACACAGGAGGAGGGGTCTAAAAATTTTGAAATTCGTTTGACGTAATTTATGGACGGCTATAGAGGTTTGAATTTTGACTCCATTAATTTATACTAGGAAACTATATATTGATATTATCTACTATTTAAAAATAAATATTGTAATTTTTATTTTATCAAGAAGATTTCAATTAAAACAAACAAATTTTGGAAATAATTGGGAAAAATGAGAATAAATGTCTCAGCAAACGTATTTCTATACCTTACCTGGATCTCTCATTGCCTTGGTTTTTCCCTCATTATCTCGTCCTTATTTTAACTTCTTTACCCATTCCAATCAAACAAATTTATCCAAGCCTTTAAAGTTTTCCTTAGACAATTCAACGATTGCGGTAAAATGTGCTTCTGCTAAACTTTCTGCCTTAGGCTTAACTCTACGTATTCAAGTGGTTTGAAAGTTTTTCAATATTAAGGAACTGAATTGAATATTAATTGTTTTCATTACTTTACTCTACATTTTCCTTTAATCTTAGGAAAATCATTTCGTCTTATTCATGGAGTGAAATTATTTGGAGATCTCATTATAAAGGACTATATATTTTATAAAATGTTTTAGGAATAAAGTAATATACGTAAATATTTTTGATTGAAAATTTATGTCAAATACAAAAGAAAAATTCTTCACTCAATCAAATTAAAAAAAACAACTAATAGGTGCTTCATTTTGTTAAATAATGGTATGTTTTCAATTTCATTTCAATCGGTTGAACGTTGTGGAAAAAATCGTCGACGAAAAAAAGGAATCTATTACATACATACATAGATACATACATGCCACGGACTAAATGAAAAAATTGCACTTTTGGGGCTCTGGGCTAGAACTCATGTAATTTTTGGCAAAACCGTCACGTCCTAAAATTCAACCTAAATGAATACTACAATGTGTGACTTTGGTTGAAACCATCGGTTTCGTACTCTTTACCTGAGGATCTTTTGAAGTCTCGCTTGCCGGGAGGCCGATTTCAATACTTTATCTGCTTCGCATGGATAAAGTAAAAATGGAGAAATGGCTTGCGCCTTGTTTTTTTAGGGTAGTCATACCCTTAACTGAACTGTCAATTCAGTTGTCTAAATACCAGGGGCTCCCATGATAGGAGAAGTTGCTATTAATTAAAGTAGTTCTTTCACAAATGCAAAAATTCAAGAAGTCTTTGAAACTTGGAATATAAGTCATTAAAAGCACATTACACACACTGTTAAAATTTTAAGACGATTACCACACCAAACATGAAATAATTGCCATTAAAAATTACATTTTTTACATATCGTAGATAGGGAATGGGTGGGGAAATGATCATTATTTTATTTTTTTTCATTGAAGGACTTTCACCTCTTGATGAAAAACTAATATTTGTTAGAATAATATATTCAGAGTAACTTAAAAAAAATTGAAATTATTTACCACGTAGTTTTGATAAAAAAAAAAAAAAAGAAAGATATTTTGGCGATTATTTTTAGTGGAGGGGATATAATATCAATGGCTTGAAAACAATCGATTCATAAATAGAATATAGTAGCGTAAAATGTACAGTCACGTTAAAAAAACATAACCTAAAATTTTAACACCGCTCATATTTATAGAGTGGTTACGAGGCTAAAACTTTTTGTATTGATTGTCACAAAAGAAATCTCCTTAATGACCGGGCTGATTCTATTTCTGGCAAACAGCGAACGTGCCAAAACAGGTTTGAACATAATTTTGTCATATGCAGCTCACTTTGCTTAAAATATTCATGTGCACATCTCTTTTTTTATTTTCAATTCATTCTAAATAATTTCTTTAGAAAAGTCATGAAATATAAAAGTTAAAAAAAAAACAACACATTTTTATTTCAATTTTAGGTGGAATAAATTTAAAAAATTTCCCGTTTTATAGCTTTTTTGTTTTGTTTCATTCGCTTGACCGCCGACACCATTTTTAGGACATAACGAATTTAAATGCACGACGTTCCACATGGTCTATAATTTCTTCACCTGAGTCATTCATTAATATTGGCCTTGGCGCTGGCTGTAGAAGAATCCCAGACGGACACACTCATCCTAAAAACGTTTTCGTCAAAGTGTTAAAATGACATTTGTTATGACTCAGGTGTCAGGAAGTCATCAGCGAATAAGTGAACAAAAGACTATATAAAAAATATACATAAAAAACAAAACAATAATATTCATCAATTTTAGAAACACACCTCTAAATAAGAAAAACGAATAGATCAATGAACTTAACTATCTATTAACTTTTTACTTTACTCTACACAGTATGGAGAAGTATTGTATTCGTGCAGGAAAAGGTGGTGTGTGTTTTTGCTTCGTTCATTTTATACATCTCCAAAAGTGCAAAAAAATATTCTTATATTAAAATTAATCGCTATAACAAAGTTAGGTCTACAAAATAGTGTTATATAGTGAACTAATTGATTAAAGCTCTGGTAGTTTAATATAATTCTTTGAAATATACTAAGTATAGGGTCTGGTAATAAAAATTAAGCGGGAGATAAATGTAACCGAATTTATCGCGCGGAGAATTTACCACTGCTCGAAGCCCCTAAAACCTTAGTAAATTGGATATTAAATTGTATCTAAGTTTCTGAGATTGGCTCGTGATCCCGGCTTCTTTTCCTTCTACTCTGTTCTTTTCACGATGGAGGGGCCAGCCCATACAGGCCTTTAGGGGATCCATCTTCTGGTGTATCTCCTTTTCACATCAATATCATTAAAAAAAAAAATTTGATTTGAAAATTTCATTTACTCGGAATTTACCATTCACCCTTAATCTTTAAAATTTTAAAATTCTTGATTTTCTCTTAAGTTAGACTTTATTATCTCTAAGTTCTATAAGTAACAAAAATTCTAGTACTTTTATAATATTTAATTCTCTCTTTCTCTCTATAAAAACATTTGCATTTTATGTGCATAGAGTTTAATAACAAAAATGGAAAACTTGGAAGTTATTGGTTTTTAAATTAAATTCATATTTCATTTAAATGAGAGAGAAGCAAATGAAAACACAGGCAGCTGTCGGACAATATATATACTATATATATATATATATATCATCATCAGCCTGTCGATATCGACAATCCACTGCTGAATATAGGCCTCTTCCATCAAATGGAAGGGGTTGGCATTAAGTCACCACGCTTGCCAGACGGATTGGTGACTAGGAATCAGATTATAGCCGGTCAAATATCAATGCAGGGACTCGGACTCGAACCCGGGACTCCCTCTTAGAAGGCTAGTGTCTTTAAGCCTCGGCTAATCCGATTCCCCTATATATATATATATATGCAATTTTTTAATATCGTGCCTCATTCCTTCTTAAATACGATCGTACTCGTATATAGGGATATACACGTATATACGTATAGGTTTGGCTAGTCATTGCAAAAATAATATGCTGAGTTTCGTGATATTTTTTTAAAACATTAGCTATTTATATCACGATGTGCTTACGCCAAATTTCATAATTTAAAAATCTGGGATTCAAGTTTTGTAAAATTAGAAGAGTAATTAAAATTTTCTTATGTTTTTAGATTAAGTTTTATCTTCATGAAAAATTTAGATTCTCAAAAATGTTAAAATGTTGTCATCATTAAAGTTAAGCTGTGGTTTTGTTACTTAGAATTATCACTAACTCAAGGATTATTCACCAGCTTTCTTATGTTCACGATCTTCTGACGATACCTCAAAGGAAATTATTAAACTCTACTTCGTAGATGACAATGCAGGCTCGATCAATGGGAAACGATAATAAGACGTTATTATCTATAGGTACTAGCTAAACAAATAGATCTCAGCTTTAGCTTAACTTTTTCACACATGTAATACACAAATATTTTAGATATTTTAAGACATCATTTATACAATGATGTACTTATTTATACTTAGGCACTTTAGCCTTCTGTTCAAAACTAAAACGGGATTTTATTACTATTGATATACCTTAGTCAGTCGGAAACTAAATAAGATGCAAACTTGAAATTTACAAGTTATATGTTTTATTCTGAATCAAAAATTGTATTAAAATTTTAATCGAATGATTATTTTGGGGAAGTATGAATTTTTGGTGTGGTCGAAAATAAAGAACATTTTTTATCATGAGGGTGTGAATTACATTCCCACGAATTCTCTCTTTATCAACATGAAATATAACGAATATGACATCTCAAGTATTTTAGAAGATACAGAAAAGCGAGTTAAGCTCGCACTTAGCCAGATTTTTTTATTTCGAGTCTCTACCTTGAATATAATAGGCATATTGGAAGTACCAATTTTTTCGATAACAAGTTTGAAGTTTCTTGGGTGTTTAGAAGTGCATCAAGTCTAGAAGCGCCTCATTGAAACACTTCTAATTATTAGTAGTAGGGAGTCTGGTTAGCTGAGCCGGCTAACGCACTGGCCTCGCTTCGGCATCGATCGATTATGACGATGTTGGAGTGGAAGGCCGGGGTTCGATCCTGGCTGGCAAATAAAAATCTCTACCGGCTAAAAACTCGGCTCCCTCACTAACCCTACTAACACTTTACTTATGTGCTGTCTAAATGGGATTTGTTCCCGGTGACAATAAATAAATAAAAAAAAATTATTAGTAGTAATATAGGTTTATACAAAGCCGTAGCGTGGGTGGTGCTAGCGGTGCCCCGGCACCAGGCGCAGAACGATAAAGGTGCTGGAAGACAAAGGCGCCGAACGATAAAAGTGGCGAACAATAGAGATGCCGTTTTAACCTTGAACATTTTTTTAGTAATACAGTAATGCATTTAATTTAGTATAATTTTTCAATATATTTCAAAGATGATTTTTCAGTTGAGCCTAGTACTCATATCAGTAGATTCACACAAATGAGAATACAATTTTGTTACATTTCACATTCCTTTTTTGAGAATATTTAAGTGTGTGAAAGTTAGAGTGAGTGGTTAAAGTGTAAAAATAATATATTCGTAGTTGTATAAAAATATATATCTACATTTATTTCTAAGTATCATTCAATTTATTTAAATAATTTTTATTACGTATAAAATGTATCGTTTAATATATTCTCTAATTTGTTTGTATGTAATTTCAAATTAGTTAAAAGTTAACATTTTTTTTATTGTAATAAAAAATATAAGAAAGGGCGCCGTAATATCACGCTACGGCCCTGGGTTTATATCTCTTTCCCACTTATAATCCACCATTAGGTACTTTCAAGTGTGTGTGATTTGAAAATCCCTTTATTCCTACTTAATACATCAATTACTATTTTGAGAAGGGCTTAATATAGAAGATGAATTTAAAAGAGTTCTATATTATTGATCGTGAATTGACCAAGCTCCATGCCCAGCTGTGCCCTCCAATCAACCCCAATTGAAGTGAATGATGCGCAAACATTTCCATTCAATTTACGCCATACATAAACGAAGAACGCCTACCGAACAATTCAACCAAGTTATTTGATTATTTCGAGAAGCCACATAACAATCCAATAAAAAACGAACGACCATTTTACTTGTGGTCATTTAAAATCAGATGTTTAATGGGAAAATTACTCTTTCAATTGAAAGTAACAGAGTCTCTGATTTGCTTGTAAATAATGTTACGAGGAAAATAGATGACATCAGCGAAAACGATTTATAAATATACATTAAAAAATTACATCATCAATATTATATAAACTATATTATTCGTTATTATGATTATTTTGATTGATTCATTTTCTAATAGATACTAATCGACATTAAGAATTAATATATAGAAAGACAAAGCAAAAGAGTAGGGAGGTCTAAAAAAACAAATTTTTATTTCAGAATTTTAAAAGATATATCTAATATTAGTCGGTACGAAGCCAAAGTAGCCGAATAGCCATGGTATTAAATTCACTCGAAATTTTATTTATTTTTATTTATTTAATTTTTTTTTATTTACTGTGATTTAAAAATGTCTGAAAGTTGGAGAAAATATTTTTAACCAGATTTTTTTTTTCTTTTTCTCTGACTGTCTGGAGGATTCCATTGCCCACGATAGGCCAAAAATGAACTCGTAAAAATTTTGTTTTGTCACCAAAATAATTTTATTTTCAATACCGAGAACTGATTAAATTTTGGTCTTTCTAGATTTTGAACCTCCAGTTCAAAAATGCAGTAAATGTCATTTTTAAAACATTTTATTGAGATTTTAAAGGGCATTGAAAATACAAACATTTCGGCACTTTCTAGATATGAGCCAGAGGCGATCTATAATAGAATAATAGTAAATCTAGCATTAACTAGCGATCTCGATTCTCTGGCCCATCGTAGAACCGTCTCCACTATTTTATTTTTCTAAAATAAATACAACCATATTACGTTTGTTCTGACGAAATAAAATATATAAACAATTCCCCTAAAGCCTCATTTGCGTGAAACACACTAAAACATTCAAAATTCCTTCGCAATTAAATTAGATAGAAATCGAACAAAATGTTTTCTCCTTATGACTTCTAGATAATAGAACCATTTTCCCGTATTTCTCTTTCCAACACATATCCTACAATTAAATAGCTTAAAACCCGGATCCACAAGATCAGATACCTTCAACTCCGACCCAATCCATGAAATTTTTTCTATTCTCCTTATTCTTTCAACCATTCAAGGGTGCACTTTAACCTATAGAGGGTGTACCTTCTTAGTAAATCTCCTTGCATAAATTTCATTAAAAACACTGGAAATCTTAAGAGTAAGAATAAAATGCGTTCAGACTCATCTCATCTCTCAAAAGATTTGAGGTGAATTTGAGCTTTATATAGTAATGAGTTCAGATGGGCGTAAAATTGCGCCGGGCTTGAAAATACAGCCAAGTTTACACTCACCAGCTTTTGCTACTAAAGTAATCTAGTCATTTCAAGAGAGGTGGATCTTGAAGATTAGTAAAAATCTCAGATACTAATTTTTTCATGAAAACAAAATTCCATCGCTAAGCATTTAGAAACATTCGTTACTGTTTATTTTATAGTAATAGGTATAAATAAAATTACATCATCAATATTGTATAAACTGTAATTCTTTATTAATATTATTTAGATTTATTAATTTCCAAAGAGGCTTTAATTGACACGCGGAAACATCAAAAGGCGAAATAAAAAGAGAACGAAGCTTATATATACCTATAAAAAACAAACTATTAATTTCTTATGTTAGATATTTAAAATATTATTTGTAATATTTTCATATTACGTAGCTCGTTATCAGATTTGTAAATATTTACCTAATTATGAAATTCAAATGCCGTAATATTTATTAATCCAAGGGCGAAATTTTGGTGATATGCGTATTTAGATAATAATTCTGAAATTATTTTCAGATTAAAATTCTTGATATTTTTGTAGAGTGCTGAAAGCCTGGTGCGTAGGACGCTGCAGGCTCTTAGGAGTTCAGTGGTCTGGAAATAGTTGTACGTTAATCTCTTTATATGATATTTAGCATCTATAATTGAAAGATTTTACATATAATTTAGATATGAAGAAATTTTTACTTTCACATTTATATTCATAGAATATAATGGGGAAGTATTGCGATGGCCAGTCTGGGTCCTGACTCTTTGAGAGTATCTCAGAGATGAAAAAAGTTCATTTAATTTTGTAACTTCTAGGTGGAAGGAATCGATGCCCTTAATAGTTGAAAATCGAATTTAGGACATGAAACGAGAAATTCTGGTCCCCAGAGGTCAAAAAGGGGCCAAAAATCCATTGGTCAGTTCGTACTTATGTACCCAGCTGCGTTTCGCAACCATAAGTCTCAGAGCTACGAAATTTGAAGCTTAAGCTCGATATAGGCTAGAAGGAGCACAGTAAGCTTGAGTTGTTTACCAAAAAAGAATTTAGTCTTTTTGATTTTAAGTCGATTCTTCCACGTTTTCAGTAGAGGTTGCCATTAATAGTCAAAACATCAAAAATGGAATACAATAAGGTTATTCCTCTAGTAGTAGATAAGAATCGATCGTTATTTTTGATTTTAAGTCGATTCCTCCATGTCTTCAGCAATGGTTACCAATAATAATCGAAACGTCAAAAATCCAATCTAGAATTGTTATTCCTCAAGTATTAGATGAGAATCGATGGCTATTTTTGATTTTAAGTCGATTCTTCCATGTCTTCAGCAATGGTTACTAATAATATCCGTAACGTCAAAAATCCAATGTAGAATGGTTATTCTCCGACTATTAAATGAGAATAGATCATTATTTTTGAATTAAAGTCAACATGACCTGCAAATCGCAAGTGATATCTGATTAATAATAAAGGAATAAACATATTGATATTTCAAATGAATTTGGATAAAGTTTAGCATCGATCCGTTGCAGTTTATTTTTATATCTCATATAAGTATAATAGATATTACTATTATTTTCTCAATATAATTTATCTTAAGAAGTTTTGAAATCAAAAATACTGACCCGAAACGTCATTTTAATTCTCATATTTTGATTGATTTTGACTCGGAGCCAAAAAAGCTTGACCGCACCTGATCTACACCTAGATATTTAATATATTAAGATTAAACACTATTTTTGAATTGTAATATTTTTCAAAATTCAATCTTCCCTTCGAGGTAGCCTACTGAAGAAAAATAAAAACAAAAAGCAAATCAAAGTTGCCAATGGATATGTCTAATTTATATTTCAAAAGGATTCAGCCTTTTGATACTTGAGTTCGACACCCGAGGAACTCTTCTGAACTCTAAATTAAACACTTTCATACTGCCTTTAAATTAATTTTAATTATAGCAGACAACTCTCTCGATGTGCAAGCTGCTGATAAGAAAATTAAATGTCGCAATGTAGTGTTTTGATTTATCAAAATAAATTACATAACTTTATTTACTTTTGATATAAATTCAAGCCGGAGGAAAATATGAAAAAATTTTCAAGCTTGGTACGCTTTCTGAAAATGTTAGTAAATTGGCAATGTTTTGGCAGCGAACTTTGATCATATGTGTAGTTTAAAATAAAGTCAATTTTCCGATAGCAGCAGAGTTTTGTTTTAATGAAAAAATGAATCAGTTTCTTCTATTTAATCCGAAATTATATATATAATAGTAACAATAATAGTAGGGAACTGGATAAAATTAAAAACACAGTTTTTTTTATTAAATGGGCCAGACGTTTCGTCAGTTTATTCTGACTTGCTCAGTGGTCCATTTTATCACTCTGTCAAAAAACATTATAGACATTTATTTATGTGTATTGTGTAGAATAGCATAGGTATAGTATTTCAGATTAAGAAAGTCGCGAGAGATTGTCACCTAGTAAATCTGAGGTGTTAAGATAATTTTTATTATATGTCAGAAGGGTAGTACTAACTCTTTCGGAAATTGAATGAGTATAATAAGTCAAATAAGAACCAACCTCTCAATCATTCGTAATTTTTTCATCACTATTACCTTTTGAGCATAGGATTCTTCGCTTGTCTTACACGAATTATTTTTGAAAAATAGAAAAATAGAAAACATTGTACAATTTAATTTTTTTCCCATTTCATTTTTGTAAATGTTCAGGACATTATAAATTATATAAAAATATTTTATTCCTTTTAATTATTATTAATTACTTATTTCTTTAATTTACTTAATTTATAGACAATACTATATATCAACATTTATAATTTAAACAATAAATATTTTATTGTATATCTTATTTAGCAAATCATCAAAACTTTCCTTTCACACCGAAAAATGAAAAAAAATTATTAAATTTAAAAAAACGCAGAAGTAAAAAGTAGAAAATAGTTACAATTTTATTTATTTTAAATTTTAAAGTTAATAAATACTTTCGACTTTTATCAGCTGTTGAATCAAGTCGATCCCGCCCCATTTCCTACTAAGTCACAAGAACACATACTTTTGAATCTTTATTATAAAAAATCTAATTCTTAATAAATAATATGACTTGCGATTTGAATTATTCTATTTCTTCACCTTGAGGTACAAAAAAGTAAATTGTATAAAAATTTCATCTGAATAATCTCACCTCTTAGTTATCATTAAATTATAGGTGATAATAAAAACTTCCATTACTTTAAAATTAATAACATAGCTTTGCATTCTCTACTCCATAATATAATAAACAAATTTAACATAATAAAAACTTCAATATTTTTTTTGGATTCCATTAGTGAATTTGATAAACCATAATATAAAATCCGGTCAACCAGGTGGTCTGGAATTCTTTCGAGCTCCAGGCAGCAGCTCCAGTTATTATTCCCGGCCTGCCCACATCTTCCCTTTCACAACACCCCTATAATTAGATGAATATTCATCGAGCTGCTTAACTAGGAAATCGCTACTAATTCAATATTATGTCTTGGGAGAATTAGATCTTGAATTTGATAGATCAAATGACGCAGCCTACTCTAGAATAGATATTAAGTGGATTAAATTTAAAGTAATGGAATTATATCATGTTCACGTCCAGACAATATTATTACTTTGATAGAAATCGCTTAATCGACAATTCTGAAAGAGCCGTTCGTCTCTTGGGAAGTCATTTAAATTATGAATTAAATAGCCATCTAATTTGGCAGCTCTCCTGGGCTTCCTATCTCTCGAGTAGGTGAATGGAAACCACTGGATCTCGAATGGAGTCGAGCTGTGCTTTATCTCTAATGACATTAATTATAATGAAAGGCTTTATATTAGAATATTTTATATGCATCATATAAATATTTTTAGATTCACAAAAGTTTATCATCATCATATGGGCATAAAAAGAAAAGTTAGCGAAAAAAATTGCGAAATAAAAAAGCACACGTCGAAACACCGGATTTTATTGAGGGATAATTTTAGGATGAGATAAGAAAGAAAAGGTAAAAAGGAAGGCCTATATTAAGATCCCACTAAAAACATAAATGTGAAAAAATTAGCCAATTTCTATCTACCACTTGATTAAGTCATCAAAAGATTAGAAATCTAAACGGTCCTATAAATCTCAAAATCTAAAAAATATTTTTATAAAAAAAATAAAATCGAATTCGAAAAATTAAATGCAACAAATAAAATAATATACTTAAAAATAAAATAAAATACACTAAAAGGTATAAAATAATTATTATCTTATTTAGTTACAAATAAACGATGAAATATTAACATGAAATTACTTTTTGAAGTCGGTGCCAAACAAACTATACCTATAAGCGAGCGTACCCGCCAAACGTACTAAGATCCGTCGAGCGCGATTCATAAAATGTATATGTTTGACACCGACTTCAAAAAGTAATTTCATGTTAATATTTCGTCGTTTATTTGTAACTAAATAAGATTCTAATTATTTTATACCTTTTAGTGTATTTTATTTGATTTTTAAGTTATTATTATTTTGTTTGTTGCATCTAATTTTTTTGAAGTCGGTTTTATTTTTTTTATGAAAATTATTTTTATATTCTCTTTTTAGCGATGTTATTAATAGTGACTTAATATAATACCTTGCATGCATCTCGTAAGAGAAAGCGTCGAGCGAATGAATCAGAAAATAATAATTCAATTCATAAATATAGATATTCTCTCGAAACGTTTGCGGGTTTTAAATGAATGTTTTCAGATTTTTTTTATAAAAGATTTTATTTATTATAATTTCGATTATTTGGTCATAAGAATTGGAGATTTTCGTTATTTCGTCGTTGATCATATCTTCAGAACTTGACCAAATTAATATGTTACCATCCCTAAGGTACCCTCTTTCCATTAAAAAAAGAATCATTAAAATCGGTTCATAAACAGAGAAGTTATGCCTGAACAAACATATAAAAAAAAGTCCAATACCAATGAAAAAAACGGGACCAATCGGAAGCTAGACTGGACCCAATGGAAAAAAATCATCAAAATCGGTTCATAATTGGCGGAGATATGAGGTAACATAGACAAAAAAAAATTCAGTCGAATAGAGAACCTTCTCCTTTTTTGAATTCGGTTAAAATGAGTTCTCAACTTAAGATTAAATTTTAAATAAGTGACATTTTTTCAGGCAAATATTATACTTGCAATTTTTTTAGGCAAATACCTTTCATAGATATTCAAGATGGTCAAGTCTAAACCTAAAGAGATAACACTTTTTTTACTTTATTTCAGAATTAATATTGAAAATCTTATTTTTGATTTTAGAATCGACATGAATCCTTGCATCGTTAGAAATTAGAAATTCTTTTTGTGCCTGAACAAAGTGGCAGAAGAGAATTTGGTTTAATTTTTTTTAGATACATTTTTAGTGAGATATCAAAACTGTATGTAGAATTGTTATTTTAGACGAACACGGGACAAGCAATACCGAAATGGCTTGAAACTAAATCTTAAATTTTTTACAGGATCATGAGCGACATATGTATTTTTCTTGTTAGAAGTGAAATGAGAAGCGTAGTTATATAGGTGGCAATAAGCGTTTATTTGAAAATATTTTGTTTTAACGAGAGTAACAAAGATGTTGATTCATGCTGTGGATGCTGTGCATCGCTAAAATTTCAAACATTTAGATTATTTTCGAAGGAGACAATAAAAGCGTGTGTTTCTGCTGGAATTATAAATTTTATTTATTTATAACGAGACTATAGTTTCGAGGCTTTGCCCTCCCATCAAATCTTATATGGATTCACAGGAATTAATTTATGAATGAAAGGTTAAAATCTTTCATGTGATTAGGTTAAGAAATTGTACAGTGTGGGCAAGTTTCTTAACCTAATCACATGAAAGATTTTAACCTTTCATTCATAAATTAATTCCTGTGAATCCATTGTAATAGACTGATGAAGAGGGCAAAACCCTCGAAACTATAGTCTCGTTATAAATAAATAAAATTTATAATTCCAGCAGAAGACATACCTTTTATTGTCTCCTTCAATATATAAAAATTCTGCTACTCTCGGCAAAAAAACTTTCAATTTAGAGTATTTTTCATTAATATATAAGGTCGACTTCAAAATTTCAGGAGTATCTTTAAATTTTCAAATTATTATTTCAAATGTTTCTATAAAAAACATTTTTTTGTTTTGAAAAGTAATATATTGGTTCTCGAAATGAAATAAAATTGTTGCATAGTTTCAAGGGGAAATTAAAATGAATGATTTTTCCTAAAAGGGTGCTGATAGAAGGTTTGAAGTCGCTGTCTTGTATATATTCCAGTTCAAGGTTGTCTGAGACAAGTCCTCACGAGTTTTACTCGAATAAAATTAGTTCTCGCTGAGGAATTATTAAAATAATAATAATACAAAAAAGGAATAAATAAAGATGATTCGAGAATTTCTGGACCAATCCATTTCTAAGAGCTCTTAATATATAAGATCGGAAATATCTAAGAGTGCTATTTAGACAAGTCATAACTTGCTTATAGCAATAGAAATAGGAGAACGAGTATAGCCGGGCTTGTATGGGAAATCTGCCCCCCGGTCTTTTTCGATTTGCACTTGGGGGATCGATTTGACATTAAATAAAAATAATTCAGCTAAATTTTTAGCTCTTTATCTCAAGCGTTTTTTGAGATTTTCAAAAAACAAACCTCTTTTTTGATTTATCAAAATTAATGAATGGGGATTTTTTCTCCAATTTTTAGAAGTAAAAGGGATGAAAAAACACTTTCATTATGAATCTCAGGTGGAAAGCCGATTTTTAAGAACAGAAATAAAACTATAATCATTTTTTACCGTGTTATTTAAAAGTGTCCACCTACAAACTATGTCAGAAAATGTCTTCTATACTCCTTTACAATTAGGAATTTTTTCATTTTTTTTGAAGTGGTGGAACATTATAAATAAATAAATATAAACTATTTTTTTTTCAAAATCTTGCGTTTGAACTCATTAAAACTCTTATACTGCTAGAGAAATATATAGAAAATAATTTTTCAACTGAAAAAACACAACTTACTTACAAAAATACTTGTGCCCATAATTATGAAAGTGGACTAAGTCAAAAAATTAAAAAAATAGTTTTTTCATATTTTATGTTCCGTCCATTTAAAAAGTACAGTAATAAGATGTCGGTTTTGAAAAATCTCATAAAATTGGACCTGTTAAGTGTATTTCTAGTTGTCTCATTATACAGAATTCGAATCTTGTTTATTTTATAAAACTTTAAATATCTTGAAACTAACAATCAATGACTTAGACCACTTTCATAATTATGGGCACATATTTAAAAATTAAGAAATGCATTACTTCAAAAAATAATTTTTAAGAAAAAAATAAAACCGACTTCAAAAAAATTAAATGCAACAAATAAAATACACTAAAAGATATAAAATAATTATTATTTTATTTAGTTACAACTAAACGACGAAATATTAACATGAAATTACTTTTTGAAGTCGGTGCCAAACATTACCTTTTATGAATCGCAGTCGACGGATCTTACTTAGTACGTTTGGCGGGTACGCTCGCTTATAGGCATAGTTTGTTTGGAACCTACTTCAAAAAGTAATTTCATGTTAATATTTCGTCGTTTAGTTGTAACTAAATAAGATTATAATTATTTTATACCTTTTAGTGTATTTTATTTGTTGCATTTTATTTTTGTGAAATCGGTTTTATTTTTTTCTTAAAAATTATTTTTATTTTTCTCTTTTTAGTGATGTTATTAATAGTGATCATATAATCAGAACTTGACCAATATATTAATTAATATATTAATATGGCACCTTCCCTAATATACCCCCTTTCCAATAAAAAAAGAATCATCGAAATCGGCCCATAAACAAAGAAGTTAGGCCTGAACAAACCTAACAAAAAAGGTCTAATACCAATGAAAAAAACGGGACCAATCGGAAGCTAGACTGAACCCAAAGTAATTTTTTTTTTCAAAATCGGTTCACAATTGGCGGAGGTATGAGGTAACATAGACACAAAAAAAAATCATTCGAATAGAGAACCTCCTCCTTTTTTGAAGTCGGTTAAAAAAATAAAGGACATTAAAATTTTTTGAATTGACGTTAAAAATTTTCTTTTTAAATTTCTAATCCATTCAAATATTAGTCCAATTTAAGTTTATGAATAAGCGAATAGTTGGTTCGCACAAAAAGAACACATAGTATGGTCCTTGATTTATATTTTCCCTCATAAAGAAGAAAATGAGATTTTGTATTTTTAGATAAATGAAATCAGATAAAGTCAAATAAAGCTGAACCAGACTTACGACTGATTCCCCTCTGATGATGATTATAATGATGATGATAAGGTCATCAGTCTGATGAGTGGTTTGACGCAACTCGCTTTCACCTCATTCTATTTCTAGCCAACGTTACATATCCCACTTAATCTTGGAAAACTAGTCTAATTAATCAAAGTCTTCCTACTTTACTCTGTATCTCTATCTCTCAATAAATCCACGGCTTCTGAAAAACTCCCTTTAATCTTGAAATTCGCTATAAAGTTAAATGCAAAAATCATAAACGAAAGTATCAAGGAAGCTTAGAAGTTTCTTAAAATGGATGAACTTTCTGATAGACATCAGAGTATCAAAAACTCCAACAAAAACTTTTTTCATCTCTTCTATGTTAAAAGAGTTCTTTTCTCATTCTTGTAAATATTATATTCTTATGACATTCAGATACATGACTCTTGGGATTTGATAAAATATACAACACATCGAATTGTACTAAAATATTTATTTGGATTGATCCTTTTCCATTCGTTTGTGTATTTTATTCGATGTATTTGTGTTTTCTTCTCTGTCGTGATCTTTCAGACTTTTAGACACACACATATATACAAACACAGTGACTATTTAATTGAATATGTCAATTTAAATAATGACAACAGAAATTGCGAATTAAATGACCAATAAACCAGGGTGGCTGTCACCGTTTGAGAGCCCCGAGAATTGATATTATCTCTCTGGATTCTTTCTCAATGGGATGACCTGCGGGGGCGGCCACCATGGGGCGTAGGCTTCCTCAGACCAGGCCACCCACGAGACCGAAACCCTTTCGTAAACGACAACAAAGTGTAACTTAATACTCTTTCGATACTTTAAACAAGATCGATATTTCTCAATAGGGTTGAATAGAAAACAGATATTTTTTTTTTTGAAACTTAAAACCGAATTTCGCCGCCCCAGTACCTTCAAATAACAGCTTAATGAAACATTCACGAGGTATTGAGTATTCCTAATAAATACGCTACTGACTATGAAATCAACTAATAAATGAAATATATTTTGAAGGGTCTAAGTATGTGGGTGAGCCGACTGTGGGTCGGTGGGTAGAGTGTTGGCCCGCTGACTCGAAGATCGCTGGTTCGAGACCGAGTCTCGGCAGATAGATATTTGCAGTCGCCTCCTCTTGGAAAGTAATGGCAACCTGCCAAGAGTATAATTGCCTAGTAACCTCTCCAAATTAACCGTTCGGAACCGGCGTTAAAAAGTAGGTCCCGTATATCTGTGTAAAACAACTAAACACACTCAGCACAAGTATATGTGGAGAGGAGCCGACACCCGTTTTGGGTATGGCACTCGAAGAAGAAGAAGTATGTGGATGAATATTTCTTATTGTTTTTGCTTGATTGTATGAGTTTTGTTTTTTATTGAATTAATTTAAATTTAAACCTGGTTCGTTTTTTACCCGGATATATAATCTATACCCTGTAAATATATAAAAATAAAATAGATATACCTAGTGTATAACTAAGTATATATACGTATCAGCATCTTATTTAATAACTAAAATAAATAAACTTTGAGAGTTAATTAAATTACTAGACTAGGTAGGTTTCATATAAATAAAACAAATATATTTTATGAGTTTTTTCTCGATATATACACCTATTTGGGGTTATCATCTCATCTTCAGATACACTTTTTTGTATATTTTTAATAAATATTTTAGTTTACGGCAAAAAATAGATTTTATTAGTATCGCACTTAAAGGCGACAATAAAATAGTTTGTCTTCTGGGGGATAAATAAATTTTTAAATTTATTTATAACGGGACCATAGTTTCGAGGGCTTTGCCCTCTTCATGAAAGTTTCACACATCAATTCTTGTGAATCAATTGAAATAGACTGATGAAGAGGGCAAAGCCTCGTTATAAAAATAAATTTAAAAAAATATTTTTCCACCAGAAGACATTATTTTATTGTCTCCTTCAATTTATAAAAATTTTGGTACTTTCGGCAAAAAGAAACTTTCAATTTAATCGTACTTGACGTCCATTAATTAACTTTCTTTTCTCAGAGGCAGCTCAAGAGTAATTCGTTTAATATATCTTTATGGACAAATTGAAAATCTCCACTTGAACATTTATTGAACAGCAAACAAAATCACTAGCCTATGAAAACTAATTTATCTTAAAAATATACCATTACAATAAATTAGTTACTACTCTAATACTATAACTTAAACTAATTATGTAGGTACCTAAAAATAAATACAAACATGATATCCAAAAATAGATCCTCTCAGTAACAAATGATTCCCAGATGTGGTGTCATTTTTTAAAGAGTTCCTCCCAGGAGTATAATCGACCATTGAAGTGAACCTCATTTACTCACACTCAACAAATCGTCGGGATTAATTCATAAAAAACATGCCAAGAGGGGATTCCAATAAATTTAACAACTTTAACATAACAAAAATAAATTCTCGGACAAAATAGAACATAAGTTGTGCTTTTTTAATCATCATTAGCGATTTAATGGATTTAGCATGGTTATAATATTTAATTCCAAAAGTGAAATGCGGTAAAATACTTAATTATAGAAAATCAAGAGAGATGGTCAACTAATAAATCCGAGATATTATGGATTATTTTTATTACGTTAGAAGGGTTGTTTCACCCCTTCAGTTTAAATTATTCAAGGGGTGAAACAATTTTTCTAACATGAAAAAAATAATTCATAAAACCTCGGATTTATTAGTAGACCATCTCTCTTGATTTACTATAAAAATTTAACGCTATTACTATCGACATTTGTATTTTTTATTAAATACTTAATACTTCAATAATAGAAAATGAAATAAACCTTATATTAAAATATACAATTTCTCTAGAAATAGTATGGTAGGTGGTCTAAGCAGAAAAATATTTCTGAATAAAAAAATAAATCAACACCCCTGTCTCCCTCGTGTATTTAAAAGATATTTATTGTGGATTCTTTTCACATTGTGTTTGAAATATTTTCATAATGTAAGAAGGAGAGTGGGGGTTATTTAGTTTTTCATATTTTGACGTCAATCTATTAAGATCGTGTTACAGGATGTCAGACAAGCGAGGATCAAAAGCCTATATATAATATGTATGTATACTCGTATATGTATTTATATTAAGAAAAACAACATTCATCTTTCTGTTTTTAAATATTCTTTTAAAAAAAGTATTAGAAAATAAATAATTTTATTAAGAATTGAAATTTGATACAATTCTAAAATTTATTTGCCCTGGCATCTCCCTAGGTCTTGAAATAGAAATAATTCATTAACATTTCTCCTCCGGGCATAATATGTAAAATTTGAAATAGTGAGTACCTGAGTAGCACAATGTTTTCAAACTATATAGTAATTATATAGTGCCTATATAGATTCTCCCGAAATCTCGTATAGGCACTATGTAGTTACTATGTAGTTTGAAACATTGTGATACTAGGATAATCTGGGTTAATAATTTTTCTTGCTTACTTGGGTGGTAAAACTGACAATCTCTAAGAGCCTTCCAGCGGGCTACTTATAATAAAAATATAAAATAAATTAAAATTATTTTGAACTAACTTGAAATCTTACTATGATACTTTAAATATGTATTTAGTATTAGAAGCTGAAACGTTTTGAAACAGGCATTTTAATTTTTAATTTCATCTAGGGCAGTCCAACCAAAAATAATTTTACAAATTAATTTGGTAAAATATCTTTTACATATAAACGATTTTTGTTTTTTGTTTTCGAAAAAGATGGTGACCTTTATCATTTATTAGTGAAAGAATTTGATTGATATAGATTATGATTAGGATGGGTAAAAATTACGTTCAAAAAACGTCGACAGAGCAAAAAGATTGTTGTTAAACTTATAAAAATATTAACAATTAGATTAGATTACATTTAATGAATAAAATAATGTAGACCTTCCATGATTAACTAATTTTTATTTATTACAAATACATTAAAATTATAAAATTTAGTAAAATAATTAGACTCTAAACTAGGACTAAAAGTTCCTAAGTTAGGGCAGAAATTCAAATATTTTAATAACACTTCTTAGTGAGTCTTTTGATCTAAATATAGAAAAATTATGACATTTTTGTTTTCCTTTTTTTAATCAACTAAACTTTAAATTTCGATTTATTCTCTTAAGCGCCTGTACGTCGGCAACCTGAAAGCACAAAGCTAATTTTGCTTTCAGATTCCTCACTAGGATCGCTGCTAGTGATACCTAAGCATGATTTCTGGCTTTGTTTTGTAGTAAATTTACGTTTTTTATTTATTAATACTTAAGTATTATTATACAATTTTCATTAAATACCTAAAAAAATATTTTCTCAAATCTTCAAAAGAAGAAATAATTTAAAAACAAATTATTCTTCCTTCATGTATATTGGGATCAAAAACAGAACACTTAGAATTCATTATTTAAATGTTTTTTTTCTTTTTTATGTTTCTTGATAATCTTTTGAATGCAAAAGACACTTTATTCAGAATGTGTTTCTTTTCATTGATTTACACAAATCTCGTCACTTGCGAATTACCATAGAATACCTTTCCTTTATGTTCTTCGAAATGTTTGTTGTAGTTAGATAGACTTTTTTCTTTCTTCAACTACAATTGTTTATTTTAAATAAAAAAAAAATGAGGAATAAAATGCATTGTGAATGAAGATATCTTCTATCGGTTTGACTCGAAACAAATATACGCCCAAAGGTCGAATCTTATAGCTATAGATAGATGGAGATATACGAGTAGGTGGATCAAATGGGAGTTCCGCTGTAACTGTCAAAGTGCCTATCATGTTTAGATACTTAGTTGAAATTTTATGGGAAAAAAATAAAATTGTCGTTATTCGTGATATCTTCATTTACAAGGATTGTTTGAAACGCCAGACTAGAAAGTTAAACATTCCTACTTCAAAGTGTCTCTAATTTATTTTATACAAATAGAGTTTCATAGGTAAAGTGAAATAAATGAAAACTTTTCAAAACTCCGTTTATCAGAAATTTTCGGTGATTTGGCGAATTTTGTCAGCGAAATGATATAACAAGTGAGACATAGAGGGTAGAGTTTACTGTCCACCAAAATCCCAAAAGTTCACTACTTAGA
This sequence comes from Forficula auricularia, assembly GCA_024734495.1. Lineage (NCBI taxonomy): Eukaryota > Metazoa > Arthropoda > Insecta > Dermaptera > Forficulidae > Forficula > Forficula auricularia. The sequence goes on from JALMQS010000411.1 coordinate 736,148, forward strand.
ACTGTACTATTTTCTATTTTTTCTAAGATGTTGCGCGAACGTAAAAAAGTATATTATTGATCAGAATTTAATTTATTTAGGTTATTTAAACCATAAAACAAGCATAAAATGTGTTTATTTTAAAAATTTTAACTAATAAAAAAAAATTAAAAAATATCGTGATTTTTGCAATTTTTCATAAGTTTCAAATTCGATGAGCGAGCGGAAAAGATGTTAACCGATTTTATATTCTTTTATGCCGTTTTTCTTTTTATTGTAATAGGCAACTTTTCCGCTCTAAAGCGTTTTCGAAAAAAAATTTCAGTTTTTCGACCCATCCTACTGTACGGTTTCCCGTTCAGAAATTTGATTTTTTCTGAAATTCTACTTTTCAAACCAGAAGTTTTGAAGTTAAATAGACTAACTTTAATCAGTACTTCTTTGTTTTGGGAATACTAACAAACATTTTGCACCAGAACCAATTTTCTATGATGTTCATTCTTGCTTGGGTTATCAAATAAATAAATAATAACTCATGAATATTAATTTTCTCCGCATTTTAATCAAAATAAACAGATGCATGCTCTCGTTGAATAAAATTGTTATCACGGGGAGAAAAGTTCTTGATCAACGATATCTGTTTGCCAATAGATTTCAGGGGGATGAATACCTAACAGTGATTTCTCCATGCCTAATTCTATATTTATTAAAAAGATGTCATCCCTTTTGTGATTTTCGCCAATTTAATTGTTTGCCAATAGATGTCAGAGGGTGAATCGCAGTGATTTCTCCATGCCTAATTCTATATGTATTAAAAAGATGTCGTCCCTATCGTGATTTTCGGCAATTCTATTGTTTGACAATAGATGTCAGGGGGTGAATCGTAGTGATTTCTCCATGCCTAATTCTATATTTATTAAAAAGATGTCATCCCTTTTGTGATTTTCGCCAATTCTATTGTTTGCCAATAGATGTCAGAGGGTGAATCGCAGTGATTTCTCCATGCCTAATTCTATATGTATTAAAAAGATGCCGTCCCTATCGTGATTTTCGTCAATTCTATTGTTTGCCAATAGATGTCAGAGGGTGAATCGCAGTGATTTCTCGATGCCTTGTTAAAGTTCTATAAACATATATTGAATAGATATCGCCCCTATCGTGATTTTCACAAATTGTATATTTTGACTTATGAAATTAATAAATTAAAAATAACATCATTTTAATTTTGGATTAATTTGGAATTTCCATTAGTATTGATTTTTCGGATTTTTTATCACATAAATCATAAATTATCTTGGCGTAAATACTGTTTTTAGCAGTCTTAGTGAAGAATAACCTTTTTTATAAAATTAATCTTAATATAGATTTTCTTGTAGTGAACCTGATCCAGGGAAACCGCTTAAAATTATATTTACAACTAAGTTACGAGCGTATATAATTAATAATATTTTCATTTTTTTATTATTTGTACTCGCGTTTATTGATAGTTATTTTTTCACACCTTCTAATTAGCTGTGGGGCTTGTCTTTTTGTTTCTCTATTTTCTCTCTTTTTTGTTGCTTAATTAACAATAAAAGAATAAAGCACAAGCTGTCCTAGCGAATGAATGGAATCTTCACCGCACTGAGTGTTTCTCATCTATCACTTGGTTTAACAAGCCTAGCTTTGTTTCTTAGTATAATATATATTATTGTTTACCTTTTGATATTGAATTAGGAGAGAAGTGTAAGGAACCATGAATCGAAGTAATTCAGACACTTAAGTGTTATAAAATATTTTTTTTATTTTTTTTTAATTAATCCCTCATTAAAATTTGTCAAATAACTGTCGGCTAACTTAACATGCTGAATAAAATCCTTTTTTCTTTATCATACGAGATATAGTGAAGTATTGTAATGGCGCATAAAATATGATTTGTTTATTTCATTTTTTTTTTTTTACTTTGCTTAATATTTTTGAAATATCTAAAAAATGGCTAAAACTACTTTGATAAAAAAAAAAAAATTGATCCAATTCATAGCGTTTCAGTCCACAATATAACCTTATATAGTGAACATTAAACAATTTATATTTTAAAAGATATTAATTATTTTGTTAACATGATTATTATTTAGTGGGTTAGTGCCTTGCTGTGTCAAATTTTGTGTACGCACTAGCTCAAAAACCAATAAAGATATCAAAACTAAATTTTATATTTAGATATTAATATTGGTATTAAGACCTGATTATAGATTTTCGATGAAATCAGTCTAAAAGTTAGTATTTAAAAATGTTAGCCCTTTTTCTGATTTGGATTAAATTTTCCACAGCTACTCCTTAAAACCCCGTAAAACTATTGGATAAATAATATCTTTGATTTTTTATTTATTTTAATATTCAGTAGAGAGAAATTCATATGGTAAAGTTATGAGATTGCAACTTCACCCACACACACATATATATATATATATTATATATATATATATTAATGAACGGATAGGATTACAATTTTTAACCAATACACAGTTTCCATTATTGGATAGTAGTTATGGTTTCAACAAATTTGTAATTTTATCTCTGATATGCTCCCTCAAACTCAACCTTAAATGGAGGTTAATTAGTAACAAACATAATTCTCATAATACCCATTAATTAGTCTAGAAAATATAGAGATGAAATCAATATTTACTATTCAATATTTGAAACTGAATATTGGGCTGTTTGATTGGAGGCCTTTGAAATGTGGCACTTTAGGAAAATGTTAAAGATTAATTAAGTAGATCGGATTAATATTTAGGTGGTTGAAGGAATCAATGAAGAGAGTTTTTTGAGGAAATATTTGGGGAAGGAACTTCTTCAAAGATGAAAAGAGTTTAGATGATAGAGACATGATGATTTCCTAATGGTTTATTTTATTTATTTATTTAATTTTGAAGGGGACAGGAAGAAAATTAAATAAGATTATTTTCTTGAGTTATGAAGTATATGATTATTGGGCTTTTAGAAAAGTAAAAGTATTTGTTTAAAAATATGAAAAAATTTTCTTTCTGTGAGTAGCAAGACTGTCTATTTTCAAGCAGAAATAAATAAAAGGTTCTCCTCTGCTTAATACATATAGTGATATATTAAGATGCAAATTATCCAGTTCATGCGAAGTTACTCATACACAGAAAACAAATATAATATTTATATTTAATTGTTTGCATCTATAATCAAATATTTAAAAGGATTGTAGGGCATTGGACCAGAATTTAAATCAAACGCAAAGTTTTTTAATTAAATGTGCCAAACGTTTCGTCACTGATTAGCGACTTATTCAGTGGCTCATGTTATAAACTTATTTGTCAGGTGTTATAACTACAAGAGAAAACATTCCAAAGAGTGTCTACACCGAATCATTCAATTTGTTATCAAGACAATATAAAACATTAAAAAAATTATAACACTCTGGTCTCCCTTCAAGTCGAATATATCTTTCGCCTTTTACATAAAAATCAAAATTGAATAAAATCTTTCATCAAGCATTAAATCTATTTTAAACGAGGGGTGAACTGCGACCTAATATCGTGTACACCTACTTCCACTTCCACTTTCATTTTCAAGTAGAAGACAATAGATGAAGGAGCATTATCTAATGAATTCCAAAATAATTCCAAATGATTCGAAAGACGTGTACACCTAATTCCAATCGCTATTCACCCCTCGATTTTTAATATAATATTTATAAGACTGAAGATGAAGAACAAGTCTTTGAAACTATTTCGAATAAAATTAAACCTATTTTCTTATAATATATAATATGTATATATGTGTGTGTGTGTGTTTATTTGTATCAAAAATAATATATTCTTATTGATTTTTTCTTTAAAAAAAAATCTTGGATCAATTGAGGCAAATTTTCTAATCAAAAACTAAGACTAATTTTAAATGTTAATGAAAGCCCCATTTACGAAAAATACGCTTTATGAAAACATCCGCTAGGTCTAATGAAGCTGATCGAGAAATCTTTTCCTCGTTGTGATTTTTTAATCCTTAACCTTAATGCGATTCTTCCCCTTTATTTTTTATCGGGTCTCCTATATTTCATTTTTACAAGAAGTCTATTATGAATCCGAACTTTTATTTGAATATTCTTCAAATTCAAGTATTTTCACTTTCTTTCTAAGATGCAAGAGTCATTCTTGACTTATAGGTGATGCACCTTTTCGCACTCTTATCATTAAAATGAAATAAGAGTCCGGAAGCCCGATTCTGTGTTGTTTATTTAGGTGAATCGTATAAAGCAGACCTAATATAATCTGATAGAAAGAGTGTCGGAAGGGGTGGAGCTGAGTTGTATATAGCTGGATGTTTAATCGATTGCCAGTCAGCTCCCTTATCTTATCAGTGAGCGGTGAGGTGTAAGGGAAGGGGATATGGTTGAATTGATAGAATAGAATATAAAGGTTCTGGTGTGCTGGAGCTGCAGACTGGACTCAATCAGGTACATTCAGGTCATCCAACCTAATCTATACATAGATGGGTAATTGTATTCTGTTTGTATTTGCAAAGCTATCTAATGGCCAATCGAGTGTTAAATGTTGTGGGTCTGATTCTATCGGGAACTATATGCCATATGCATTGGATGCAAGGCATTTATATTGACTTCTGATAAGTCTATTTCAGTCATTTCAAATTTTTAGCTTTTCGACTACATTTTTTATAACGACAATCTCTCGTATTACAGCCTTCCTTATTTTTTTACTATTCGATTATTCGAAGATTTTTTTGATAATTGTTTATTATTTCTTATGATTTTTAAATTAGCTAAATAATTAAAAAATACATTTCAAAAACTTTTGTGAAAAATCTCCTCGTTTCATAAACACTGGCCTTTCCATCACCAAAGAGAAAAAATAATCATTTTTAGGGTTCTATTCTAAAGCAAAATAGCGCCTTCTGTGTCTGTGTCTATCCTTATGTCTGATTTTTTTTAAGAAATCTGACGTATCCAATGCCATCTTTTTGTGCAAATATATTCCTTGACCTAAAGAATAATAAAATAAACTTGAAATTGTCTGTCAGAATATTGTAGCTCGTAAACTAAATAATCTAAAAAGTACAAAAAGTTATGTGTATTCAATTTTCCCAAAATAAAAAATTCATAGTACAATTTTAATCGAATTATTTTGGAAAGGGTTGAATTTTTTATAGATTACAAGAAAAAAATTATCATGGGGTTTCACGTATTCCTATAAAAATCTCGTAAGAAAAATTGGCTAAATTTTTTAATTAAATTTTTCTTAAAATAATGGTGTGAAACAACTCCAAATTTTATGTGACATGTGTATTGTTGGCCTTCAGAAGTGGCTTAATAATTGAAAATTATAAAAAAATCCCTCCAATTCTCTTAATTCTCTCCATATTAACGACAAATAAGAATATATTTGCTATTTCAAGTTTTTTGGAAGATATAAAGAAATAGGATGGAATGGAATCATTGGTATGCAGTCCGATTTGCACTTTACCGGTTTGGTTTCTTTGATATTTGATAATTCACCTTTTTTCAAACCACACTTAGTTTATTTTATTTAGGGTGTGTTTTCGTTAGAGTCTCGGTAAATGGCAAAAGCTAAGATAATATCCAAGGGGAGAAAATTAAAGCATATTTTTTACAGGAAATATTTACATTGGAGCAACTACCAGAATCACCACGCTTTTTAACAGAGCAACAACAAAAGACAGTTCATAATCTTAGCATTATTTTTCTTAGCTCTTGTCGAGTATACAAAGCACCTTTTATTTCTGAAATTTATATCAAACTCTCTTTGTGATTTGCGGAACCAAAATACCAAAATAATCATGTTGTTATACCAAAGGTTTCTATGTTCATTCTGATATATTCTAAAAATTATTTTAACTTTAATATTTGACAATGATTATGACAATTTTCAAATATAAGTATAAATAATTTTCGTGCGGGAAATGTACGCTTTGTTATACACTTTTAGTAATAGAATATTTTATCATTGAAAATTATATATTTCTTCTTCAAAATCATTCATGTTTTGATTAATTGGAAATAGGACATAGTTTTTATCGTTTATCACGCTCCAAATAATATTAATAACACCAAATAATAAACTTGCCAAGTGTGAGGCGGACACGCATGCTAGGGACGACCGTACTTTATATCTTCCAAAATATCAAGTCCATTTTTATTTGGGTTTGATAAGGAGAGAATTAGAAAATTATTTTTTCTTAAGTTTAAGTTAAAGCTTCTTTTGAACGCCAGCTGGTACAAAAAGAACCTAAAATAGGTACTCTCTCACTTCTTTATTTCAAAATAAATTAAAATAAAATTTATGTATATCTAACCTAATTCTAATTGAAAACTTCTTTAAAATAAATTAAGTTTAGAAAAAATTTAATTTAATTCACCTTAAAAAGATCTTTAGAGGAATACCTAACTCTCCATGATAAAAAATATTTATTTTTTTCTTTCCATAAAAAATTCATTTGATTAAAACATGAATATGATTTTAAAAATTAATTTATAATAGTATAGCTTGTAAAATGTAAGTTTATATATTATTTAGTTCGTGAGCTACATGTCTCATGCAGACAAACATACATACGGACATAGAAACGATAATATCACGTTTTATTTTGAATCCATGATAAAAAATATTTTTTATTTTAATTCCATAAAACATTCATTTGATTAAAACATGATTTTTGGTTTTGGGAAAAATTAATTTATATAGCTTGTAAATAAAAAACTCCCAATTATGGAAAACGTTTCGGCTTTAATTAAATAATGCCATCATCAGTTCCTAAGAGAGTAAATATTAAGTTTATATAATTAAGTAATGGAGAGGATTCAGCCAATGGTAGCCTCTGCTGAATAAAAACTCCCAATTATGGAAAATGTTTCGGCTTTAATTAAATAATGCCATTAATTAATTAAAGCCGAAACGTTTTCCATAATTGGGAGTTTTTTATTCAGCAGAGGCTACCCATTGGCTGAATCCCTCTCCATTACTTAATTATATAAACTTAAAATAAATGGCCATTGGCTGAATCCCTCTCCATTACTTAATTATATACATATACAGCCATCAAAATTGTATCAACTTTAAGTTTATATTTTATTTAGTTCATGAGCTACTACTTCTCAAGCAGACAAACATACAGACGGACACAGAAACGATAATATCACGTTTTACTTTTACCATAATCCATAAAAAAATCATTTCAGACTGCTTTTATTGCTGGTTTTGTCGTCACTCTTTTTGCTTGTCCTGGCTTCAACGTAATCGCGCTATAATTATTATTATATGTTTGAGAGGTACCTTTTGGGGTTTGTTTTATAAGGAATTAATTAGATTTATTAGATTATTATATTTAATCCCTTTCATTGATGTTGTTGTAGAAAGAATCATTTAGAAAAGAAATAAATATTCGTAAATAATAACAGAGTTTAACAAACGAGAGGCCAATATTTTGAGAGGTGTTTGTCAAAAGAGGTCTTGTCCGCCCACTGGAATTGACCTTAAAAACGGATGTGGAAATCCATGTCTCTGATTTATTCAGGTCTCCCTCTCTCTATGAATGAATGGTCGAAAATGTTATTAAGTCACACGAAGTTTTTCAATTTACTTTTTATTACACGATCCTGGCTGGCTTCTACTTTAATGGAGAGGCAGGCGTGTTTTATTAGAAATAAAATCTAGAGCTTGTATGTCGGACAACAGATGTCGATCATCGCCTTTGCAACTAGTAGAAGTTGAACTTTTAACATCTTCTTTTATCTAATATCACATCTCTCTCAAAGACATATGTTGAATGCTTTGTTTTCTATGTCTATTCTTTTGTAAATTTAAAGTTTGATGGTATTGATGATTTTTCGTAGGTTTCGGCCACACATGGTGTAAATTGAAAATTAAAGAGTTAAAGTTAAACTTTTTCAAGTTTTGGTATGTTCAGTGGCCAAGCCAGAAAATTTTCATGAGAGGGGTCAATCCTCAAACCAAAATATTTAGTGGGAATTTTTTTATTAAAACAATTAGGTAGTTCAAGAAATTAAAAAAGTACATAATATTTGATTAAACATATTAGCCCAGTATTGTATATATACAGTACTTATATGGGGCTTTCAGCTTACATCGGTAAATTTTTTTCTAGGATTGTTTGGTATGGTGTGATTATATCAAATCTAAGTTTGTGATCTCAAATTGTGGGGGACAACTTTTGGTGGCCGAAAAACCTCGAAATTTTTGGAATTTTTCCAGTTTTTCGCTTATAACTCGAAAACGGTCCACATTTTGTAAATAACCGTCCTATAGTAAATTATCAATAAAGTGGTCTAAGCAAAAGTTCATGTCAACAAAATCTCATAGAGAATGAGATAGAAATCTAGTTTCTAGGATTAGTAGTTTTCATTTTATGAAGGAAAAATTGCGATTTTTTGCAAAAATTTGCTGTTTTCCAAAACTTCAACCCCATTACGGCACGGGTTACCATTATCCGATTAAGATGAAACTTTATTTGAATTGTAGAAAATTTAATCTAGATTAAAAATGTATAGAATGGTCTTTGTCGACAACGTGCTTCTTAATTGTCAAAATGGTAAAAAATCGAAAAAAGTGCGAGTTTTGGGGATATTCAAAAGTGATCCAGGGAGCTGTTTTTTGATTCCCTTAAAAAATCGAACTACTTTTGCATTTTTTTAATCGTCGCGAAATGTTGTTCTCTTTAATTTACTATAGGACGGTTATTTATAAAATATGGACCGTTTTCGTGTTATAAAGGAAAAACTGGAAAAAATCCGAGGTTTTTCGGCAACCAAAAGTTGTCCCCCACACTTTCGAGGTCGCAAACTTAGATTTTACATACCCACACCATACCAAAAGATCCTAGAAAAAAATATTTTCCCGCAATTAATGCAAGCTGAACCACTTTTTGGATCCTCTACCTATATACTGGGCTATATGAAATATATTTAATTACGGTTAGTTTGCCATAAGAAACGGTTTATCCTTGCCGTTACTCATCCCATGAGCCCCGCCCTTGGGGGGAGGGGGGTTCTGGAACTCCCCCCACCCATGGCTACGCCTTTGGGTATTTATATGTACAATATAATATTTAGTTAATAGATTTTTTATGGTAAATTGAAAGTTTTTGCCGAGAGTAGCAGAATTTTTATATATTGAAGGAGACAATAAAAGAGTGTGTCTTCTGCTGGAATTATAAATTTTATTTATTTATAACGAGACTATAGTTTCGAGGGCTTTGCCCTCTTCATCAGTCTATTACAATGTATTCACAGGAATTAATTTATGAATGAAAGGTTAACATTTTTCATGTGGTTAGGTTAGAAATTACACAGGGTGGGCAAGTTAAGAATACATTGTAATAGACTGATGAAGAGGGCAAAGCCCTCGAAACTATAGTCTCGTTATAAATAAATAAAATTTATAATTCCAGCAGAAGACACACTCTTTTATTGTCTCCTTCGATTTTTTATGGAATTTACTTCTGTGCGACGTTGATTTTTTTCATGTCAAAATCAAGGCCGTCCACCCACAGGTATTAAACCCCTGGAATAAACCATAACGTATATTAAAATAAGTGTTTCACTAATAGAGAGCTTATGGCCTAAACATAGGATGGATTCACTACCTAAGTATTGAATTTTTAATTACAAGACAAACACACAAGATTATAGTTATTCCTCCAAATTGTTCCTGAAATAGATAATAAATCCCAGGGCAAAAAAGAATTACGGTTCTCAATTTGAATAAGCCAATATGTTATAAATTTGATTTACATCACGCGTGGGAAGTAACGCGAAATTCCATTGCCTATCGCTGAGCTCAATGTTGCGCTTCATGTACCACAAAGAGGGGGAATAGATTTAAATAATTTCCAATTTCATTTCATAAATAACATTGAACTCGATTCGGAACAACACGAATCTTATTCCAAATTCATGGATATATTTTTAAAATAAAAAGTAGAAAAGAACGTGGAATAAACGAACTGACTATTTACCATATGCCTGTGAATGTGTGAGGTCAAATTTTGTGTGCACTCTTCTCCTATCTTAAAAACCAATAAGAATTTCTTCTGATTAATAATTTCATTAATTAGTTTTTTTCTTACTGTGTTTAAGAGATGAATATATTTTAATGGAAACGAATCAGTATAACCTGTGGTTTATTCTAATGCATTTTCTAAAATTGTTTATATATTAAGCTAACTTTTTTACCTACATCAGATTAGTTATTTGAAATAACAGACTATTTCTAAATAAAAGATACATTTTCATTTTTAACTTTATATTATCTACGGTTGCAAAAGGAAGAAAAAGGATTGTTTGATCACAAGTCAATTTTGCATCCATTGTGTTGAGTGACAACAAGGGTGGGGCACCATTTCGCCTTTTGTCTTTCTTTGCTTAAATTAAATAATTTGGTTCCTATCCAGATGAATTTGTGTGTGTGTTTAGGTCTAGACCTAGACAAACAACAAATATGTCACTAATAAATATATTCCTTAAAGAACTCTATTCATAATTTTTTTTTCAGTTTGTATTCCCTTTTCTAATAAATATATCAGTTTATAAGTCTGAAAACAAAATAAATTTCGGCAACGCTACTTGTTCTTTTAAAATAAGCCTTAATCAACAAACGATGTTTGTTTTCTCTTGACGTAAAAGTCGAAAGAGCGAGAATCCACAAATTATGTTGCCTGAGAAAACTTTCATCACATTTCTTTATTTACTAAACAAGGAACGGATTTTTATTCTAAAAAATTTACGGCTGAAACTTTCTTTCCATCCCCTTTGTTGATTTATAAAAAGCTGAGTTTTGGCTGATAAGAAAATATATTAAAATTCAGCTTTTTATATGGAAAATGTATGAATTTAAATGAAAAACAAATAACAATCTTAATCACTACTTTTTCTTCATTAAATGCATCTAGACTAAATTTAAATAGCATCTTTTTCTGGAGATAAGATCGTCATTATTATATCCATCTGCTGATTATTGACAATACACTATAACCAAAACAACAACTCGAGGGTGCATAAATTAAAATTCTACTTTTTTGGACTATCTTGGCCAAATTTTAAATAATTAGTCTTTAATAACACTCTAAAACTATTAGTGCATAATCAATTTCATGAAATAAAGTTTAATTGGTGCCAGGAAATATGTCCTATCCCTTGTAGAACACTTTGTCTAGATGTTTTTCAGGCATTAGGAGATCTTTTAGACATCTTAAACATATCTTAAAGACAATAAGACCTTAATAAGTCATCTTCGAGAGCGAGTGTGCTATCTGGAATTAGGTCCTAATATTACTCATTTACTTAGAAACCTGTTAAATTATTAGCACAAAAATGAACTAACACAAAGATAAGATTAAAAATTATAAAATAAAAATATATATATATATATCAGGGTCGTGAGGTCCATGGATGCTCTGGATGTGGAGCATCCCTAAAATTTCAAACGTTTAGAGGATTTTCACAAATATCGTATATAAGGTCGACTTCAAAATTTCAAGAGGATCTTTAAATTTTCAAATTATTATTTGTTATTTCAAATATTTCTATAAAAAACATTTTTTGTTTTGAAAAGTATTTTGGTTCTTGAAATGAAATAAAATTGTTGCATAGTTTCATGGGGCAATTAAAATGAATGATTTTTACGAAAAGGGTGCTTATAGAAGGTTTGAAGTCCCTGCCTGTTATTTATTCCAGTTCAAGCTTGTCTGAGACAAGTCCAGACGAGTTTTAGTCGAATAAAAATTGTTCTCGCTGAGAAACTATTGAAATAGAAATAATACAAAAAAGGAATAAATAAAGATGATTCGGGAATCTCTGGACTAATCCATTTCTAAGAACTACAAAATATAAGATCGAAAATAACTAGAAGTACTATTTAGACAAGTCATAGCAATAGAATTAGGAGAAATTTAAGATTTTCTTATAGGACAGTCTGATTCATTGTGGGTCGATTTCCATCTCAGGGACTGTGGAGATTAAGTCACAAGATTTAATTTCTGACTCCTACCCTTAATCACAGAAAGCTGTATCCGTTTGGGGCCAAGGTCCAAATATTTTTAAAAATATAATGTTAAATATGAAAAATAACGAAAATGATGCCGTATTTGATGAAATTTGCGAAAAACAAGCCAAGATTAAAATTTTTTTCAAAATATTAATGTTACTTTTTTTGGTCAGCATCTCCTGGTTGAAAAGTCACCAACCGCCACTGATAGATATATAAAAAAACTCTTTTTAAAAAAGATGCTGCACTAAAAAGAAGAAAATATTTTTATCTTTCATACTTTAAACATTTGCTTCTCAAAACAAGCTCCTCCCCCGCAGGTTTTTATTTATAATTATGTGAATAAAATTTTTCTTAGGGTATTAAAGAAAAATATATTTTCTGCTTTTTAGTGAATTTTGAGATAAAAGCGTGATTATTATTATTTTTTTGTATATTTTTTCATTAAAAATCTTTGACGCTCTCATGATGTTATTTATTTATCCTAATTTCTTGAAAATTTTAATTTTAATTTTTACAATGTTTTGAATTAAAAAGAACATTTTCATTAAAAAAATTAATCTAATCCTTTTGAACCTTTTTTACTATATTTGATTGAAAGTCAAATAAAAAAACACTCGAAAGTAATGATCTGAAATTTGTAATACTTAGATGTTTATTATAATAAACATAATTTTTTGAACAGTTTTAATTTTCTCATTCAAATCCTTGATAACAAAATTTATCTAATCGTCGAAATCTGCAAGTCTTGGAAAAAGTTCAACATAGCGGAAATTGAATTCCAAAATATTAAAAATACTATATAATTTTTATATTATTTCTTAACGTTTGATTTTTTATAATTTAGTAATAATAAAAAAAAATTAAATATTCATAAATATTTTTTTATTTCTTCATTTACTTGCTGAAATCTCTTACGCATGTCCTTAATTAGCAAAGTAATGTATACTATATGTTTACATATTTGTAAAGCTATTAACGCAAGCATAAAGTATACACATACCAAGAATTTTTTAAATTAATACTTGCTGAATTGAATTTTAATCGAAAGAAGGCACTTGAAATATTGTCGGACTTTTCTTGTTTTTCATGAAATAACACAATAACTTACCCCTGGTCCTGCAATAAGATCAAGAGTCCTGGTAAGCCTCCGACATCAGACTGCCCTCAGATCGAGGTCATTTGAGATCACAGCCCCACGACTGTGGAACTCAATGCCCTCTGCCCTGAGACAACCATCCTCTTGCTGCCCGCTTTTTGCGTGGACTCACTGAAGCTTTATCATGCTAATACTATAGCCTCTAACTTATATTTTATATTTTTTAATATATATTTTGTATTTTTATTTTTGTATTTTTTATATTTTGGTTTTGTTTTTTGTATTTTTATATCTAATTTGTATTTTATTTTTCTTTATATTGTTAATCTCTATATTTGTCAGATTCTTTTTTTTTTTTGAATGTACACTATAAGGGTCTACTCTGACCTATGTACATAACATCATTAATAAATAAATAAATAAATAAACAACAACCCCTTAAAAGAAACGAATATATTACAGCCGTTCTAGTTGAGTTATAGACTTTAACTTTGGCAGTTGGGACGGATTTAATATATTCTTTAATATTGGAATCGTTTGAATAAGTCAACGCTACATTAAGTTTATCAATTACTATTCGAAAACTACAGTATCATAAACAGAAATGTTTTCACTATTAACTTTAATATATTATAATTATTATTTTAATTATTATTTTATTATTATTTTTTTATTATTTTAATATATTTACTTTATTATATAGCAAGAATTGCTACAGCGTGGCTCTGAGCCGCATGCGGCTCTTCAGTCAATCTCGTGCGGCTCTTGAACCTTCTTGAATAATACTGATTTTAAATAGTATAATAAATAAAATAAAAAAATAATAATACAAAAATTATAATTAATTTATGTTATGGAGGTAGTTCTAAAAATTGTTAATTACATTCTCTCAACTGCAAAGGCACACCGAGAGTTCAAATCCTTCATACAGTACTTGAATAATGACGAACTTTCTGATTATGTATCTTGGTACTGTTTAGTGAGATGGCTATCGGTAAGCAATGTTCTTGCCAGATTTTTTCAATTACTTGCTGCAATTAAACAGTTTATGCAAGAAAAATAAAAATTCTTTCCTGAACTTGATGACCCCCAATGGTTGTTAGATTTGGCTTTTTTACCGATGTGGTTCAGCATTTACAAACGTTAAACATATCATTACACGAAAGAGAAAAACTCATTTCTGATTTAGTGCAGAGTGTATTTAGCTTTTATGGCAAATTAAGACTCTTTCGAAAAGACCTTGAAGCTAAGACATTGGCTCACGTCAAATGTTTGAAGAAAATTATTGAAAACCACCCTCAGGGCAAACAGAAGATTATTTGTGCAAAATATCTGGTCTTGCTGAAGAAATAAATGATAGATTTAATGATTTGAGAACACTCAAACCTTCGTGTGTCTTTTTTTAATAACCCATTAATTAATCTCCAAACAATGTGGCTCGCTTTGAAATAGTTTTATAAATTTGCGGCTCTCAAAGTTAATGTTAGTGGGCACCCCTGTTATATAGGATATTTTTGATCGCAATAAACGTATTCTCTTTGTTGGACAAATTATATCAACTTATCCAAGAAATTTGATTAAGTATACTTTGGAAAATATATAATTACCTAATTACATTACATTAGATATTTCCAAAAATAGTTTTGAAATGTATTCATTAGAATAATACCTATCAATAGATAGCAGGAATTTCAAGGAGAAGAAATGTCATATAAGTTCACTTTGCACGATAATAGTAGAATAAAGAATTTTTTACAGAGTCCTTGTTGTTATGGATTCCCAGAAAGATTCTCTTTCAAGAGAAATTTGAAATCTAATAAAAATGATCCATGACAATACAAGATTCGTAATTATACAAAAAGAAGAGGAATGATCCATCCCCTTAAAAAATTTCTATAATTTGATTTTTTGAAATTTTTGTTAATTAAAAAAATATATATATATAAATATTTTTGTCAAAATATACCATATTACGCCTTTCTTAGGCCTATATTTTTATAGTCTCTGAATAAACCCTATAATATACACCCTATGAATAATAAAATACTCCAGTCTTTATTTGTAATTGTAAGAAAATCTCAAAATTGTTAATTTTAGCTCCTTTTTACGGTTGGCTATGTATACGTAGTAAGGAGAGGGACAACCCCTTGCAGTGCACCCCTACAAAACTCATAGTCCCCCTAGAAAAACTCCATTATTACGAGGCATCAAACTTATGTATTTCTCATTCAATTATTTCGTTACTTACAAAATTTGTCAATTCTACTAAAAAGTTGTTGAACTATAATCGGATTACCGAAATTGAAACCTTGTGGTGGTTAATCAGCTGACCGGCTGCCCTCCCTAAGAAAAGTCCCTAACTACACCAATGGTTGGCCATAAAAATATGATATTTTTACAACCAACCTTTTGGAACGGGTTTTTCAATATTTAAGATTCAAAAAGATTGACTGCCACTTACCAGTGTTATCAGTCCGACATTCAAGCTTTCATAAATTTCATTCACAGGGTCTAATTTATAATAATAAAACTTGAGTAAGATACGAGGTAGGTTTCACAAAAAAGAAAATAAAACAAAATTGAGTTTTGAATTCGATATATTTGAAGTTAGCCCATCATCGAGTCTAAGAAAACTGATTATATATTGATTATATAATCAGTTTTCTTAGACTCCTGATGATGGACTAACTCTCGAAATATATCGAATTCAAAACTCAATTTTGTTTTATTTCTTTTTTGTGAAACCTACCTCGTATCTTACTCAAGTTTTATTATTATATTAAAATGTTTTCACCTAGAACCAACACCGAACTCCTTAAAAGTTAGGTCTAATTTAAATGAAACGTTTCGAGAAAACATGTTCACTTAAAAGAATACATATTTTTCCCAAAAATATAGATATTTCAATTAAAACTTTCAATTTGAGTGTTTTTACTTTGATTTCAAAAAAATTTTTCATAAAATATATTAATATTTAATACTATAAACGATAAAATTAGCCATAAATATTAAATATAAACTTATACGCAGTTTCAAAATTCGAAACTCTAATTGAATTGAATTTGTTCTTCTTTTTTAGGTATAGCGTGGAGTTTTCGTTTTCCCTCGCTGACCGGTTCCTTGTCCCGCCGGGCGAATAAAATGCCTGGGGGCGTCGGTGGTCCAGGGGGTGCCATCCCCTACCGCCCTCATATGGAAATCCGCCAATGGCTCGCCGTCCTAGAACTACCCCAATATCAAGAACATTTCGATAGATTCAACGGCGTTGAAGTAAGTAGCTTTTAATTAAATTAACTCTATATAATTTTAAATTTATCTTAAAAAACAAACAAAAATTAATTATTAATTTAAGAGTGTACTAATAATTAAATAATTAATATTTTCTCGTATAATTATTTTTATTTATATATTTTACAATTTATATTAGGAATATAGGACAGTGGTTTCCACCTAGTGTTGTACAACTCTTAAATACTAAATTTTTCTCAGTAATACTAAAGAAATTTCTCAAATAACTTGATATCAGAAATATCAAGTTAATTTCAGAAAATCTTAATTGTATTTCAGAATTCTCAAATGAATAATAGAAAGTTACAATTGTTTTTCAGAATTCTCAAATGAATACTAGAAAATCACAATTGTATTTCAGAAATCTCTATTAAATTTCATAAAACCTCGATTGTATTAGGTTGTTTCAAAAGTTTTGTCTGTTTTAATGTCATGTGTTTTTGTAGCTCCATATCTCAATAAATATTTATTCTACTGTGTCGTGGTATATACTGATAGATAGAGAATTTTGTACTCTATACATTGCTGTTCATTTTTTTTCCAAATTTTAATTTTTTGCCTCTTTTCAGGTTATTACCATGTAATGTCGTTAAGCGATTTTCGTCCAATTTTTTTCTACGAATTCAAATTGAACCAAAGCGCTGCCGAAACAGCCCGAAAAATTAACCAGGGATTTGGCAATGATAGTGTTAATGAACGCACTGTTCAACGTTGGTTTGCGAAATTTCGTTCCGGAGATTTTAGCCTCGAAGATGAGCCCCGAAGTGGTCGACCAGTAATCCAGGACGAGGATTTGAGGACCCTGGTGGAGACTGACCCATCACAAACGGTGCGTGGGATGGCGGAAGAACTTGCCGTCAGCTCCCATGCGGTTTTTGATGGTTTAAAACGTATTGAAAAGGTCGAAAAGCTCGAAAAGTGGGTGCCCCACGATTTGAACGATCGACAGAAATTGTCACGTTTCGAGGTCTGTTCTTCTTTGCTTTTGCGCAACCAAAACGATCCTTTTTTGGATCGGATCGTCACGTGTGATGAAAAGTGGATCCTCTACGACAACAGGAGACGTCCAGGACAGTGGTTGAACACCGATGAGCCACCCAGGCACTTCACAAAGGCGAAAA
Source organism: Forficula auricularia (assembly GCA_024734495.1). Classification (NCBI taxonomy): domain Eukaryota; kingdom Metazoa; phylum Arthropoda; class Insecta; order Dermaptera; family Forficulidae; genus Forficula; species Forficula auricularia. Next base: position 753,676 of record JALMQS010000411.1, read on the forward strand.
CCCACCAAAAAAAGACCATGGTTACTGTATGGTGGTCAACGGCTGGTGTGATTCACTATAACTTTCTGCAACTGGGCCAAATCATAACAGCAGAGTCCTATTGTGAGGAAATCGACTGAATGTACCGAAAATTTCGTCAGCTGCAGCGGCACTGGTCAACTGAAGAGGTCCGATCCTGCTCCACGACAACGCCGCACGTTTCACAAATCACCGTCCGAAAATTAAACGAATTGAGCGTCGAAGTTCTGCCTCACCCACCATACTCTCCAGACCTCTCGCCAGACCGACTACCATCTTTTCAAGCACTTCGATAACTTTCTCACCGGTAGAACCAGGACCAGGCAAAAACGGACCTTGTCGACTTCATCGAATCCCGAGCACCCAATTTTTATGCCGACGGAATTAATAGACTTGTGTTACGTTGGGAAAAGTGCACTGATTCAAATGGCGCTTATTTCGATTAAATTGAATAAGTATTCAGTGAGATATTACAGTTTAAACTAGACTCATAGTTTGTTGTTTATATATGTTTATTTTCTGAATAATACAATTGACATTTTCTGAAATTGAATTGAGATTTCTGAAATTCAATATTTAATGATTTTCTATTATTCAAATGAGAATTCACAAATACGTTACAATTGGGATTAAATTGATATTTTTTTAAATATAATTGGAAAAGGTTGTTTCCAGTTCACTGTGAAAATACAACAGATTTTATATTTTAGTTTCTTATTAAGAAAAACCTCAATATTTTTACATTAATAATAGATTTTATTCAAAATATTTAAATTATACAAAACTTGATAAAAAATAAATACTAGAATTAGAATACAGGATGATACCTATATGTTTTTCTTTTGTAGGATATTAGATAATAGTTAATAAGCACTTCAGATGATTAGATAGAGACAATGATTTGGCTAGGTATAAATAACATTGAAAATTTATTAATAATTAATACACGTATATAAATTAATACATTTTTTCATTTCAAAATATTATTAACATAAAAAATAATAATAATATTTAATACATTTATTAAAACTTAATATTTATTACACCCATTTAATTCATTTTTTTTTTTAGGAATTACTTACATTTTCTGAAGCCGACATTAAAGATCTCGGAGTAAAAAATTCCGCTCATCGAGCACGAATTGTCTCTAGTTTATTTGCTTTAAAGAGCAAATACGAAAATGGTGAGTTACCTTCCAATAAAAATATTTGAATATAATTTAGGGGTTCCAATCGATGTTGCGCTGCGCTCCTACAGCCAGCGCACTCTTTCGAGTTCACCCTTAACTAACAAATATTTAGCCACACGTTAACGCCACCCAATGGCAGAAGCAAGCATTAGGGCGAAAATTTGTACTATGATATTTAAGCAAATTTCAAAAATAAATAAATAAATAGTTATTTAATACGACCAGAGATATTGATACATCCCAAAAGAATTTTCTTTTCTTATCCTTGTTTAGAAATATTTTAGACGTGAATAATATTCTTCTTTCTTTCTGTCTCTGAGTTTGTGCCTCTATCTGGATTTAGATACTCAAGAGCGGAAAAATTTATTGAACTGATTAGATTTTGGGATTTCTATCTTCAGATGTTCCAGGTGAAAATGTAATAATTAAAAAAAATCAAATTGTGTTATTTAACAATTATAGATATAAATTAAATTGAAAATTTTTGTGCCGAGGGTAGCAGAATTTTTATATATTGAAGGAGACAATAAAAGAGTGTGTCTTTTGCTGGAATTATAAATTTATAACGAGACTATAGTTTCGAGGGCCTTGCCCTCTTCATCAGTCTATTACAATTGATTTCCACGTGGAAATTTCTGCTTTCCATTCATACATTAATTCCTGCGAATCAATTGTAATAGACTGATGAAGAGTGTAAAGCCCTCGAAACTATAGTCTCGTTATAAATAAAATTTATAATTCCAGTAGAAGACACACTCTTTTATTGTCTCCTTAAATTATAGATATAGCTAAAATTAGCAGCAATGAATTGTATTATTAAGCTGCATTTTAAGCTAGGTCAAACCGTATGCTGTAAAAAATTGCTAACTCAGTTAAATTTGTAAAGCAAAACGTGTTTTGAATTTTTTTTCGCTTTTTCCTCCATTCTGATAACTATTTCAAAGATTCTGTCTTGATTATCAGTTAAATATAAATCCCGGTCAAGTTGCTAGCTTATCTTAATAGGTACATTAAATTTTATTCCGGTTTTAAACAATTTTTTTTTAAGTTTTCAAAATATCTGTTTCTCTGCTTTTAAAGAAAATAATGCTATAATGAATTTATTATTGAAAAAATAATTAAATCAAAAGAAACTGTTTCGCTAAAAATTAATTCTTCTCACGAAAATACACTAAAAATAATTTTAATTGTAATGAGTATTACCCGGGTGTTCTCGCTGGAGGCAAAACATTTAAATTTACACGAAAATTAAATTTTTTCTGCAAATTCGTTTTTCGAAATATTTGGACCGTTTATTTTGAAAGTGGGTATGTTCAATTAAAATAAACTGCAACGGATCGTTGCTAAACTTTATCCAAATTCATTTGAAATATTAATATGTTTGTTCCTTTATTATTAATCACATTTCACTTGCAATTTGTAGTTCATATTGACATTAATTCAAAAATAATTCTCATTTAATAGTTGAGGAATAACCATTCTACGTTTGATTTTTGACATTTCGGTTTTTATTGGTAACCATTGCTGAAGACATGGAGGAATCGACTTAAAATCAAAAATAGCCATCGATTCTCATCTAATACTTGAGGAATAACAATTCTACATTAGGTTTTTTGATGTTTCGATTATTATTGGTAACTATTGCTGAAGGCACGGAGGAATCGACTTAAAATCAAAAATAACGATCGATTCTTATCTAATACTAGAGGAATAACCTTATTGCATTCCATTTTTGATGTTTGACTATTAATGGCAACCTCTACTGAAAACGTGGAAGAATAGACTTAAAATCAAAAAGACTAAATTCTTTTATGGCAAACAACTCAAGCATGAGTTGTTTACCAAAAAAGATTTTAGTCTTTTTGATTTTAAGTCTATTCTTCCACGTTTTCAGTAGAGGTTGCCATTAATAGTCAAAACATCAAAAATGGAATGCAATAAGGTTATTCCTCTAGTATTAGATATGAATCGATCGTTATTTTTGATTTTAAGTCGATTCCTCCATGTCTTCAGCACTGGTTACCAATAATAATCGAAACGTCAAAAACCTAATGTAGAATTGTTATTCCTCAAGTATTAGATGAGAATCGATGGCTATTTTTGATTTTAAGTCGATTCCTCCATGTCTTCAGCAATGGTTATCAATAAAAACCGAAACCTCAAAAATCCAATATAAAATGGTTATTCCTCAAGTACTAGATGAGAATCAATCGCTATTTTTGGTTTAAAGTCGATACCTCTATGTCTTCAGCAATGGTTACCAATTAAAACCGAAACGTCAAAAATCCAATATAGAATGGTTATTTCTCAAGTATTTGATGAGACTCAATCGCTATTTTTGGTTTAAAGTCGATTCCTCTATGTCTTCAGAAATGGTGACCAATAAAACCGAAACGTCAAAAATCCAATATAGAATGGTTATTCCTCAAGTACTATATGAGAATCAATCGCTATTTTTGGATTAAAGTCGATTCCTCTATGTCTTCAGCAATGGTTACCAATAAAAACCGAAACGTCAAAAATCCAATATAGAATGGTTATTCCTCAAGTATTTGATGAGAATCAATCGCTATTTTTGGTTTAAAGTCGATTTCTCTATGTCTTCAGCAATGGTCACCAATAAATACCGAAACGTCAAAAATCCAATATAGAATGGTTATTCCTCAAGTATTTGATGAGAATCAATCGCTATTTTTGGTTTAAAGTCGATTCATCTATGTCCTCAGCAATGGTCACCAATAAAAACCGAAACGTCAAAAATCCAATATAGAATGGTTATTCCTCAAGTATTTGATGAGAATCAATCGCTATTTTTGGTTTAAAGTCGGTTCCTCTATGTCTTCTGCAAAGGTAAGGGATAAGAAAACAACGCAGTTGCTATGGTTACTTATAAAATTTCCTCCCAAATTTTTAGCATTTCACAGAGAGAAGCCTATCCATTCTTATTTAAGCAAGGCTAAATGAGCTATATTAAAAGGTTCAAATGAATAAATTTTAAAGAATTAAAAAATTAAAAAAGTACTCTCTTACTCTAGAGTAAAGTACTTTAAAATATAATTTTACTAAAAACTTTATTTATCCTTTTTTGTGGTCCCCAAGGTACTTAATTAGGATATTAAATTTCATCAAAATTGGTTAAGTCATTTTCAAGATATTTAGAAAAAACTAAAAAAGTACTGAAATAAAGTACTAATGTTTGTGGGTCGATATGTACCAAAATCTAATCAGCGCTTCATTTTGTTCAAAGAATGCTAGGTTTTCAATTTCATTTCAATCGGTGCAACGGTGTGGAAAAAATCGTGGGCCAAAAAAACGATAACATACATCCATCCATACATACATACATACATCCGCACGCACTAAATGAAAAAATGGCACTTTTTGGCCTCTCGACGAGACCCCATGTAATTTTTGGCAAAACCGTCACGTGCTAAAATTCAACCTAATTGAATACTACAATTTGTGACTTTAATTTAGTCCATGGGTTCCGTAGTCTTTACCTGAGGACCCTTTGAAGCCACGCTTGCCCCGAGAGCGATTGCAATACTTTACCCATGCTTTGCATTGGATAAAGTAAAAAAAGAGTTAATGTCACTTTTAGTTAGACATAGATGTCTATCATAAACAAACTTTTAATTCAATTTGTTCTGTATCTAATGCAAAAATATTTTAATTAATTAACCCAACTAAATTATTCTTCATTTTTCTTTCTCTAAACTGATGTGAATCTTTTATTTTAGGTACTAAAAGACGCGAGAAGCCTCAACGACATAGTGTTGCTGTTGATAGCAGAGTGGCACACCGAAATTGTGTCGTTGCGTAAGTACTTTTCTTATATTTCAATTGAGAATTTTTTCAACAGTTAGCTATTATTTCATATCTTCTTAAAATCACATTATTTTTATTATATAATATTATATAATTATTTTATAAATGTAACAACTAAAAAGAATAAGTGAAATTTATGTGGTATCCATTTTAGTTTATTTAACATACAAAGTTTTCCAATATGCAACGATTTATTGTCCTGAGCGCCTGTTTATAGGCCACCACATTGACGAAATTTAGTACATTCATTTCCCACAAGGATCGCTACCATCCATATCAAATTCCACGATTGCAATTAAAAATCTCTTTCTTCAGACTTGACTATCTGACCAAGTTTAGTGTTTTATAGAAAATTAATTTCGAAAACAATTATTGATTAATTATTTATTCGTAGTATTTTTTAGTTGATTCAGCTGGGAAAAACATTAAATACAAATTACAATTTATCTAACATTAATTAAGTACAATAAAATTAAAAAAAATCGACTTTTCACTATTTTTGAGTTATTGTTACCTCAAATATTTTACATATTTCTATTCTCAGTCTCCGACTATTGATGTAAATACGAATAGAGCTGATTTTTAAAAGTTTATTCACTTTGGGACCTTGAATTTGAATTTTCTGAACCAATTCATCCATCATTATTTTAACTTATTATAAACATAAATAAATTAAAATAAAATATTAAATATATAATAATACATAATTAATAGTCTAATAATATTCCAATAATTACCTGTCCACATCCAGAAATTATTCTTGTATTCCTCAAAATTTGAAAAAATATGAAAAATTTATTTGATTTAAAAAATTAATAATTAAAATAGAATAAGTTTAATTATAACCTCGGCCCTCTAACTCCCTCCCCCCTTACAAAAAAGAAAACTTGATTTGATTGAAAAAAATATATTTCAATGAAAGAAATTGAAGTATAGTTGCATTAATAAATAGGTATATATATTCTAAAGGTCTGTGTCTGTATTTTCTAAATACCATTGAAATAAAAACTCCATATAATTGTTGACATCGCAAATTCGATACTTTTTACTATTTTATAATATAGTTCTACTTCTTTTTTTTTTAATCAAACTCCACACCAATTTTTAGCTAGACTATCATGAATGAGGCGATCAGCAAACCACTGTATAACTTTCGGTTCATATTAACTTTTTCTTAGTACAGCTGGTATATTACGAAAGTATCTATTTTTACATTATTAACATTATAATACAATAAAAGATATACAGACTATGTTTCTCATTTTATGAAGGAAAAACTGCAATTTTTTGAAAAAAAAACGGATCCTTTCCTGTCATAGAAAATGCTGGAAATCTCTAAATCTAAGAAATTTATCAAAAAAGTGGCCAAGTAAACGTTCAAGTCAACAAAATTTCCTAGATAATGAGATAGAAATCAAGTTTCTAGAATGAGTGGTTTTCATTTTATGAAGGAAACACTACCTATATATTGTTTTATTGTTTAAAATGAGAAAATACAATTTTGGAAAATTTGGTGCTTTAATTTATCAATATAAGATCTACTGGATAAAAACTGTTAAAATTCATTATTAATTAGTGGCGAAGTAAAATAAAATGTAACAACTACGTAGCTAGAATAATGTCTTCCACACCAATGTTTTTTTCAAAATATATCTCCCATTACTTAGGGAATAATATCGATTGTGTCCCATATGTTTTTTCTTAACTGCACAAAAGAATGTTCCAATAAAAATAACAGCTTTATAAAAAGAATAAACTTTTTATTTCTAATAAATTTAATTTGTCAAAATATATATGTTATAGTCTGCAATGTTAAAGCATCAGTTTACGCTTACGTGATCTGGTTAGTGATGTGAAATTTTTTCGGGTTTTGGTATCCAAGGTGTAAATAAAAAATAAATTGGCATTTCCTTTGAAATAAATTACGATTTCTGGAGCCGTTCATCTGATTGATGCGGCGAAAATAAATCAATCAAGGGAGGGCATTCCTGTATCAAAATTTATTGAATAAAAGTGACCAGACTTAATAGAAAATTGTAGGTATTTGAAATCAGATTCACACATCGGGTGGTCCCAGCAAAAAAAAAATCTTCCAGTTAATAAAATTAAGCTTTGATGCAACACCACTTTTTTCCATCTTTGAAGGCTTATATCGTCGGTCTCATAAGAAAACCTTTTAACTGCCAATTTTATCGAAATTTAGATTATACTGCAATCTGTTAGCTTAGTAGTGAACTATTCGTTGAATAAAACGTTTTATCTTCCAAATAAGTTCAACTCAGTTATAATTAACGTTGTTTTAAAACTCGTAACTCCACTTCAAACAGAGGTCACAGAAAACTTTTATGAAGCCGACGATATGTAAATATATTACAGAAAATTTGTTTATTTAAAAATTATGAGTTTGTGAAAAATTTAAACTCCACTTCAGAGGGATGAAATTTTACACACCCTAAAAATAATGCTGTCAAACTTTTATGAAAAGATTTGAAAAAGATTTAAATCTGGAAACCTCCCTATAAAAAGTTTTCTGTCTTAAAAAGGATTTCCATGTCAATGTCGAAACTTCAAGATTTTTTATTTTTTTCGCCCTTTTTTCCTAAACAGTATTTCAAAACGTGAATAAAATTTTATTGAAAACGGATAAATTTGAAAAAAAAGACATCATGTATAAATCTATAAGATTTCGTATGATATGAAAATTTAACGCGTTACAAATGATTGTCACAGATTTCAGTTATTTTTGCTTTACCTAATGAAGTGTATTGCAATCGAGCATGAAAAAAGTACTTTTTCTCTTAATTTTAGGGGGAATTTCTCAATCATTCGATTTGGATAAAAAAATCTCTAAATACAAGACCTACAAAAAAGTGTTGTCAAAGTAAGATTTTCGGAGTTATTAATTACTAATTGCAATATCTGATAGTGGATTTATCGAATCCAATAGAATGAGTGCTTCAATAAATTACAGCCTTTATATCGAAAGATTCAAGGAGAAATTGATAAAACGAAAAGTTAAAGACGTCGGTATTTATGCACTCGGGTTTTGAAGGTTTGAAGGTTATAAGTGTCTGGAAAGACCGAGGCCGGGAGAGATTCCAGTTCCTTGAAATCATAGGGACAAACGTATTGGCGAATGACCAAACCTTCGAAACTATAGTCTCAAACAAATACATTACACATATAGGTACAAATTTATATTTGAAATATTCATGTATATTAAAGGAGATAATCAAAGAGTGTGTCTTCTGCTGGAAAAATAAATTTTTATTTTGTTATAACGAGACTATAGTTTCGAGGGCTTTGCCCTCTTCATCAGTCTATTACAATTGATTCACATGAATCGACTTTCAATTTAATATATGTTTATTTGCATCAAGCAGAGGACAGCCTTATTGATTTTTCTCTTTATATATACCTACATATATTTATTATATTTAGATTCCAGTTCCTTGAAATCATAGGGACAAACATATTGGCGATTGATCAAATCTTCGAAACTATAGTCTCAAACAAATAAATTATACATATGCATTATTTTAAATATATATATATATATATATATGAGCTTTTCGTGCGTGCTCTTCGGCCCGCCCTCGAAGCTTTCGGCCCTCCGGGCTGGAGCCCTGTCGGGCAGCATCTCGGTCCAAAAATTTTATTCCTCTTTAAAAACCACACTCCAAATGTATACCCGTACTACCGAAAATACATCGTCTCTTAAAAGTTTCGCCTCTTTAATTTTTGAGTGGCGGGGGGGGGGGGAATAATTATGAATATATTTAAATTTAAAATTTAAATTTAAATTTCATTTTTCCTTTTCAAAACAAAAATAATGAAATGATTTATGAACTGCAAAAAATTCGCAGGCTGAATCATGGAAATTATTCAAATTTACGCGGTTCAATTAATTTAATTAATTACAAAAAATATATTTAATGTTTCTTAATTTAAAATGAATTGGAGTCTTTCATTTCAAAATTACAATTATATTTCAAATTTGCCTGGTTAATGAAAATCGATTGGAGCCATCAGTTTAAAATCCGAGCTGATAATTATATTTCGAATTTGCCTCGTTAATTAATATATATTTAATGTTTCTTAATTTAAAATGTTTTTTCATTTTCATTCGAGTTCAAATGAATACAATATTATCTCGACACAGTCTAAATCAAAAATATATAGTTTTAGTAACAGAAATCAAGGTATAATTATTAATGTTTCAATGCTGTAATGGCTAGAGCTAATGCCCTTAGTTCAAGAGTTCGTCGGTTCAATTCTAGGCAAGACGGTAATTTTTTAGAGAAATTTCTCTAAGCGTTGTTACAAATTAATCTAGACAAATATATATATGCTTATTTGCATCAAGCAGAGTACAGCCTCATTGATTTCTCTTTATTTATACACTAGCTGCAAGGCCCGCCTTCGGCGGCCCTCTTGCTGCCCAGGGGGCACGCACCCTGGACCCCCATCCCTCGAACCCCAACCTCATCCCCACTCCCACCCACCACACCCCCCGAAACCCACCCTGGGAGGTTTTTTGGGGAAATTTTTTAAACAAAAGTTGTCAGAAATCACATCCCCTACAACTTTGTTTATTATAAAATTTGCTGTAGGGTTAATAGTTTAGGAGTTATTTGATAATTTTGATTCGTGCGCCCCCCAAACCCCCTTCTGGGGTCAAAATATCAAAACGTTATATAGCTAAAAACGTAAGTTAGAAGACATCTGATGTAAATATGAAATTTCATAATAATCCCTTCAGCTGTTTTTACGTGAATCGTGAGTAACTTTTCGGAAACCACTGAAACAGACATACATACAGACATACATACAGACAGGAATTTTGTTGAGGCTGTTTTCGTTCATAACTTTGCTTGAAACGTGTGCAACCAAAATTTGGCGTGGTTTGGAGCAATGTACAGACAAAACCTTAATTTTATATATATAGATAATATTTATTTTATTTCTTAATTTTGAAACATAAAATGATTAAACCATTTATTTAATAAAACCAAATTAAAATATACGAAATTCCCTTTTTTCGTTTATAACCCTTGAGTAATTATTTAAATTTAAACTCCTCATAAGAAATTGAAATTCTTAAATCTCTCCTTTTATTTTCTTTCATTTTTTTTTTGTCTTTCCTTAACACCCTTAACTTTTTGCCTTTTATAGCCTCTGAATGAGCTCTTGGCTCGCTTGTCTTGGCGCTCTTAAGATTCTCTCTCATTACAATCCCCCTAAATGTCCCTTAAGAGCAACGCTACGTTGATTCTCATCCAATTTCGTGCACCCCTCTTTTCACACCCCTTTGTGCAAATAAGATTTATTCTTCTAAATTTTTCAAACTAAACCTTAGTTGACTTCCCCCTCATCTTGGAAACCAATTCAATTCTTTTTGTTCCAAAAAGTTTTCGAGTTTTCGATTATACCTCTTATTCGAATTTAAAATGAATTGTATGCAGTAAACTTCAAATAGACATTATTATCTGTTCAAAACACTCTTTTTTCAATCCCCTAGGCTTAGGCCAAATAACATTCAAATACACACTCAAAATAAAAAAAGAGACACTTGAAAATGTTTAAAATAAAATCAATTAAATCCATTTTTCACAAACAATTTTTTGTTTATATATTTTGAATTCTTACGTGACTGTGTCAAATTTTTTAAATATTATTTTTATTTTATAGTCAAATTTAATTAAAAAAGCGGCTAGATGTGATTGGAATTTATATTTTAAGAGTTAGCAGCTTATTTTGCATCGTGAAAATAAGGAGAATAGAAATAAATTTCACAGATCTGATCGGAGCTGAAGGTACCTATAAATGCTGGAATTGAAAGAGCTAAGGTTATATATGCCACCGGAACGTTGGATGCCGGAAGATAGCTTTAGTCTTTAGAAGTTATAGAGATAAACAAGCTTGCCGAATACGTTTTTTCGGTTACTATTTAAGTTGATTGCGAAGGGGTGTTAAATGTTTGAAAATCGTGTATTTCACGGAAATTATACATTTAGAGGGGCTATTGATTTTATCTCGTCAGAACAAACGCCATAGAAAAGGAAAATGAAAGTGTGGAGACGCTTCTACGATGAAGCCGAGGATCGCGGGAGCTAATTTTCATCGTGGATTTTCTATCTAGGAAGTAAAATCACATGGGATGGGGGGAGCGAAAACGAAATTAAATCAAGAATTGCCCAAGTAAAAATGGGGTTTAATTCAAAACAACACTGTTATGCTCCTCCTCAATCAGCTTAGAAAACGGGAAGATGCTATTGAAGACATATGTATGGAGCATAGCCATGTACGGGTGTTAAACCTGTACAATTGGAGTAGCGGAGAGAAAAAGACTGGAAGCTTTCAAAATGTGGTGCTACAGAAGAATGATGAATATCAAACGGATGGATAGAATTACAAATGAAGAAGTTCTTGGAAGAATCGGAGAAAGAAGAACCCTGTGGAAGAGTCTGAGGAAGAGAAGAGGTCAGATGATGGGGCACACACTGAGACATAGAGGATTGTTTAGGGATATCTTAGAGGGGGAGGTGGGAAAGAAAAGTGGAAGGCCCAGATTAGAAAATATTTCGAGCAAATAATTAGGGATATGGGATGCGAGATATTTAGAGAGGTCAAACAGCTGGCGGGGGACAGAGCCGAGTGGAGACGGGTGGTTGCGTCAAACCAGTCTTAGGACTGTATACTCAATGATGATGATAATAGGTAGTCTCTGAATTGCCACTAATAGGGTCCAGTTTTTCTTTATAAAATGAACCCAAATAATTAAGAATAGAAGGTATAAAAATATAAAGATAAAAACAATTTATTTGACGAATACCCCTGAGCCCTGACTCGAGGCATCTGCTTCAGAAATTTCTCAAAGATCTTTTAATTAAGAATAAAATAATGGATGGCTATTCAAAATGTAATCAATTCACCCTCAATGAGTTTCGTCTTCTTTTGACAAAATGCTAAAAGTCAAAGTCTTCTGAACAATACTGATCGCAATCACCTCTTTGTTTTTGCTCCCTTTAGTGAAAAGCAGGGAGAAGTGATTAGTTAAAATGAAAACTTTTGATATGTCTTCAAAATAAGACAGAGATAAGATTCAGGGAACTTTTCAAGTATTTTCTCATCGCTTATTCTAATTTCAATTACTGTCACCGATATAAGAATAATGAAATTCTTTTATACAATCAAAACAGAAGGAAAAAGAGGCAAAACTTAATTTAAGAGTTTGATTATAAAATGTAGTAAAAACATAAATTAAACAAATTTGGAATCTCGTTCTAAATTTCCCAGGTACCCTTTTTATTTAATTGTTTATATGAATACAGTTGACAATTTCAATTCATCATAATTTTCATTCATCATAGTGGATATCTGCACTAAATCAAATTAAGAAAAAACCAATGAAGAGTCCTTTTCTTGATGCTAATAACAAACACCTATACGTATACAAATAAATAAATATTTATCCAGCTATAGCACCCACATTTAAAACAACTTTTTTAAAAAATCAGTTCAATAGACTCACGTGATTATTATGTCGAGCTTTATCTACCTGCCAGATGTTGCATGTAATACCAGAGCTTTAGCTTAGCCTCTAAATCAGCCATACTCAACCTTTTTTTTCTACGGGCCACATATATATTTTTGCTAAGTTACGCTGGTCGCAACATTATACACCATGTGGGAAAATGGTTTTACAGATCCCAGATCCCCCCCCCCCCATGTAATAAATAAAACACAAAACATAAATAGATCCAAACGTTTATTTAAAAATTAGTGTGATACTTGATATTGACACAAATTCTTTACTATTTTAGACAAATCAGGTTTATAATTACTACATGCTACCCTCAATACGTCATCAAGGTGAGAATCTGTAAGTCGATTTCTATATACGTTTTTTGCGTATTTCATTTTGGAATAGGATGATTCACAGAGATAAGTTGATGCGAACAACGTGAGAAGCAGGTGGGCACATTTTTGTAGAGTCTTGTATTTTTCTGGTACAAATTTCCAAAATTTAGAGTCTAAATCATCTGACAAATCTGACTGTTGTGTTTCTGATTATAAGAATGCTATATTTCAGAAACCACTGCTGTAAATGTTTAGAAATTGTACTTAACACCTGTGGGACCTATAGCATCGTTATTATATGAAGATGTTGCAGTATAAACCCGTTTTTTAGTAAGAACAGGTTCTTCCTAGTTAAAACGCGTTTCATTGAATACCTTTGTGTGACAACTAGAATTTTCTGATTGTTGTTTGAGTTAGGTTCAAAGGTCTAGAATTTTCATTTTTGACCTTTCGCTTCATTTTGAGTGTTTATTTTCAAAAATTTTTAAACCAAAATTTCAAAAATTAGAAGCAAAGTTGTAAATGATATAATTTTTGAGATTTTTGTTTAAAAATTTTTGAAAATAAACACCCACAATGAGGCGGAAGGTCAAAAATGTAGAATCTAGAACTTTGAGTCAAACTCAACCAACATCAGTAAATTCTAGTTGCCACAAAGGTATTCAATGAAAGGCGTTTAACTAGTAAGAACCCGTTTTTACTAAAAAATGGATTTTACTGTAACATAGATATAACATGCCCGCACTGGCCATTTATTTTTTACTCAAATCGGGATATCTAGTAAGTTTTAGGTAATAGTATCTGAATTCAAGAAAACGCATATTCCTTAATATTTTTTTTATTAGTGAAAAGAACAGGAATGAGCATGTGAAAATAAATAATTTATGTGGTTTTATATATATTTTGAAGAAGAAGAAATTTGTCTAAGTAGGTATTTAGTGTTGATTTCAAATAAGAATAAGATTCTTGACAAGATTTCTTAAAATTTACTTTAGTAATTTAACATTGCTTTAAGAACTGCGACTTGCAAATGAGTATTTGCTCTCGTCCATAACTTATTCATAAGAGAAGGGGTGCTAGTACCGGGCAGACATATTCAATAATAATTATACGAAAATTCATAAGATTCAAATTATTGATGTGAAAGTGTTTAATTAATTTCACCCAACAACTATTGGCTAAAACATTTCCAGTGTACCATGCTATAATTTTTTGAGGTTTAATATAATGCTAAAATGTTTGTATTTCCAATGAGGAGGGCTAATTAGATTTTGAGCTTTCTAGTTTCAGAACTTCTGGTTTCAAAATTTTATTTTTTGAAAGATTTTATTGAGATTTTTAAGGTAATGTTATAATATAAGTATAAATGAACAATTTTTGATTTAAGCTTATTTTTAATTAGTTTTATGGGCTTCTCGAGCGTAAATAAGCTATCGCTTTTTTTTGTTATTTAATAAAAATGTGCGGGTGAGCGATTCTTTTATTATAATCTAATATCTAATCGAAGAAAATTGCTAAAAGGGTGTGGATAGAATGATCTCTCTTCCTTTAAAGCAAAGGAATTACTATAGGGTGCCAAATACAAGTCCAGACATGTTTCAGATTATTATTAGAGACTAGCTGCAAGGCCCGCCTTCGCCGGCCCTCTTGATAGCCAGGGGCTTGCCCCCTGGACTCCCACACCGAAGCCCACTCAGCACCCCCACGCACCCCACCACCTCAATGTACAGACAAAACCTTAATTTAATATATATAGATTTCATTTAAATTAGTAACCATGACGACCCCTGGACCCCCCGCCCCCGAAACCCACCCACACCACCACCCCAATGTACAGACAAAACCTTAATTTTACATATATAAATAATTTCATTTAAATTGGTAACTATGACGACTGTTTTTGTTGCGGGACGGACATACATAGATAGATAGGTTGATACAGAGGCACAAATACACTTTAGTAGTATAGGATTAATTTCTTAATTTCTCATATTCTAGCAGCGGCCTTTTGACTCTGGGTAAGAAAATATTAAATTGAAATGAATAACAGATTTACCTAGATATTCATCATTTAAAATTGATTAGATATGTACCTGTTAAATCTTGTATTTTTGTGATTAAATTTATTAAGAGTTGTAAATTTCTTCAAATGACACATAATTAATTATAATTATTTATTGACCACAAACAAATAATATAAATAACTACGACGTTTCGATTGGGTTATTCTGCGATCGTTCTCAAGTATGAGCTCCACAACTCCGATTTTACGTTAATTGAGCTTGCTGAGTTATTGTCCACTTATATACTAGTATATGGAGCATTCATTCCACGCCAAATCGGACTGGTTGAAAAATTTTAATTTTTGATTTCCTTCATTTTTTGTCATTTTTTAGTACCCATCAAAAAACTTTTCCTGGAAAATTTTGAAATTTTTTTGATTATCGTTTTAAAAGATATCGAATTTCGGTTTTTCGCTCATAACAATGGTCCAAATTCAAATATTTTTTTGAATTTTTTTTTTTACAAACTTTTTAGAAAAAACAAAAACAAAAAATTGTTTAAATTGTTTTTATATGCGATTTGTTAACGATAAAAATCAATTCAAAATAACTAAAAAAAAGAGAACTCAATAGAAAAAAGTGATTTTAACAATGGTTAATAGCGAATAAATTTTTTTCGAAATTTTCAAAAATCGAAAAAAATAGTAGTTATCATAAGACCACTATCAATATGGTTTTCAAATTTGTTTAAAGTTTAAGTTTAAAATAAAAAATTATCAAAAAACTCGGAGACTAGGTACCTACATACAGTTTCAAAAACAAGATTAAAATTTTCAAACTCAAAAATCACATATAAAAACAATTTAAATGATTATTTTCTATTTTTTTCTAAAAAGAATGTAAAAAAACAAAAATTTCAAAAAAAAATATATTTGAATTTGGACCATTTTTGAAGAAATTATGAGTGAAAAACCGAAATTCGATATTTTATAAACTGGAGATCAAAGCAATTTGAAAATTTACCAGGAAGAATTTTTTGATGGGTACTAAAAAATGTCAAAAAATGAAGGAAATCAAAAATTAAATTTTTTCAAACTGTCAGGTTTGGTTTGGAATGTCTCATTATAAACTGGGGGTATGTTAAAGTCAGAAACTTAGGTCACTAACGAGATCAGTAACCCTTATGTCGGATTGAGTATTAGATGATGATAAATCCATTAAGTGAAAAATATTGACAAATTAATAATAAAAACATTCATAATTGATTTATCAAGATTCCCGTATGGAAATAAATAGATTTTCGAAATATGTTTTTTTTTTATATATTTGTTGAAAATATATTCAAAATATAAAATTTTTGTGTTAAATTTATATAAAATTTATACTAGAGCAACATAAAAATAATTTTATTTTAGGAATATATAGAAAACATAAATTTTATATAAATTTAACAGAAACATTTTATATATTTAATGTTTTCAAAAATATATCATCATCATTGAGTATCATCATTGAGTATACAGTCCTAAGACTGGTTTGATGCAACAATCCGTCTCCACTCGACTCTGTCCCCCGCCAGCTGTTGGACCTCTCTAAATGTCTGGCATCCCATATCCCCAATTATTTGGTTGAAATATTCTAATCTGGGTCTTCCCCTTTTCTTTCCCACCTCCCCCTCCAAGATATCCCTAAGCAGTCCCCCATGTCTCAGTGTGTGCCCCATCATCTGACCTTTTCTCTTCTTCAGACTCTTCCACAAGGTTCTTCTTTCTCCGATTCTTCAAAGAACCTCTTCATTTGTAATTTTATCCATCAATTTGATTTTCATCATTCTTCTGTAGCACCACATTTCGAAAGCATCTAATCTCTTTCTCTCCTCTTCTCTAATTGTTCAGGTTTCACACCCGTACATGGCTATATGCTCCATACATATGTCTTCAATAGCAACTTCCTGTTTTCTAAGCTGATTGAGGAGGAGCATAGTGTTAATATTTAGAATAAAACGCTTTAGAATAAAACGCAGATTCCTTATTTATATATTTATTATTAATTACAATTATATTACAGCGATACTAAGATCTCCACAACAAGATGAGCACTAGAACACTTCTCATTCCGTCACAACAACTTAACAAAACTAAATCCTCTAGGTCACAGACCTAAATAAAGAGAGCGGTATATCGAAATACATTTATTATTTCAACACCCTCTCTTAACACTCTCTTTATTTTCATTAAAACATATAATGATTAAATTCTAAATATAATACATATAATGATAAAAACAATAAAGTAAAAATTAATTAAAATACAACAAATAATAATGGAGCTTAATAATAACAAAAAAAAAAAAAATACTTCATGTGCTCACCCTCTCTGGAATAAATGATACATTAAACCGAAATATATATATATAAATGAAATTTAACTTGAAACATAGTAACTAATAAATTTTAATATATGCCCAGTGTCCACCCTCTCTGAATCAAATGAGTTTACATAGATTTTAAGGAGAAAGTTTACATAGACCTAATTTTGAACATAAATATTCAAATTTACATTTTACTAATCCCTTAGTGAATATATCGGCCTCTTGATTATTTGATTCAATATATTCCAATCTAATGGAACCTTCCTTCAATTTATCGCAGACAAAATGGTATTTAAGGTCTATATGTTTTACTCTTTTATTATTTTCAGGTGTTTTTATTAAGGAAATGCATCCCTGATTGTCCTCGTAAATTAAGATCTCTTGAGTTTTCATGTTGAAATCAAGCAAGATTTTCTGAGTCCATAGACTTTCTTGTACTGAATTACATAGTGCTATAAGTTCTGCTTCAGTGCTTGATAGAGCAATACAGTTTTGTTTTTTAGTTCCCCACGAGATAATATTACCAAACACCTTAATACAATATCCACTTACCGATTTTCTATCGTGAATATCCCCACCCCAATCGGCATCTACAAAACAAGATAATGGCTGTTCAATAGATTGCCTGTGATAAATTAAATTTAGGTCCATTGTACCCTTTAAATATCTTAGGACTCTTTTTAAATAAGTCCACACATCCTGATTATTTTTATCTTGATATCGACAAAAATAATTAAGCGCATAACTTATATCAGGCCTAGTTCCCAGCATTAAATACATTAAACATCCAATTAATTCTTTCACCGGTTTATCTGCAACAGAACTTCTTGGTGTCAATTGTAGTTTAGGGTCAATGGGTGTAGAACAGGGGTTACATGATGCCATATTGAACCTCTTTAGTAAACTTAAAATATATGTTCTTTGGTTAATTTTCAAAATTCCATTACTTCTGTCATAGTTTATTTCTAGACCCAAAAAATTATTTAATTCTCCCTTATCTTTCAAGTCAAACTCACTGGATAACATTTCTTTATATTTTTTAATTATTTCTAAATTTGGGCCACAAATAATTATATCATCAACGTAAATTAAAATATAAATTGAATACTCATTAGTATTTTTAAAATACAAACAATAATCATTTTCGGACCTGGAAAATTCTAATTTTAACAAAAGGTTATTAATTTTATCATTCCAGCATTTTGCTGCTTGTTTTAAACCGTATAATGACTTATTTAATTTTAAAACATACTTTTCTTCACACGTGATTCCTTTTGGAGGTGTTATATATACGGGTTCACTAAGTTCGCCATTCAGAAACGCAGACTTTACATCAAGCTGTGAAAAAAAAATTTTTTTGGTTACCAACAGAAAGTAGTGTTCGAATTGTAGATAATCTTGCGACAGGAGAATATATATTATCAAAATCGAAATTCTTTTGCAAGAATCCTCTCGCGACTAACCTAGCTTTATATCTATCTTCTACGCTCCCCTCTAAAGGTTTATAAGAAAAAACCCATTTTGTATCAATAATTTCGACATTTTCAGGTTTAAGAATTTTTTCCCAAGTTTGATTTTTCTTTATGGAATCTATTTCTTTCTCTATGGCCTTTAGCCACAAATCTTTATCTTCTCTATTATTTATGGATTCAAATTCAGTTGGCACTTGATCAACATATGACATAGCATCAAATGCCATATACATTTCAAAATCATTAAATTTCTCTGGTAATTTTGGATTCCGTTTAGGCCTAGTATTATAACTTATATCATTACTTAAATTATTTAGGTTTTCCTCATTACTCTCGTTTACATTATTTTCGCTTCCCTGTTCATTACTTTCATTATAAATTTCATTACTTTCATTATAAATTTCAAGAAGCTCCCCACTATTAATTTTATGGTCATTAAAATAGAAATTATTTTCATCAAATGAAACATTTCTAGATGATATAATTTTTCTGTCTTCGATATTCCATAAACGATAGCCTCCCGGAGCATAGCCTAACATAATACATTTATTTGTTTTCTTATCAAATTTGTTTCTGAATGCATTTGGAATATGTGCATAAGCGGTGCAACCAAAAACTCTTAGATTACTAACGTTAGGCTTTCTTCCAGACCAAATCTCGGCTGGCGTTGTATCGTTTAAATTTGAACACGGGCTTCTATTAATTAGATAAGTTGCGTTTAAAATGGCTTCATCCCAAAATATTTTTGGAACGCCTGATTCATTCAACATAGTCCTAGCTTTTTCTACTACTGTTCTATTAAACCTCTCAGATTTCCCATTTTGTTGGGGTGTATACGGCATTGTGTAATTAATAATTGTCCCATTTTCTTTGCAGAAATTTTTAAAATTATTTGAAATATATTCCCCCCATTATCACAAATTAACATTCCAACTTTTCTCTGGAACTTAGTTTGCACGATATTTATATATTCTTTAAAATAATCGATGACTTGACTTTTTTCTTTTAAAATATAAACATAAGTGAAATGAGAAAAGTCATCTATGAAAGTGACAAAATAGTTTCCTCCGAGATTAGAGTTGGGTTTTATTGGTCCGCATACATCTGAATGGATGATTTCTAGAATATTTTTACTGTGAGTTCTTGTTCCGAATGGCAAAATACTCATTTTACCATTTACACATGGTTCACAAAAATTAGGTTTGCTGAATTTAAAACTTTCTATGCCATCAACCATTCTTTTATTTTTCAATTTTTCTAAGCCTGAAAATCCAATGTGCCCGAATCTACGATGCCAAAGATTTGTTTCATTTTCCGTTTGATTAAGTTGACATTCTTTATTATTTAATTGAAATTTAATTTTGTACAAATTTTCCCTTATTCCGATACCAATTAATCTTTCATTATTATATATTTTTGTCTCTCCGTTTTTAAAAGTTATTGTCATTCCTGCCATATCCAATTTTTTAACTGATAGTAAATTTTTTCTTAAATTAGGAACATATAATACGTTTTTCATAATATAATTTACGCCATTTATACTTTTAATTAAAATATTTCCTACACCTAAAGCAGTTAAATAATCTCCATCTTTTGCAATAGCAATTTTTAAAGGATCTTTTAAAATCATCATGTCTGAAAAATATGCTTTATTATTAACTAAGTGGTCGGTACAACCTGAATCTATACAAAATAATATCTCACCATCTCGTTCAAACATTGGTTCCTCTTGAAATGTGTTAAGTGTTTCTGGTTCCTCTTCTTGTTCCATAAAATCAGTTTGATATTCATTTTCTTGGTGCTGGAATGATCCGCGGCTGGGGCCTTGCTGCCATTGTAATCCTCCTGGATTATATCTTTGTTGCCGGTATGTAGGTTGATTGCTACCTCGTTGAAATCGGCCACGTGATCTTGGATTATATCCTTGTTGGATTGGAAGTTGATGCTGAAGATTTCTCCCTCTTTGGCCGACGCCTCGATTGCTTCCTTGATTTTGGCAAAATCTTAGAATATGACCCTGGATTCCACATCCATAGCATATTATCGGTCTCCTACTTGATATCATAGCTGCGTTATTGATACCTGTGCTTGTTGCATCCTGAGGAGAAGTATTTATTCCCGAATCGGTATTCGATCGTTTCTCCTCGATGAGCAATCTCGCTGTTAAGTTGAGAATATTTTTATTTTCGGCATTCACGGATTCCCATGCAGAAATGAAAAATCGATATTTATTTGGTAATGAAGAAAGAATTTTCGTCATTACCATCTGATCAGATATTTCTTGATCCTGTTTTGCCATTTGGTCAGCCATATTCTCAATTTCACAAATATGATGACTTATTCCTTTATCAGCATACTTGTAATCAAAGAATCTTACCTGCAAGAGATATGCGGAGAGATCAGATTTTTGATCAAAAAGCACATGGAGCTTTTTCCACATCTCTGCTGCAGATTTGCATCTCATTATATGCTTAATGAGTTTTTCATCCACCATAGAGACGATGCAGGCTTGAGTTTTCGTGTCATTTTTGTCGAGCGTTTCGTGCGTTTCTAGGGCATTCGTGTACCCTCTGTTTTTTAAATTCACCTGCATTTGAAATTTCCATTCTTCCCAATTATCTTGGCCTCTCAATTTTCCAAAGGCAAATTCTTGGAATCGATCCATTTTTTTTTTTTTTTTTTTTTCAAATATTTAATACACTTTCTCACTTACTCAAAACAAACAAACAAATGAAAACAAATTAAAATCAATGCGCACTGGTTCATGTGTGTCTGGGCCCATAACCTGTTAATGTTTAGAATAAAACGCAGATTCCTTATTTATATATTTATTATTAATTACAATTATATTACAGCGATACTAAGATCTCCACAACAAGATGAGCACTAGAACACTTCTCATTCCGTCACAACAACTTAACAAAACTAAATCCTCTAGGTCACAGACCTAAATAAAGAGAGCGGTATATCGAAATACATTTATTATTTCAACACAACTTCATTTCAAATCTAGTGGGAGAATAATTATGTAAAAAATTTACCATAAGGTTATTAATTTTCAATCTAACCTGATTTCGACTTACTTCCGGAACTACTCTTTTAAGATGTTTTTCGGTTTCACATATCAAATTTAAATAAATTTTTATAGACTGAAGATGGCATTGAGTTAATGCCGAAACGTCTCTTGTTTCAAATAAAATTAAATTATAAACCCTGATGAAATTTTTTTATTGAAAAAAAGAAAAAATAACCATCATTCTATAAGGACTCGATCTTCCTACTGTGATTCAAAAAGCCTTGTTCCTGAATATAAAAATATTATAAGAATCAAATAATTACTATTCTTGAATTTTGATTATAATTTTAATTTATAGATATTGTTAAGGTTCAATATGTATTAATATATATGTAAACTGTGTATGTAAACTGAGCCAAATAATTAAATAAATAATTAATAATAATAATAATAATAAAATTCCATATGCTTAGAAATCTACGCATCCAGGGTAGACAAAGTAAGTTATTAAATAAATTAACTCCAGATGGAAATTTAAAATAATTAAAAGTTAATTTTTAATCAATATGATAAAAAAAATAAAAGTCATGAAGTTTTATGAGCCTAAGTTAAGCGATATAAATAAAAAAATGAAATCAAAATCGGATCTGCGTAGTTTTCTACGCAAGGATCAGACTAGAGAAAACTTAGAATTGAATTTATTGAGATTAATTAGTTTTCTCACATTGGGAATTTAAAATGGGAGTTATATTAATATAAATTATTCTATTTCTTAAATGAATCGACCAATATGAGCCGTTTATTTTGAAAGTGACCTAAGTTCAATTTTGAAAAAAAAATATTAATGCCAGTTTTACTTAGGCATAGATGTCTACTTTTCATGTTTATAATACCCCAGTCAATGGAGTACAATACCCTCATGAATTTGTCAAAATATATACGTAAAAATAATTATTTGTAAAAATATAAATATCTCGAAATAACAACATTCTTTTGAAAAATATCATTTATTCAATTATTTTTTATACATACACTATATAATTCGATTATTTATACTTATACATATCATATTCAAAAGTTTTCTTGAAGATGATCAGTGTTTCGAAAAATATAGTTTTTTCGATGTTCACTTATTAGAGCTTTTTGTAAACCAAATTGCCATGGTTTTGCCCAATTTCTTTTATCAAAATAGTTTCAGGCGTTTTTTAGATATTTAGAAAAAAGAAGCAAAAAACACTTTATTCATGCACGATTACAATACTTGACCATACCCTGTATGGTAAAGTAAAAAGAAGAAAAAAATGAATTTATTAATTGTGGAGGTGGATGTGGGGGTCCGGGGTGTGGCGAAGTGCGGGATTTCAGGGGCAGGGGGAGGGGCTTGTACTATTTATACCTTATACCTTGTACCTATTTGTATTTTTATCAGAATTTTAAATTAAAATAATATTAATATATAGCTTTTATGGGGGTCAGATAGGCTAGGCGGTAGCGTGACAGCGAGCTAACCAGGGGACCCGGGTTCGAATCCGACTCGAGGCATCCAGCTAAAATCTGACCCCGGGGGTAGAGACAAATTTTAAAAAAATAATAACTAGTATCGTAATTAGGCTTATGGCTAGAAAGGCCGAAAAGCCAAAAAAAAAAAAAAAAATATATAGCTTTTAACTGAAGCAAAAAGTTACCGAGCATCGGTCGGTACTATATAATTATGTGAGTATTTATTGATATAAAAATATCGGAATGAAAAATTAAACATTCATTTTTTGAGCTCTTATCCACTATATTTATTAAATCACAAGAGCAGGAACATACTCATATATTTTTTTCGGGAGAAAGCTTCAAAGTAAAAAAAATGTATTAATTGTGTCCATTGGTATAAATAAATTGGAATAAAAACTTTTTTAAATAAAATTTTAAGCATATTTTATTTTAGATTTTTATTAAATTACTTTTACATTTAGTGTAAAACTGTGAGTTTCTGGGAGCCCCCCCCCCCACCGGCTGGTAGGCCCCAAATACTTTTTCTATGTATAGGTCCCCTGGGTACGTCGCTGCCCCTAGTATACCATATATAGTATGATTGTGAGTTCTAGTCCGAGCGTTAAGTGAGTGAGAGAGTAAGAATTCTATCTAAATAAATATTATTTTAAAAATTACAAATGGCTTTATTAAATATCCATCAAATAAGGATCATCTTTAGATTTTAACCACCAAAGATAATATATGACTCGAAAGCCTATTTGCTTATTGTAAGTAAAATAATTATATTTTACAATTCGAATTTTACTTTTCTGTCTGTTGAAATTAACGAAAATGTTTTCTAAATATTAATATGATTTGTTAAATACAATAACATCTCTCGGGTGATTTTGTGTATGTGCTTGAAAATATGTTACTGGTATAATTATATTTTATTTTGTAATTATATGGAAAATTAAGCATTCATTTTTGAGCTCTTAGCCTAAATTTTATTAAAGCCGAGGGGTGAACCGCGATTGGAATTAGGTGTACACCGTCTTTGGAATTATGTGGAATTATTTTGGAATTCATTATATAATGCCCCTTCATCTATTGTCTTCTACTTGGAAATGAAAGTGGAAGTGGAAGTAGGTGTACACGATATTAGGTCGCGGTTCACCCCTCGATTAAAGTACAAGCCAGGCATGTAGTCAATTTTTTCGACAGAGAGCACCAAAGTATTAAGAAAAAAGAATTTGATAAAATTATGTAGATATTTATTGAATAAAATTTGGAATATATTTTATTTTAGATTTTTCTTAATTAATTTTACAATCAGTGTCAACCAGAGAGTTTCAGAAGGGGGGGGGGCTGACAGTTTTTTATGTATAAGTCCCCTGGGCACGTTCCTACCCCAAGAATCTAGAATATAATGTACGAGCTGTAGAGGGCGTGCCGAATGGCCCTGGCAGGCGGCGTCTCGGCATGTGATTATTAGGTCTGTAATATAAATTTGTAATATTTTGCCTCCTCTTTCGCCCACACGCACTCATTTTGGCTATTGATTTTTACAGCATACATTTTATATAGTCTTAAAAACTAACATTACAAAATTTGATCTATATCGGAGAGAGTATTAATTTTTTGCCCCACTCACATTTTGGGAGGTTGAAATATTTAGATATTTGCAAATAAATAACTCTCAGTTTTCTAAAGAGTAAATGTACAAAAAAGCTAAAAATTTCTATATTTTGCCCCCCCCCCCCTTCGCCCCAAAATCAACTATAAAAATTGACTGTATGGCGATACAGTCAATTTTGATAGTTGATTTTTACAGGAATAGTTTCTTAAAGTAATAAAAAATAACTCTACAAAATTTGATCAAGATCGGAGAGAGTTTTAATTTTTGCCCCCACTCACATCTTGGATAGTTGAGAGTCGAATTTCAAAAAATCCTGAAATTACTTTTTAGATATTTGTATTTAGAATTTTATTAAGTAAAAATCAAGTAGATATCTTATCGTTCTTAATTGAAAATGCATAATTAGTGTAAACACATTGCAAATATATTTTTCCCCTTTTGACCCCTTTAGGGGTCGAATTTCAAAAAATCCTTTCTTAGTGACCCCCTATGTCATAGATGTAATATCCTCTCCAAATTTCATGTTTCTATGCCCAGTGGTTCTGGCTGTTTTGATGATGATGAGTGAGTGAGTGAGTAAGTGAATTGTGAGTGTATCGGGCAAAGAATTTTATATATATATGAGTAGATGAGCGTGAGATCTAATCCCGAGACTGAGTGCGAGTGAGAGGGTAGGAACTTCTATCCCTCTCTCTTTCTCTCTTATTAGATATCTCCAAGCGTATATATATGTGTGTGTGTGTGTGTGTGAATTAAATATATTTCTGATATTATATTATTTTATTCGCTTATATAGGTGTGACGTCACCATCAGACTAGTCTGGACATGTCGAGGCGCCCCCGGTGCTTATCCAGGCAAATCACCTATCAGTACAGCAGTGTCCATCATACTCGTAATTACTCGGTCTAATCATCTAAAGAATTTTTGCATCCGATCGACGATTTATCATCTCAAATACAGGTGAGTTACAATATATCTATTATATTATAGCTAGAGAAATATTTGTAATGATATTTTCAATTTGTATTTTCGAAATATTCCAATATTTGTGGATTTTCATGCAAATCGGGATCTTCGACGCCACGCCAATTTGCTTGAAAATCTGTCCTCATATTTTAAGAGATTTCGTTATTTTGATTTAACTTTTAAATTGCATTGTTTTTTTTATGTTTTGGGTTACAAGATCCATTTAGTCAGATTCTCTGTGATTATTATTTTCTATTAATTTATATGTTATATGTGAGTTCAAGTGTGTTCAAATTAGTGTAGGACTCCTACTCATTAATAAAATACAATTATGCTTAGGTAATTTCACAAAGCAAGGTAATAAATAAACAGCAATCTTTGGAAAAAAAGCCCATTTAGACAGATCCTATGTGATTTTTATTTTTTTATATTATATTCAGTCAAATATTTGCATTGAGTTTGAGTTTGAATACCGACTACCTGCTGAAGGAAGTAAATATATATTCATTATTTATTTGAGTTATTAATCCTGATTTTATTTTTTAGAGATCAGCTGATCAGTGAGCCAGAGCAGTCGGAACATAGTGTATACTCGCCATGGCATCCAGTCAATGTGAGTTTCAATCTATTATCTATATTTTATATATTGAGAGAAACAAAGAGGTTGTCCTCTGCTTGATGCTGTTCCCGTGAAAAATAATATTTATAATTAAAAAGACTGATGATGAGGGCCAAGCCTTCGAAACTATAGTCTCAAACAAATAAATAATATATATGTGTGTATGTTTATTTGTATCAAGCAGAGGTCAACCTCTTTGTTTCTCTCTATGAATTAACAACTCTGGTATTCTCGGCAAAATAAAAAACTTTTCAATTATATTTTATATCATTAAAAATATTTCGAATGAAACTGATGCCTTTTTATTAATGTATATTCTTGAAGGAGACAATAAAAGAGTGTGTCTTCTGCTGGAATTATAAATTTTATTTATTTATAACGAGACTATAGTTTCGATGGCTTTGCCCTCTTCATCAGTCTATTACAAAGGATTCACAGGAATTAATCTATGATATATATAAATTAATTCCTGTGAATCCTTTGTAATGGAGCTGATGAAGAGAGCAAAAGCCATCGAAACTATAGTCTCGTTATAAATAAATAAAATTTATAATTCCAGCAGAAGATCACACTCTTTTATTGTCTCCTTCAATATATAAAAATTCTGCTACTCTCGGCAAAAAACTTTCAATTTAATTTATATTCTGATTGGAATATTTTTTCGTTTGTCTATTTGTATTATAAAATAATATGTATAGGGATTTTGCATGTTTTAATATTTTATTTAAAATATCTTAGTATTTTTATTATCTTTGAATAAAAGATAATAAAACGTTTTGGGCGATTCTTATTACAGCACCCGATCGGTTGCTTCACATGCTATGCACATTGCCTTGGCAGAGATAAATTGTTTACTTTAATCGATCCAATTTTGATTCTTTGAATTTTTTTATTTTAAATTTTAATCAAATTTTTTAATAAATAGAAATATATACTATTAATTATTCTATTTTTTCGAATAAAATAAAGGACTCATTTCTCGAAATTCAGTATCGAACTGGCCCCTCACTTTTATTTAATATTTAATAAAATTATTTATAATCATGTAGGGGAGGGGGTTAGTTTTTTAGATTTCTGGGGGCTCACTGATTATGTATACAAAATTTGGTTGAGTTAGCTCAAATGGCCTAGATTTTTAATTTTTAACCCCCTCCAGCCCCCTTAATTTTGAGTCGATATGCACCAAAAATCTAATCAGCTCTTAATATCAATGGACCAAAACTACGTGTGAAATTTTGTTTAGATATTCACACTAGTTTTTGAGCTAGCTTAGCTCGTCCACAAAAATTTGGTAACGCACAGACTAACAGAAAATCAGACAACCAGACAGAATAACAGACATTTTGACAAAACAATTATTATCTCAAAAAATAAAAAATTTTTTCGATGTTCACTTATTAGAGCTTTTTTGTAGAGCGAAATGCCATGGTTTTGCTCAATTTTTCTAATCAAAATAGTTTCAGCCGTTTTTCAGATATTTCGAAAAAAAGAAAGAAAAAAACCCACTTTTTTCATGCACGATTACAATACTTGACCATACCCTGTATTATTTATAATTCATAAATTAATTCCTGTGAATCCATTGTAATAGACTGATGAAGAGGGCAAAGCCCTCGAAACTATAGTCTCGTTATAAATAAATAAAATTTATAATTCCAGCAGAAGACACACTCTTTTATTGTCTCCTTCAATATATAAAAATTCTGCTACTCTCGGCAAAAACTTTCATTTTAAAACAAATAGGTTGTCCTCTGCTTGATGGAAATAAACATACACATATCTTAATATAAATCAAAATAGAAGGTTATGTTTCATTCATCTATCAACAGACAGCCTAAACCGCTTGACCTAGAAAGATGAAATCTGGAGTGTAAATTCTTTCAATGATTTATGGGTGTGCTAAGAAGGTATTTTTTGAAATTCGAACCCTAAAGGGGGAAAAGGGCCCCAAAATTTGTTTTCAGAGTGTTTCAAGATCTCTTAAACCAGAAAAGATATCGATATGGGTTTAGTTTAGAAAGGTGAAGCATTGAAATACAAAAAACATATTTGAGTATTTTGCTCTATTTGTCCCCGAAAGGGAAATATAGTCATTTTGGGGTAAATTTTTGAAATTTTTAAAGTGCTCTATCTCCTCGAGTGTCTAAGTTTTAGAATTCAAATTTGGTACATAGGTTTATTCATGATAAATCTCGGGAATATTTTTATTTTTTGAAATTTGACCCCTGTTTTGAAAAATGGGGGATTTTTGATTTTCTGGTCTAAAACAAAAAGACTTCGTATCTATCTTGCCCTTCGACCAAACTCAACCAAATTTTGTATACATAATCTGGGAACCACTAGAAGGCTAGAAATGCAAAAACTAACCACCCAAAATGGGGGACAAAAATGAAAATTCTTGCCTTTGGAGCAAACTCAACAAAATTTTGTATACATAATCTGTGGGCCTCTAGGGAGGTAGAAATGCAAAAACTGGGTGCGGAAGTGTGGTACGGGGTGGGGTGAAGGGCTGGAATGCAGGGGTGGGGTGCAGCCCCCTTGGCTTTCAAGCTATGATTTTTTGAAATATTTTTGAAAAATACCTATTGTTTTTAATTTAACTTTTTAGATAAATACAATTTATTTATTTTTCTTCATTTGTATTAAAATATTTATATAATTAGAACTTTATTTAATAAATTTTAACTTATTTATTATACATATATATTGAGATTTTACTGAACCGCCTGGGAAAATTCCTGCGACCCCATACACAGTGCATAGTAGATATGTTGGTGTTTTTGATAGACAAGATTCAAATTCGAATTTGAAATCGATTAACAATTCGAGGCGCCGGTGGCGCCTCCTTAACAAAGCCCCTAACAAAGAGAGCTTCCATTCTAAAATAAATTTAGATTTTCGCCAGATATTTGGACTTATTTCGAAATAAAATTTATTTTAAAGATTACAAATGGATTTCTTATATATCCATCAAATAAGGGTCATCTTTAGATCTAAACCACCATAGAGAGCAAATAATATAATGGATCGAAAGCCTAATTCCTTTGTGAATTAAAAAGGGGATGAAAGTTATCAAAACAATTTAATTTTAGTAAGTAAACGATTACATTTATTTTATTTTTACATTTCGAGTTTTACTTACCTGTCTGTTAATATTATGTTAGGTAACGAAAATGTTTTATAATAATTTTAATATGATTTGTTTAATATAACATCCTACGGGTTATTTTGTGTATGTGCGTGAAAATATGTTCCTGATATAATTATATTTTATTTTTCAATTACATATAGGTATTCAATTTTTGAGTCCTTATGCCATAATTTTATTAACTCTATGGAAAGAATAGTTAGATGTAGTTACAAAACAAACAAAGAAAAAACACATGAATACTTTTATAAAAAGTTCTCGTACGGTTGGATCTAATGAGCTGAAAGATGCCCCGATATTACATATGGTTTAATAAACTCAACGCCAAGTTTCAATTTTCTAGCCAAACAACTCTAAGTAATAAATAAGCTGACGTGTTCTGATGTGGCCATCCAATTGACTTTACCATACAACTTGGCCCCTAAAATTATTTCATAATCATGTGGGGGGGGGGGGGAGTTTTTGCATTATTATACTTCTGGTTTTCCACTGATTATGTATACAAAATTTGTTTGAGTTTGCTCAAATAGCCTAGATTTTTAATTTTTAACCCCCTCTCCACCCCCTTAATTTTGGGTCGATATGCACCGAAATCTAATCCAGCTCTTAATCTCAATGGACCAAAACTACGTGTGAAATTTGGTTTCGATATTCCCACTAATTTTTGAGCTAGCTCGTTTACAAAAATTTGGTAACGCACAGACAACCATACAACCAGACTAATAGACATTTTGACAAAACAATTATTATCTCGAAAAATATAATTTTTTCGATGTTCACTTATTAGAGCTTTTTTGTAGAGCGAAATGCCATGATTTCGCTCTTTATAAAAATAGTTTCAGCCATTTTTGAGATATTTCGAAAAAAAGAAGGAAAAAAAACACTTTTTTCATGCACGATTACAATACTTGACCATACCCTGTATGGTCAAGTAAAAAATATTCCAATTCATCAAAACATTTTGTAAAGTGCGTGTCAAGGCTTTGAAAAGTTTTTTGTTTTCGTCCAATATATTAATATTTTTTTGGATATCTTTAAAATAATTTCTTCACTTTTCACATTACATATAAATTACTTAATTGAAAATATTCTTTATTACTTCTATAGTGATACATCTGGACACGCTCTTTGATTAATTTCAATTTTTTTAAGATGGATTGGCTAATAGACTTCGAGCTTACTCGGGATCGAATCTGGCTTCAGCCGGAATAATTTTCATCTATGTCGAAAATAGGAAGCATCCCAATTAATCCCGAGGAAGGCAACGGAACACCACTCCCAGGAATCCTCTCTAGTAATCGCCAACGACAGAGTCATTTTGATGGATTAGGTCATCGGCTGTCTGCGAGATTAAACACCCTATTTTAACGCCGAGGTCAGTCATTATACTTACTCATTTATTATACAGGGTGGGGCATAAAGATCTAGCACATTTTGAAGATCTATAAAAAATGAAAAAAATTAACTAGAAAAAAACTGAATATATTTTTAAAAAGACAATAAAATATATATTTTTTAAATGTGTTTTAAACATTATGAGACAAAAAAAGGGGCGGGGGGGGGGGTAAAAATGAAAATTCTAGCCTCTTTCGACCAAACTTAACCGAATTTTGTATACATATTCTGTGGGCCCCCAGAAGGCTAGAAATTTAAAAATTAACCACCCAAAATGGGAGGAGTGTAAAAATGAAAATTCTAGATTTTTCGACCAAACTATGTATACAAAATTTGGTTAGTTTTTGCATTTATAACCTTCTGGGGGGTCCCCAGAATATGTATACAAAATTTGGTTGAGTTTGGTCAAAAAGACTAGAATTTTCATTTGCCCCCCCCCCATTTTGGGTGGTTAGTTTTTTCATTTCTAGTCTTTTGGGAGCCCACAGAATATGTATACAAAATTTGGTTGAGTTTGGCCGAAAGAGCTAGAATTTTCATTTTTGACCCCTTTTGTCTGATAATGTTTAAAACATTAAAAATAAGCTGCCATGTTCTGATGTGGCCATCCACTTGACTTTACCATACAACCTGGTCCCTAAAATTATTTATAAGCATGTAGGGGGGGGTTAGTTTTTTCATTTTTATACTTCTTGGATCCCACTGATTATGTATACAAAATTTGGTTGAGTTTGGTCAAATGGCCTAGATTTTTCATTTTTGACCCTCACCCCTTAATTTTGGGTCAATATGCACCAAAAATCTAATCAGCTCTTAATCTCAATGGAGCAAAACTACGTGTGAAATTTGGTTTCAATATTCAACACTAGTTTTGAGCAAGCTCGTCCACAAAAATTTGGTAACGCACAGACTAACGGACAACCAGACAGACTAACTAACATACATTTTGACAAAACAATTATTATCTCGAAAAATATAATTTTGTCGATGTTCACTTATTAGAGCTTTTTTGTAGACCGAAATGCCATGGTTTCACTCAATTTTTTTAATCAAAATAGTGTCAGCCTTTTTTGAGATATTTCGAAAAAAGAAGCAAAAATCCACTTTTTTCATACACGATTACAATACTTGACCATACTCTGTATGGTAAAGTAAAAAATTATTTTATATTTTTTTGTCAAAGAATATATGTCAATTTTTTTCTAGGTTAAATTTTTTTCATTTTTTATACCTTTTCAAAATGTGCTAGATCTTTATGCCCCACTCTGTATTTCTAAATTTTTTAGAAAAATTCAATAAAATATAAGAGAATTCTAAAATCTTCTCATATAGGTTTATTTTTTCCAAATTATCAATCCAATATCAATTATAGAAACCCTTTGATTTACAAATTAACATCCCCTTGTCTTAGGGAGTTCCATGATTTGGTTGAATAAATTTCTCATTAATAAATTCGATTTCATCTAATCTTTATAATATATATTTTGATTTTATTTTACCACTTTATCATCAAATTTAAATTCATTTATATAATTTATTATTTATTTTTATTTTCCCTTTCATGGATCATCCACTTCATCGATGTCTCGCTGCTGTACTTCAATTCGATTTATTTATCTCCTTCAACAGCTACCAAACTTGAGTATATCATTTTTTTATATATTTAATTTTTAAGTGTTTTATTTTTACAGTATACCCCTCTAGTTAGAACCAGTTATTACTTTAAAATTTAAATTATTTCCATTAAAATAAATTCATTTAGAAAGTTCTTGCTTTCATAATTATTCTAAACCAATTTTCAAATAACTTGAGTAGATAAATATTCAGTAAATTTAATTTCAATCAATAACGTAAATAAATTTTCTAATTTAAATTTTTGCTCAATTCATTAAATTAGTGGATTAAAATCATTCAATAATTTCATTTTCGATGGTTTTCTTGAAATTATTCTATTTTTATTATGATAAGTAGAGTATTAGAATTAGGTATTTTCAGTTCCCCACTTCTACATAATGTCGGCCACCGTGGGATTCGCCTCTGGATTAAACCAGGTAATTTAAAAATTATATTTATAAACATATAGGTATACCATTAAATTCATAGATGTTTATATTTACAGGAAGAAGCCATCGTTTCATCGAGATGATCCCAGTCTGTCATCAGGGTCTCTCAGGTATTACCTATATTTATTTCTTATAATAGTAATTTCAACCTTAATTCTTGAATATAATATTTTTGTTTAATTCTAAAAATTCCTCTCTGATAAATATATGTAGTTACTAATTTGGCAATAATTTTCTTAAAGGTGACAAAATCCCTTGAGCAACAGAGATCATCGGCTGCCTGCAAGTTTAGCCTTTTCTTTTAACGACGAGGTTAGTATTTATTATATAGGAATTTGTCATGAAGATTTCATTATTTTTAATTATCACTCAAACCTTCTTGAGTCAAAATTAGATCCCCCTAGGGGCCTTCCATAAATTAATTCACACGAATTGCAAGTTTTTAGATTCCCCCTCTCCCTGTATCACATTCTGCCACATTTTCATTGATCCTCTGAATTGTGACGTCACGCTATCACTTTTATACCATATAATTTAATAATTTTATAATTTTTATTTTACCATACAGGCATGGTCAAGTATTGTAATCGTGCATGAAAAAAGTGTTTTTTTCCTTCTTTTTTTCGAAATATCTCAAAAACGGCAGGAAGTATTTTGATTAAAAAAATTGAGCGAAACCAGGGCCTTTCGGTCTACAAAAAAGCCTTAATAAGTGAACATCGAAAAAATTATATTTTTCGAGATAATAATTGTTTTGTCAAAATGTCTGTTAGTTAGTCTGTCTGTTACCAAATTTTTGTGGACGAGCTAGCTCAAAAACTAGTGTGAATATCGAAACCAAATTTTACATAAAGTGTTGGTCCATTGAGATTAAGAACTGATTAGATTTTGGTGCATATCAAACCAAAATTAAGGGAGTGGAAGGGGTTAAAAATGAAAAATCTAGGCCATTTGAGCAAACTCAACCAAGTTTTGTATACATAATCAGTGGGACCCCAGAAGTGTAAAAATGCAAAAACTAACCGCCCAAAATGCAGGGGGGGGGTCAAAAAATAAAAATCTTGGCCATTTACCAAACTCAACCAAGCTTGAGTTGTTTGCCATAAATGAATTTAGTCTTTTTGATTTTAAGTCGATTCTTCCACGTTATCAGTAGAGGTTGCCATTAATAGTCAAAACATCAAAAATGGAATGCAATAAGGTTATTCCGCTAGTATTAGATAAGAATCGATCGTTATTTTTGATTTTAAGCCGTTTCCTCCATGTCTTCAGCAATGGTTACCAATAATAATCGAAGCGTCAAAAACCTAATGTAGAATTGTTATTCCTCAAGTATTAGATGAGAATCGATCACTATTTTTGATTTTAACTCGATTCCTCCATGTCTTCAGCAATGGTTACCAATAATAACCGAAACGTCAAAATTCAATGTAGAATGGTTATTCCTCGACTATTAAATGAGAATCGATCATTATTTTTTACTTAAAGTCAACATGAACTGCATATAGCAAATGATATCTGATTAATAATAAAGGAATAAACATATTAATATTTCAAATGAATTTGGATAAAGTTTAGCAACGATCCGTTGCAGTTTATTTTTTATGTGAAACCTACCTGTCAATTTTTATTATTACACCTAGAAACAAGACATATCTCCTTAAAAGTTATCAACTAAAGGGGTTTAATATATGTATTTTAAAAGTTTAATTTTTAAAAAAAATTTAATTTGACTTTTGTGACTGTTTTCCCATCACATTTTATCACAAATCTGAGATGCCTACTCCCCCTTACCGTGTGATGTAATTTATGGAGACCCCCATATTTAAGAGATTTCAATAATCTTTATTCAAAATTTTTAAATGGTAGTAGATTAAATTTCCCATTGAAAAATTAAATTTCATTCATCTTCATATTTTGATTTCATCTCATTTAATATTCATTTATATAATTTCTAATTTTATGTTTTCTTCTTTTTCATGGATCCTTCATTTTGGTGATGTTTCGGTTTTATCACATCTGACATATTTATTGTCCTCTCACCATCAGCGCACCAAATATGAGTATATACATTTTTTTAGCATGGCATTTAGTTAAAGCTTTCAAAGGGATTTGTTTATAGCTAGATTATAATAGGCAAAGAATTAGGATGTTTCCTTTTTTACAGCATACCCTTTAGCTACAATCAGTAAATGTAATACTTAACTTATTTTTCATATATTATATTAAAGTTTTTTCTTTCAATTAAAATTTAATAAATTTTTAATTAAATAACTTGGCTATTAAATGTTTCAATAAATGCAATTTTAGAACAAATTGATTTTCAATTTATTTTAGTTTTCAATTTTTTGCAATTCTTAATATCAAAAATAAATTAAAATCACTCTTAATCATTTCATTTTTCAATAATTTTTTCTTGAAATTATTCAATTTTTAACGTAAAAGAAAATCAGATTAGGAATTTTCAGATCCCCATTTCATCTTCATCTGTAGTGAAGCAACAAGGAACCATTGGAGGATCTTCGCAAAGTGAGAATTTATTAGAATAATGGATTTTGCGTAGGGATTTTCAGGTTTCAACGCCTCGACCACCGATGGGATTCATCGCTATTTTAATATCAAATTTAATTCTTAGATTCAGAATATGTCATAGAAAATATAAAAATTAAAGTTTTAGTAGATATAGTATGCAGTAGTTTAGAGGGAGGGTGGGATGGTATGCCATGCCAACGATGACGTTCTCTCTTACTTTATTGGGAACCTGCACTCTTCCCTTTGATTTCTTTCCTTGGAGACAGCAAATGTGGTGACGTATATCTTAGGCCTCTTAGGGATATTTTGTGATGTGTTTCCCTCCCTTGTGCCCTCCAATTTAGTTTTAAGGTTATTTTAGTATTAAGACCCGCGAGAGAGCTAAAATCGACGCCACCCATTTGCTGGACCCATGAACTAGTCAAGAGGGAAGTGACCGATTCGGTCGGATTTCGAAAGATCGAGGTCCAGGTTCATCTTGCATGTGCTTGCATGTTTTGTGTATTACCGAAAAGTCGTCGCTTGACGCCTTGTTCAAATGGAACAATGGGGTGGGAATGGGAGCTTGGTGACTTTGTGTCTTTGAGGGCGGGTTTGAGGTGGCTCTATGGACTAGAACCAAGACCAGAAGGTTGTCCGTTTCTTCCTCAGGACTAGCCTAAGGAAGAAGAGCGGCTGCCTTGTGGCTAGGCTAGTGGAAATGTTAGGTTAGGTAGGGTCATTTTCAGCTCGCCCTGGTCTCTCGTTCTATCCGTATTCCAAAAAATAAAGGCCACTCTCACTGATACCTACGTCTTCAGGCTCTCTCGAAGTCCGATTATAAGAATTCGAATTTTACCTCTGATATTTCAAATTATAAGAATTTGATTTGGATGAAATAAAATTTCAATTTTCCGCGAATTAAAGGGATTTATTTCGTC
Source organism: Forficula auricularia (assembly GCA_024734495.1). Taxonomy (NCBI): domain Eukaryota; kingdom Metazoa; phylum Arthropoda; class Insecta; order Dermaptera; family Forficulidae; genus Forficula; species Forficula auricularia. The sequence goes on from JALMQS010000411.1 coordinate 790,182, forward strand.
TACTACATACGTCTTGATTGACTAAATTAGTATGTAGTCAAGGGGGGGAGGTTGCTACTAATGCTTATGTAAAGTGTTCATAGGTATTCACTCAAGAAAGCTTTTTTCAACATCTGGAGATGATGAGAAAGTCAAGAGATAGATCGATCGTCCAATGTCATCGAAGGTGAATATATCTGTATAATATTTCATAATTTATTTTTTGCTGTTTTTTTAAAAATTATTATAATAAACTGGCACGTTTCTGATGTAGGCCATCCACTTGACTTTATCATACAACCTGGCCTTCACTTATATTTAATAAAATTATTTATAATCATATAGGGGGGGGGGTAGTTTTTGTATTTTTAGATTACTGTGTGGCCCACTGATTATGTATACAAAATTTGGTTTGAGTTTGGTACAACGGGCCTAGATTTTCATTTTCTGACCGCCCTCCCCATTTTGGCCGTTTAGTTTTTGCATTTTTAGATTCTGGGGTCCTATGTATAAAATTTGGTTGAGTTTGCTCAAATGGCCTAGATTTTTAATTTTTTATTCCCCCTCCACCCCCCTTAATTTTGGGTCGATATGCACCAAAATCCAATCAGCTCTTAATCTCAATGGACCAAAACTACGTCTGAAATTTGGTTTCGATATTCACACTAGTTTTTGAGCTAGCTCGTCCACAAAAATTTGGTAAGGCACAGTGACTAACGACAGACTAACAGACATTTTGACAAAACAATTATTATCTCGAAAAATATAATTTTTTCGATGTTCACTTATTAGGGCTTTTTGTAGACCAAAATGCCATGGTTTTGCTCAATTTTTTAATCAAAATAGTTTCAGCCGTTTTTGAGTTATTTCGAAAAAAAGAAGCAAACAAAAAACCTACCTTTTTCATGCACGATTACAATACTATGACCATACTCTGTATGGTAAAGTAAAAATATATCTTCTATAAAACATCTTGTATTAGATAAATAATGACGATTCACTCTGTAGCCTGTAGAAACTGTGAGAGAATTCAATGAAAATGATAATAGTGCACTTCTACTATATATTTTTCGAGTCTGTCCAGCCGATAATGATAAGAAAGCGAAACGGAAATTTATTCCTATTGATAATAATATTATTTCTCTTTCTTTCTTTTGACTCCTGCGAATACAGGCGGGTGAGGATGTGTGCGTCTGTATTCTGGAGACCATGCGACTACATATATGGAATATGGGCTGCTGCAGATGAGATACACAGCATCCCTTAAGGTAAGAATTCACATTTTTTTCTTAAATAATTAAGTTTTTGCAAAAATATTTCGCCACTATCTAAACAATATTTTACTTAGGCCATTTGAATGATTCATTTTTCGGTGGGTGAATACCATATAATACAATTTTTTTTATTGTATTTGATAAATTTCTAAACATTAAGCGTTTTCGTTACATTTTCTAAATAAATTATTCTTGGTGAGTTTAGAATATGAAAATAATCATGATGACGAAACGTTTCACACTATTTATTTTGTTTGTTAACAATTTGTAAGTCTTAATTCCAACTCCATCAGGATAAATAAATCTCGTTGAAGCCTTTAATTCACATTTAATCTCTCTTATTGGCTAAAATATTAACTTAATCGAATAAACCTAAAGAAAAAATTTGTAGAAAATTTAATTTTCTGATCATCTCCCTTCATCCCCTTAAGGGAGTACTTAACCTATAATTTATAATTTCACTAAAAAAATGATTCTACTAGATTCTAGAGAAATTCCAAATCACCAAGTATCAATATGACCTGAGATAAGTTTTCTGATCAACCCTTCATCCACTTAATTTAATATTTCACTAAAAAATGATTTCTACTAGATTCTAAAAAATTCTTAGAGCTATGCAACCTGTTCAGACCATAACTCTTTTGTCGGCAAAGCCGATTGTACCGAACTTGGCCCCTTTTTTACATTTATGTTTTTGGACAGATAAATATATATAGAATCGGTTTCTCGAAAACGGATCTGGGTGATTCTTTTCTAACTGTGACTTTTTTGATTAAAAATGTTAAGATTTTAAAATGAAACTTTTTCAACTTTTTTGTGCACATTATTCATCTATTTCATTGTAAAAATGAAAGCCTGAGAGGATTTTATCAACTTTAGATTTAGGCGATGTTGAGTCTGATTTCTTGATATTTAAACGTTGTAATTTCTTATGTAAGCTATTAACTTTCATTCGCAGATTTTTATTATCATCCAATAATTTTTTGTTGTCTCTAAAACATTTACGTAGATTTTTTTGTATTCGTTTCTTTCCTACCCTAGCTTGTTTCGATTCAACATTATTATTTATATCATTTTGCTTTGTTGTTAACTCAATATTTTTATTTTGTCTTGTCCGTGAATTTTTTTTCCATAAATTTTGGTGTTTGCGACGAACTCGCTTTTCTCGTTCTGATAACTCTTGAATAGATTTAAGTTTTCCTTCCTTTTTCCTTTTTTCATTTCTTGCTCTTTCTTTCTGACAGTAATTTTCGTAAGCCTCTGGATCTTTCCGTATTTTTTCTCTCCTTAATTTTTCAGCAATACGTTTTTGTTCCAAACGATTTTGTTTTATTTCAGCACTAATTTTATTTTGACATTTTCCTTGTTTTTTTGATGACAATTGTTGAATTCTGCGACTTATTTTGTCACTGGTATCAGGTAATTTTCTTGTACGAAGTATTGGAGCCATCTGCATAAAAAAAATTACAATTATTAATTAAAATAATTTTATTGCTAATTAATTATTTTTTCACATGGTACTGACAGACACGGTACTGACATTTTCATTTAAAATAACAACTGTAATTGTTTGGTTATGAATTTGGTAATATCCATTTACTGTGTAATTTAGGCTAGTATCAAGTACAAGAATTTACTATTTTAGATAGAAAAAATCAATAGTTGATAAAGTTTATCAATACCACGGTATTGACAGGAAAATTTATGACATACCTTTTTGAAAATCGAGTTTTAAAATAACACAAACTCATTGCACTATTTCATGAACTCAATGTTTGTAAATATCACTCAGATGACGTACTTTCAACATGGTTAGCTAGGCGTTTCATAAATCTCAAGACAAATGGCGCTCGAGTCATACAAGTTCAAATTCAAAAATTCTTAAAAATTTGAAGACAAAAGTTATTGAACCGGAATTCAATGTCAACTTAAGACATTAATAAAAAAAATTGTCAATATTTTTTAGTTTGATCATATACATTAGAATTTATGACGCAATTAGTTTAAATCATTTATTGCAACAAAAAAAATTACCAATTTATAGGTAAATTCTAGAAATAGACATGACACGGTACTGACATTCAGGTGATATATCGTGAGTTTTCACTGAATGGCAAGTTATATTATATAAAAAAAATGTTGAAATATGTTGATGGGTATCTAATTAACACAAAAATTTCATTAATAGATTATTAATTAACGACCAGAGACAACAAGCAATGAAGGACATAAAAAATCACAGTTAGAATGGAACCACCCATCTAACGATTTTGATGAAATTCATGGGTTGGGGTTTTTGTGTTGGCCATTCGATCACGGTGTCATCTTCGGCTAAGTTGTTTTTGATTGTGTTTTTTGTTATTTGAAATAATTATTCACAGGTGGTTTTTTGAATAAAAATTTATAATTACATTTTTTCAATTTTCTTTTAATAAAATTAATTGTTTCTTTTATTTTAAATTCCACTAATAGATCATTACAAATATTATTATATATTAGAATTTGGCAATATAATTAATTAAAAGAATGGATGGATTGGGTCGAACAATGGAATTGAAATAGAGGTTTTTTTATTTAATTAGTTTTTCCTCTTAATAAAAACAAGGACTAAAAGATGATCAAGGACAGTCGATGGTGGAGAAGTAATCTCCGGTGTCGAAGCTCAAAAACAATGTATGCACAAATTCATAAAAAATAATTGGATCAATAAAATTTATATATAAAAAAAAAATAATAATTGATTGGATTGGTGGGACTGGATGGTGAATTGGATTGATGGAATTATCGGAAAAGAGGTTTTTTTATTTAATTAGTTTTTCCTAATCAGTAGAGATTGTGGTGTTGGTGCAAGGTGAAACATCTTTAATAAAGATAAGAGTAAATAAATATTTTATTTAATAATTTATCCTTAACTCATAGTAAATTCATATTAAATAAAATATTTATTTACTCTTACCTTTATTTTTGCCTCTTATTAAAAACAAAGGACTAAAAAGAAGAAGAGAAGTATCTCGAAGTCCGAAGCTCAAATACAATGTATACATTAATTCATGTAAAATAATTAATTAAATGTATTTTTCTATAAAATCATTTATTAGAATATCAATTTCATTTTATTAATAAATCCGACATTCCGAAGGATTGTACCTCCTCTTCAGGATTTAAAAGGATTAATGAAAGAACCTAGGTGTATATTAATATTATTTTTAATTTCAATTACATTGAAAACTTTGTGGTCAGTGATACGACTTGATGATAGCCATAGCTGATGTAAACGTTGGTAAAACTATAAATTAAGTTTTATTTCAATTTTATTTTATTTTGGCTTCTAATAGAAATCGACCTTTTTACGTGAATTTAAAATTAAAAATAATATTAATATACCGCTTTTAACTGAATCAAAAAATTACCGAGCATTGCTCACTCAACAATAGAACAGAGGACAACTTCATTGATTTCTCCTTTATGTATCATCAATTCTACCACTCTAATTCTTTTCAATTAAATTCACTTTTTATTTTACAAGATGTTTAATCAGCATTTGAATGCAACTGTATAAGGCGCCAATGCTCTCTCTCCCCTCTTGCACCCCCGCAGGGAAACGTCCCCCCACTCCGGCCACCTTCATTCAACTGGCAGCCATCTCTTTTCAGCCGGCCGGCCTGTCGGGGGGACTAAGCAAAAGCAAACCGGGGGCCACTTGTGTCGTGAATGTGCAGCCTGTGCGTGTCTCTATCTATCTCATTTCCCGTACCGTGCATCTCAGCCACCAAGTGTCTTATACACTAACAGTGTTCTTGTTCTTCTTGCCGACCACCAGTTCAATTAATAAAAAAATTAGAAAATAAATAAACCGTGATTCGTGGTGTTCCACTACTTGACTCCTTTGTGTTGTGATTTGTGATCTAGCAGAGAGCTCCTTGCCAGCAGCAGTAACAGCATCTTTCAGGTCGGTCTCGAGCTCTCCATGTGCGCCTCACAGAATGACATAATCCTCCAAACATGGACGACCGCAGGGTAGGGGGGGATGGGGGGCATTTGCCCCCTCCTTTAATTTTTTTATTTCCATCATACAACAAATCAAAACAAATCGCTCATTTGCTGCAACACTGACATAACTCAAAAACCGTTATTTTCCAGGGGGATTAATTCAAACTTTGGTAATTTCGAAAATAACTTCTTTTATAATGTATTCTTTCAAAAAAAAACATGCTGATAATTTATTCTCGAATAAATGTATCAATTTATTACACGTCAAAAGTTTGAATTAATCCCCTTGGAAAATAATGAGTTATGTTGCTGTTTCAGCAACTGAGCTAAATGTTTCAATATATTATGTGAGTAATGGAAATCATGTTTTCTTCCAAAAATCCGAAAATAAGATTCTTACAGATCTTCTCCCTTTCAAATAGTCTTTTAAGTCAAAAAATGTGTTTGTTTGTTTTGAAAATATTTCTGCCAGTATATGGGTTATGTCGATGTTTCAGCAACTTAGCTAAATGCGAGGGGTGATCTGCGAATGGAAGTAGGTGTACACCTCTATGGAAGTATTTTGGAAGTACTTGGAAATATTTGGAAGTATAAGTGGAAGTAGGTGTACAGCATATTAGGTCGCGGTTCACCCCTCGATCGCCACTATGGATAAAATAAAAAATTTATAAACAGAGGGATATTTAAAGTCTATTATAAAATCTTCTCATATAATATATGGGGAAAATAATTTTTTTGACATGTTAAATATTTTAAGAAAGTTTATTATATTTTGCCCCGAAAAAAGAATTTGAGATGATTAAACGTTTTATAATGGAAATTCATCCATTGTCAGAGACCATCTCTTTTTAATGAAGAATTTGACGTTTGATTATTCATATAATTGCGTACCTCGATTTAAGGTCAATATGTGAAAAAATATAAAATTGATATCATTACTATACTATAATTAAATTACGATAGCATTGAGTAACATTGGTTTAAAGTAGCCCCCAAGAAAAATGTAAAACGATCATTCTTTCCTGTTACTGTACCTAATAAATGTTGTTAATTTACCTGATTTCTTTAATTTTAAGAATTCCTCTTAAACAATATACAAATCTATAAAAAATGTATTATTTAAATGATACTTCTATAATTTATCAACATAGTGAAGTCATAATAGCGATTGTAATACAATTATATCCATTGATGACAAGTAATTTTGTTAACAAGATATGTTTATTGAAATATGAATAGGTTTTGCCCCCTGCAGGCGCCCATGCCTCCAACTCACAATTACGAATCATGCACACACGTGTCATTCTTTTACTTACTCTCTTTACATACTTTTATTTATCTTTCTTTTTTATTAAATAAATTCTAAACACTTTTGATTTTTTTAACCGTTGTGTTTCTCTAGTTTTTTTCTATTTAATAATCAAAATTTGAACCCATGAGAAGATTTCAGTTGGGAATCCATTTCCGACATTTGAAGGGCTTTTTCGCTTTCTCGTCTCCCCTGGTGGCTTTTTTCCTGAGCATCCTTGTCATTCGAGACTTCCCCCACTACCAATCCCATCCACCCTTCAAATACGACGACCTGTTGATTATATATATATAGGGAAAAAAAACTGTTTTCAATCGACATTACTACATTGCTTTGAAAAAATTTTCAAATAAAAATGCTAAATGTATTTTTAAGATAAATTAGTAGTGAAGTTGTTGAAGCTTTTATTTTTGTGATTAATTTGATTAAAATTTGCGTTTTTAGTGAAATCACACATAATTAATTATAATTATTTATTGAAGACGAATAAATAATACAATAAAACTACCTATTGTATTAAAAAAGATTGATACTTTCCATACTAAGTATACGGCAAAATAAAAGGAAAAAATGTTAAGTATTATAAGTATCTATGGAGAATTATTATTACCGTAAAGAAAAAATGTGGTAACGATTTTTAAAGTAATATTAATTAATTAGTAATAAAGCTTTTATTTTTGTGATTAATTTTATTTATTTATAAATATTCATGTTCAATAAATAATTATAATTAATTATGTGTGATTTAAGTAAAAATTTTAATTTTAATAAAGAGAAATTAATGATGTTGCCCTCTGCTTGATGCACATAAACATATACATAGATATATATACCAAATATATAATATAATGGGACGATAGTTTCAAAGGTTTAACCTTCATCATCAGTCTTTTTAAATAGAATTATTTTATCTGTTATTGCTCATGGTGTCAATTACCTGACTGGGTATAGAAAATTCGTCTTGTTGTCATAGCAAGCTAACCCCATAAACGATTTACTAATATGTGATGGTGCAAGGAAAAAGAGCCCTTATCTCACCCTGGTCAAAATCGAGCTAATGGCATCTCCTGTTTCTAAAGAACCAACTGAACAAAACGCTTTTTGTCCCGTCTAAAAATTCCAAAAATTGACAGAGTTATTAATTTTTGAATATTTAGAATTAAAACACGTAGTTTTGAGTTATAACCGGTTAAATTTAAACAATTTTTAACCAAACAATAATAGAGGATTTCTTCTATTTTTACCCTCGCTAAAATTTACTGCTAAATTCAAATATGTATTCAAAAATTATACCCACATTTAACTCACATTTTTGCCATTCTTGAAAAAACTGGTGAAGATAAGGGCCCTTTTCCCTTGCATTATCACATATTTAAAAATTGTTGATGAATATATATTATTTATATTAAACACTTTTTTTTCAACTGCGATCCAAAATTAATTATTTTATAGGAACCAAATTAATGTTTATAGAAAATACTTATAGTAAGAAAAGTTCAACAAGAATTTTCAAACATTTTTAATTTAAAAAGATTGGAAAATAAGAGGGGTGAAAAACTGATAGAGAATTTTAAATTTCATAACCGAGACTCGAGTGTCAAAATAGAAATTACAACAAATCATACTTAATAAAATTTCCGAAAGTACTTCACTCAAAGGAGTGAACGAAAACTTCTTTAGCGAAATATCTGTTTGATTTTTTTTTGTTACAATAAAGGGGAAATGACTCAAAAGAGGGGAAATAATTTTTTTAAAACCGACAAATATTTAATGACAAATAAAATTAGGAAATTTAAATTATTATTTTAAATCCCACTAATATTTCATGACAAATAAAATTTATTAAAATGTGGATGAGGCTCAAACATATTTTTTTATTAATTCTTTTTATTTGGATTGTGCCCCAAAAGTTTTCCCTGCTTATTAAATTGATATTAATTAAATTTCGTCTCAACATTTTGTAAATCTAATGAGCGACAAATCGACAAAAATGTTGGAATTATTAGGGTTCCTATATATTACAGCCCCCCCTCGAATTTCTATTTTTACACAATAAGATGAACAGAAGATATAATATTTTCTAATAATAGAGATAATTGTGAAAAAATTCAATATCATGGTTTTTTTTCTTAATACAACGCTTGTTCAAAATTTGTTATTATTTAACCAAGTGGAATTATAATTGTTTAAAAACAGATTATCCATATTTGGCAATTTTTTTTGGAAATAAATATAATTTGAAAACGCCTGTAGGGTAGACCTTGTATTACCATAAGAGAAAAGCCTAGTTGCATACCTTTCAGGCAACAACCACGTGTATCCAGTGAATAAAAATTAAATTAATTTAATTACAATACACTTTATAGCAAGATTGGTTTGATATTTATGAATTACAATAAACAGCACATTTTTGTGGAAGCATTATGTCACCACCTTCATCGGAACATTGTCAATATTTAGTTATGAAAGAATAATTATCACAACTATAATATTGAAGGATACAATAAAAGAGTGTGTCTTCTGCTGGAATTATAAATTTTATTTATAATGAGACTATAGTTTCTAGGGCTTTGTCCTCTTCATCAGTCTATTACAATTAATTCCCGAGAATCAACTCACTCTTTATTGTCTCCTTCAATATATAAAAATTCTGCTACCCTCTGCAAAAAAAACTTTCAATACAACTATAATAATTAATATATTTTATTAATTATATAAACCCTATTCAAATTTAAAATTTTCTCTGTTCTAATAAAATTGCAAAAATCAATAATTTAATCAAATATTTGAATGATAATTTTTTATTTTGAAATAGTACCTACTTACTTTAATATCGGATCGTTTTTAGGTTTTTTCGGAATTTCTCAACAAGTCAAAAATTTTGATTAAATACCTTAAAAAACGAAAACTTTGTGAATTGTTATAATAAAATAAGCTTTTTTAAGACTCAGTTCGCTTTTAGTAAGATTTAGGTATTTGGGCAATTTTTAACGTGATTTGTCTTACCTGATGACACAAGCTTTAAATAGAATAATTATAATTAAATACAAAATAACCATCCAATACTAACCTAAAATAATTTAAATTCTATTATAAATACCAAAACAGAAGAAACTAGAAATTGAAGTATTACTTATTATTAGTACATATTATTGAAATATTATATAGAAGAAAAGAATAGCTTATTTTAATTGAAATTTGTAAATCTATTTTCAAGCTGAGAAAATGTCATTGATTTTGAAGAATTATTAATTACTATAAAAATTGCCAATGAGACCGGCTATAGTGATTCTTATAATAATAATATATTGAAATTATGTTATTGTTTTATTAAAAGATAAATAAATTTAATTATTTATTTATAATAATAATATATCGATTGCTATAATAGGATTCACATAGTAATTTAAAGATAATTAAAATAATGATAATATAATCAGAATTACCTAAAAGGATCGAAATTTTAACTTCTAAATCTATCTATCAAAATTATTTAAGCCCCTTTTGAGACATTTTGAAAAAATTAAAAAAGTATTAGAATACAGTACTCTAAAAGTCCAGTCTCCATCAAGAGACACATTTTCATTAAATTACTATCTAAATTATGTGAAATATAATGTATTTCATTATAAAATACTCCTCCAAAATGCACTCTGTAATAAAAATTCTTTCCTTGTTGGTAACTATTTTTTTTTTTTTTTTGAACTCAAATTTGGACTCAGGGGATTAGAAAACTTAAAGTTTCCTTACCAAGTCATATTATTTATTTATTATTCCGTTGAAGGCAGAAATGCTCTTTGGTGAGGTAATTGAACCCCGGATGTTTTGACCACTTAATATGGGAGGAACACATAACGACATTAATTGTCCTTGAAAAATTTAAATTAAACCCTTTAGAAAGAGTAATAAAAAAACAAAAAAATATTGAAATATATAGAGTTCACATATATATATATATATATTTATTATTATATTCAATTATTTATTAATTCATTTTTCCACATTTCATCTTAATTCAAAATTACTTAAAAAATATCAAAATATTTCTTTTAATATTTAAATATAAATATAATATATTGGTTTTGTAATGCTAACAGTAAAACAGCTCTTTAAGATAAAAGGAGCAATCAATTAAAACAACTAATTGACTAGATAGACAGAATGGAGGGGAACAAGAGATAAATAGTATGTAACATAAGTCACACGAAACGAATGCTAATAGCATAGATAAACTTGGATGGAATTTCTACTTTATACAAAATTGAAAACAAAACAAAAACTATTCTTCTTCATCTGTTAATTAAATGTTTAAATAAAAACTACTTAGATAAAATATAGCTCAGATCCGTGAAAGGGTCTAGAAGTGAATAAAAATAATATTTTTTTATAATAATTATTTTCTCGATACTATAGCAGAGTTTGTTACTTTACCATACAGGGTATGGTCAAGTATTGTAATCGTGCATGAAAAAGGTGTTTTTTTTTCCTCCTTTTTTTCCAAATATCTCAAAAACGGATGAAACTATTTTGATTAAAAAAATTGGGCGCAACCATGGCATTTCGGTCTACAAAAAAGCTTTAATAGGTGAACATCGAAAAAATTATATTTTTCGAGATAATAATTGTTTTGTCAAAATGTCTGTTAGCCTGTGGGTTACCAAATTTTTGGGGACGAGCTAGCTCAAAAACTAGTGTGAATATCATAACCAAATTTCACATGTAGTTTTTGTCCATTGAGATTAGGAGCTGATTAAATTTTGGTGCATGTCGCCCCAAAGTTAAGGGGGGTGGAGGCGGGTTAAAAATTAAAAATCTAGGCCATTTGAGCAAACTCAACCAAATTTTGTATACATAATCAGTGGGACTCCAGAAGTCTAAAAATGCACAAACTAACTGCCTAAAATGGGGAGGGGCGTAGGCTCAAAAAATGAAAATATAGGCTCTTGTACCTAACTCAATCAAATTTTGTATACCTCATCAGTGGGACCCCAGAAGTCTAAAAATGAAAAAACTAACCCTCCCTCCCCTAGATGATTATAAATAATTTTATTAAATATTAAATATAAGTGAGGGGCCAGGTTGTATGGTAAAGTCAAGTGGATGGCCACATCAGAACACGTCAGCTTTTTTTTAATAAGAAAAATACATGAGTTCTTTACTTGGTCGGAGATGTTATCACTTGCCAGAAGTTGTAGTATTTAAACTATCTCCTTGGAATAATTAAAATTACATTTTCATCAAAATGTTTATTACTTTCCCTCGAAATAATTAATCCTTTCGGATCTCGGGGTATAAATTGGAGTGAGCCATAACTTGAGCCCAAATAGAAATCTGACTTGAAATTCAAAAGTTGGTGTTTTATTTTTTAATTATTTCTTTTGATTAGTCAATGAATGTGTCTGTTTGTGTGTTTGAAACCACAAGTGAATTTTTTGAATACATCATTATGGCAACGTCACAAACAATTTTATAATAAAGTATACAAAATATTAATAAAAAAAAAAAAACTGCGAACGGATCGTTCCTAAACTTTATCCAAAGTCATTTGAAATATTAATATGTTTATTTCTTTATTATTAATCAGATATCACTGCCTATTTGCAGTCCATGTTGATTTGTAAATAGTATGACGTACTATTCTAACCCGATTAAGATTATCTCGGAAGATAAGCTAAGAATAGCTTACACTAATTGCTTTTGAGGGGTATATAAGTTGGGGGAAAGATAGGGACAATAGAAAGGGGTATATAAGGTGGGGGAGATAGGGAGAGTATCGAGCGGTATATAAGGGGGTGAGAGATTGGAAGATGGCCATTGTGTCTCAGGCAGTGGCGGCTGAAACATCGACTGGGAATATTACAATATAGCCTCTCCACCTTCATCCACCCTCTCAGCTGATTCCACCCCTCACCAATAAACAATCCTTCATCCCTTATATTAATTATATGCATAGAATAACAGAAATCATTAAATATAATTTTATTTCTTTCAACTTATTATACTTTTACGTAAGTAGAAATCGTGTGTGTGTGTGTGTGTGTGTGTGAATGTGTGTTTGTAGTGAAAGTGAATATATTTTGAGGTTTCAATAACTCAATTAATTCCTGACATCTGTCCAATTTAAAAATCAATATATTTCTGGCAAGTGATAAATGAATATGTTTGAGAAATTTTATTTATCCCAAAATTCAATATAGTTTCCTAAACGAAACAAAATTATTGTATATATATATATTGAGATTAAAAATTGCAAAATCAACAAAAATTTACTGAAAATGTTTACTTTTTCTTCCAATTTAAGATTAGATAAAGACAATTTCCGAACAACTCTTCTTACATCTGATAAGGGGTCTTTAGCCTTCCTTGGATAAGTTTCCTCTGGTAGACAAAGATCAGTATAATCTCTAGTATTATTATGCATATATGTTTGCCAACATCGACTTTACATATTTTATTTAGAGGATTATAATTTTGCGTTGAGAGCGTTATAGGCCATATTTTTAAAAAACATTTTTAGATAATTTTTTAAATAATTTTGAAATTTATTTTCCAATCGTTGTAATTAATTCATCAAAATATTAATTAATTATAACGTTGCGTTTTATGTTTGTGCAGAACTCCATAAAAGTAGGGTTGTTTTTGAGTGTATCACATAGATTTTTTCAACTGTCAGTTGAAACTAATTATTTAATAGGAACTAAGTATACTTTTGCTCTGAAGTACCTACATACTCACAAAAAATATATTTTGAGGAATTTTCAAATCAAAGTATTTGTTGCCAAGGGATAGGACTCGATATTAGAATAGTCAAAATCTTGGTACAAATTGATTTTTTTATTTATAGATATTTATTTATTTATTATATTTATTTTAAAATGATTGTGTCTGCGTATTTTTAGACGATGTAATACTCCAAAAAATACTTTTCAAATTAGTTACATATTATAACTACTAATTCTACGAATTCTTTTAGTATAGTAACTCTAAATCACATCAGGCAACTTCTCACTTCATTTGGTAATTATTTCTCTTTGGGGGATTATATATTAGGCACGAGAAGGGCTTTCATGCCAAAAGTAGGCTGCAATCAAATTTTTCAGTTTATTTATTTATTTATTTATTATCTATTCATTTCTAGAAATATTTTCCTCTTTCAGTGTGTCTTGATTTCGAAATTTACAAAATAGGTACGAAAGGTGTTGAAAGTTAGTCCCAGTGACAAAATTATGGTTTTTATAATACAAAAAACTTCTTATGAAAGATATTAATTTGCCGATGGTAATAGATTCAAATTTACTAGAAAATCATAAGATGGTGTCATCTATTAAATCCGATGGAATGGAATATTTTTAATTGTATGTCAGAGGGGTTGTTTTTCACCCCCTCGGGAATCGAACCCGAGTGCCAGTAACAGCAATCCGGGCCATCTGGCTCACCTGCGGGATACGAACCTCTCTGACATATGTAAACGCGTAAAATATTTTACTCAAAGATTGTTATCTTAATTTGTAAAATTTCGCGATATAGTGATTCTAAATTTAAACATATAGCCATGCCATATAATTTAAATAAAGGTGGTTGAGTGTTTCGAATTTTGAAGAAATTCAAAATTCGAAGGGCAATGGAATGACTTTTCCTAATTTAATATGAAAGATATTAATTTGCCGATGGTAATAGATTCAGTATCTACTAGAAAATCATAAGATGGTGTCATCTATTAAATCCGATGGAATGGAATATTTTTAATATATGTCAGAGGGGTTGTTTTTCACCCCCTCGGGAATCGAACCCGAGTGCCAGTAACAGCAATCCGGGCCATCTGGCCTCGTGGGGGTGAAAAACAACCCCTCTGAAAAATAATTAAAAATATTCCATTTCATCGGATTTAATAGATGACACCATCTTATGATTTTCTAGTAAAAAACTTCTTAGATTTTGTATAATTTTACCTTCAGAACTTCAAGATGAAAACTTTGCAATTTAGTAATTAAAAAACAAAAATAGCAAATGGCCATGATAGGAAGACTTAACATCTATAGACTATGAGCTGAAATATTACATAAACTTATATGTACTTATTAACTAAATTTCTATGTCAAGTTTGATGTTATTGGCTATAATTTTTCGGTAACTCTCAATATAACTACATTTTCATTTTCTACATTTGTCAGTTCTGAAATTAGAAAATCCAAAATTTAATTGATTCTTTGTTTTGGCACCAGAACATACTGTTTATGATCTTCTGCTTTTGAATTATCGTGAGTATAGATAGGCAGAAAATAAATAACTCGTTAAAGAATATTTTCTTCAGCTTTCTCAAATTTCTAAAAACAACTAAATCAATTTATTTTGAATATAAAACAGAGCGACATCGCACTGTTAAGACAAATTCATTTTTTTATATACCCAACTTTTGATTAAAAAATAATAAGAGAAACTAATAATCTATTTCCTAAATTATTATTAATTTTATTATTACCCTTTCAATTGGATTCCAATCTTCGAAATGATTTTTGATTTAATTCAATACACAGGGTTGTTAGAGCGTAATTTATATGACTTTCCTTTGCTAGTTATTATGAGTATTGGATTCCAGACACACAAGACAGAATACAAGTTACCCTGCTTGAAAATAATTTTTCTTCACCCTCAGGACATTTAAATAAGTAAATAAACTGCAACGGATCGTTGCTAAACTTTATCCATTCTAGAGTAAAATACTTTAAAATATAATTTTACAAAAAAACTTTATATGATCTTTTTTGTGATCCTCAAGTTACTTAATTACAATATTAAATTTCATCAAAATTGATTAAGTCATTTTCAAAATATTTAGAAAAACTAAAAAAGTACTGAAATAAAGTACTAATGTTTGTGGGCCGATTTGTACCAAAAACTATTCAGCGCTTCACTTTGTTAAACTAATGGTAGTTTTTCAATTTCATTTCAATCGGCTGTACGGTGTGGAAAAAATTGTGGACGAAAAAACGATAACATACATACATACATACATCCGCACGCACTTCCTGAAAAAATGGCACTTTTTGGCCTCTCGACGAGACCCCATGTAATTTTTGGCAAAACTGTCACGTGCTAAAATTCAATCTAATTGAATACTACAATTTGTGACTTTAATTGAGACCATGGGTTCCTTAGTCTTTACCTGGGGACCCTTCGAAGTCGTGCTTGCCACGAGACCGATTACAATAATTTACCCATGCTTCGCATTGGATAAAGTAAAAATATAATAAATAAATTTTTTGAATAAATTTAATACTCGGATCGCTTGAAATACTCGCCCGCCGAGAACCAGGATGATGGGAATTTTTATTATTATTAGATGATTGTATAATCAACTTTTCATTAAAAACATTTAAGTGATAATATATTTTTTAAAGAATCCGTGATTCTCCTAGCGGGCAACCTTTTCTGATAAATTCTTCAATTTTTCTTTCATATCAACTATATTTAATTCTGATAAACCTGTCTGGGCTTGGATTTCGCATTTATTTCTATTTATTTGTTACCAAAGCAGCATGCATTTAGTTTTATCCCCAGGCTTATTCTTGTTTTGATGGTAATTATTCTATCTAAATCACTTCTTAATAAACACCTTTAATTAGTTCGTACTTCATACTGCCTCCCGGAAGTATTGAATTCACGATTTTTTTCTTAGCGTATTTTGAAACGTCTGAAATATGAAGAAATAACATTTCAACCGACATATAGCACTTGCTGGCTTTTTTTTATTTTTTAGAGATATTTATTTATTAAAGATATTTTGACTGAAACCTATTTGATGATATTATACATTACAATACTACACCATTACATCAGATATTACATATTACAATCATTATATCGTATAATGCTTATTCAATAACTATCATAAAATCATATTTTATAAAGAACTACATTTATTTAACACAATAAAAAAGTAATAATTTAATTGTAAATACTTTACAAAGCCAATAACAAACCATATATATATCAATAACTAAAATGATATTTTATAAAGAACTGTATTTCAATTATTATTATTTTATTTAGGTTTATCAATACAATTTTACTTACAATACTTACAATTTGCTAGGCTTATTATTATTATTATTAAAGTCCATAGCATCCATATTATTTATTTAATCAAGTATTTTGGCAGGTATTTGGACAGGGAAGCAGCAAATCAAAAAAACATCATTGATTTAGGCGACGTTTCGTCAATTTATTTTGGCTTCATCAGGCGCCTCAATGAATTATAATTAATTTTAAGATATAATAGATGATGCATCATATTTCTGAATTAACTCAATTGTAATTGATTCTTTTTATGGCCCAAAGAATTATTTTTAATTTATATAAAAGAAAGATTCAAATGACATGATTATTATAACAATGTTACAATGTTATAATAATCCTGTCATTTGAATCTTTCTTTATATATATTAAATAATTCTTTGGGCCATAAAAAGAATCAAGTTAATTCAGAAATATGTACACATCTATTATATCTTAAAATTAATCATAATTCATTGAGGCGCCTGATGAAGCCAAAAAAAATTGGCGAAACGTCACGAAAATCAATATTTTTTTGATTTGCTACTTTCCTGACCAAATACCTATCAACATACTTGATTAATTATTATTATTAATAATAAGTTGTTGTAGGAAAACAAGGAAAATAGCCTATGCAAATATTTTCTATTTTTTGACAACGTTTCGTCAACTTTGTTGACTTCCTCAGGAGCTCAAACAAATTAACTTCTTTGCATATTTATCATTTTATTAATTTTTATTCTTAGCAAACACATAAGGCCAGTCATTACACAAATTGATGACTGTGTGATGACTACCTTTATGTGTTTGCTAAGAATGAAAATTAATAAAATGATAAATATGCAAAGAAGTTAATTTGTTTGAGCCCTGAGAAAGTCAACAAGTTGACGAAACGTTGGCAAAAATATAAAATTATTTGCGCTAATATGATCACTTATTTCCCCATACAACTAACTTATTTAATTTAATAGATGGACATAAATAATCAAAATAACAAATAATTATTATTATTATTCTTGCTTATTTTTCGTTTTTCTTTTTACACAGTTGCCGGGGTATTTACTCAAGGCAAAAATCTATTTACAAAGGTTGAAATATATAGTATATGTACAATATTTACAAAGGAATTTAGGGGTGCAAATCAATGCATGACACTGGGTGGTTTATTGGAAACTCAAAAATTTTCGATCAATGTTCGCAGTTCCCAACAATGCGGCCTTCTGACAAGTTATCATGTGTCCTTCGTCCAATTGAATTTTTGTTTTTGCAACCTTCCAATCCTTCGTGACCAGACCACTCGCGGACACCGCCACTGTCCCTATCTCCACCCCCTGAAGCTTGTACATATCTTTTAGCTCGGCAGACAGAGCTTGGTACTTCCTCTTCTTTTCAGCGATTGTTGACGAAACGTGTCATCCGAGGGAACCGCAACATCAATAATTATTGCCTTTTTTATGTTTATCAAACAGGACAATATCGGGTCTATTTGCTTCAACTGCTCTATCAGTTGTGATGGCACAGTCCCACAAAATTATTTTTATAATATTGATACAAGAAAAAATTGCACCAAAAAGATACAACCTTTGTAGTCCGCGGTGGACCCTTGTATCTTGAAAAGAGAGACTTAGCGGATTAGGTCGGAATTCAAGATCTTTTTGCCGAATCGCATATTTTTAGACCAAGTATACTTGTTTAAGAACATTAAAAATAATTTTCTTTTCTAATTAGTAATAAATTATACTAATTCTATGAATCCTTTTTAGTATAATAACACCAAATCAAAGGCGACTCTCTCACTTCATTTGGTTATTATCTCTCTCTTTGAGGGCTTTATTTATTAGGTGGTGAGATGAACTGAGAAAGGGGCTTGACTAAAACCAGGAGCCAGTGGCAATAAGCAATATTTTAGGCGGATCATGTGTGTGCTGTTGTCGTGATGTTAATGTGATGTTTGCCTTCCTCTTTGTGATCATTGTAGTTGGTATGCATCGCATCACATTTTCGTCTCTACGTTTCCTTTGCTCTTTGTTTTTGATCATAAATTAAAAAATAAAATGGTGGAAAAAAGCGCATCTAACTGTCTTAAGAATCAGAGGATGCTTTTACTTTTCCCAAAAGAAAATGATGGGTTCCTTTAAAGGGCCACGGGAGGCGCCATTAACACTTAAATCATAAAAGTCAGGTCTCCACTTTACCCGGCACCTTAATATGGCGCCTACGGGCAATAAAACAAAAAAATCTTTAAAATATATATATTTTTTTTATCCCCTTCAAATTTATATTATAAAAAACAACATACCTTTCTGATCGATTCTTGTACATTTTTAAAAGTGATTTATTGTTTAGGGGAGGAGATGATTCTGAAGAAAATTTTTCTTGGGAAAAATTTCTTAAAATAGAAGAAAGTAGAAAATTTTTCAAAAACTTAATACACTCACCGTAAATTTAGCATTTTGTCAGGGGAGTGGTGAGCTATTGCGATAGCGCTTGAGTTAGAGCTAACCAAGGGGTGAACCGCGACCTAATATGCTGTACACCTACTTCCACTTGTACTTCCAAATATTTCCAAGTGCTTTCAAATATTTCCAAGTACGTACTTCCAAATATTTCCAAGTACTTCCAAAATACTTCCAAAGAGTGTACACCTACTTCCAATTGCGAATCACCCCTCGGAGTTAACTATTATAACAAAAAACTATTCAAAATTTATTTTTTGATTTAATAAACTTGCCATAATTTAAATTTCTTAATTTTAATATATTATATACATGTTTCTTTGTAATAAATTTTAATAAACTATTAGTAGATTTCAAAAGATATAAATTGATTAATTTAATATATTGAAATTAAAAATCAAAGAGTTAGGACCAAAAGCTCTTCAAAAGTTCATCCTGGTATTGTAATGTTTTTATTTTTAAAAGAAAAATAACTGATTATATTTTGAACTTTCCTGCATTTCGAATTCACAACATCTAATTAAAAATTCAGCAAAAATTATATAGAAAGGTCATAAGATGGTGTCATCTATTAAATCCGATGGAATGGATTATTTTTAATTATATGTCAGAAGGGTTGTTTTTCACCCCTCGGGAATCCAACCCGAGTTCCAATAACGTCCATTAAATCCGATGGAATAGATTATTTTTAATTATATGTCAGAAGGGTTGTTTTTCACCCCCTAGGGAATCCAACCCGAGTTCCAGTAACAACAATCCGGGCCATTTTGGCTGTGCTGTTACTGGCACTCGGGTTCGATTCCTGAGGGATGAAAAACAGCCCTTCTGACATATAATTAAAAATGATCCATTCCATCGAATTTAATAGATGACACCATCTTATGATTTTCTAAGAAAAATTGAATCTATTACCATTGGCAAATTGAAATCTTTCAGATAGAAATGTCTTAAGGTTTTAGTTAATAATATGAAATTTGGCACAACAGTTTGTATTATTATGCTCCACTTCTGTAGCCTACCAAGTTTTTGTTTTCTCGTTCCAAACGTTTGCTAACAAAAAATTACCAAAACACCAACATGTTCAGAAAGGGCATCCAGTCTTGAAAAAAAATTAAGTCACACTTTTATATTTTCATTTCACTTTGAATAACATATGTTTAACGCATCAGTGCAAAAAACCACCTTTACGTACTTGTGTGAAAAGAAGTAAATAAACAATAAATTATAAGTGTACTAAAACAAATGTATACCGAGTAAATTACATTAGTATAGCTATGGAATCCCCATTGATTTCTCGCCGATATTCTTTATATTTCTTATTTTTAACGATTGATTTCGAAAATAGGCACAATTAATAAAATAACTCTTAATTAAAATATTTATCATCAGGCGACTTGTGATTTCATTTTTTTTTTCAAATGTCATCTTTTATTATCTCTTATCATGATGATATGATTATAGTTAGATCCCGACCATCACTTTATTGGATTAATGCTAATAATAAAAAATAAATAATAAATAAAGGAAATTTTTATTATTTTGCAAATTGAAGGTTTTATTATTGAATTGAAAGTTTTTTGTGCCGAGGGTAGCAGAATTTTTATATATTGAAGGAGACAGTAAAAGAGTATGTCTTCTGATGGAATTATAAATTTTATTTATAACGAGATTATATTCATGTGAATAAATTGTAATAGATAAATACTGATAGAGAGGGCCTAGCCCTCGAAACTATAGTCTCGTTATAAATATTATTTATAATTCCAGCAGAAGACACACTCTTATTGTCTCCTTCAAGTTTTATTATTGGCCCACATTTATCTTAAGGTATTGACAGTATATAGACAGAAACTAGAGAATATGAAGAATGAGAAATAATGCATGTTCAGATTAGAAATTGAATTTTGCACCCTTAAATTTTGAGATAGGAAGCTTTTAAATTTTCAAATGATTTAGTAGAGAATTTAGGTGAAATTATTTTTATTATACCGTTTTCTTTGTGGTTATTTCTCTTATGGTAATACCATTGCACCATTAGTCGTAAATTTTGTTTTTCAATTTTAAACTGATGAAAATTTAGAGTAACGACTTTCAACCCTAGCATAGATACCTGTAAATTTCAACCCCTTGAGTGGGCTGACAATCTTTAATTAATATGATTTCGCAGCTATTTTAATAAATATATTGCAACGGATCTTTGCTAAACTTTATCCAAAGTCATTTGAAATATTAATAAGTTTATTTCTCATGTATTAGATATGAATCGATAGACATTTTTGATTTTAAGTCGATTCCTCCATGTCTTCAGCAATGCTTACCAATAATAACTGAAGCGTCAAAAATCCAATGTAGAATGGTTATTCCTCAAATAATAGTGAAAATCCTTCGCTATTTTTGATTTTAAGTCGAATCCTCCATGTCTTCAGCAATGGTTACCAATAATAACCGAAATGACAAAAATCCAATATAGAATGGTTATTCCTGAGGTACTAGATGAGAATCAATCGCTATTTTTGATTCTAAGTCGATTCCTCTATGTCTTCAGCAATGGTTACCAATAATAACAGAAATGTCAAAAGTCCAATATAGAATGGTTATTCCTCAAGTACTAGATGAGAATCAATCTCTATTTTTGATTTTAAGTCGATTCCTCTATGTCTTCAGCAATGGTTACCAATAAAAACCGAAATGTCAAAGATCCAATGTAGAATGGTTATTCCTCAAGTACTAGATGAGAATCAATCACTATTTTTTATTTTAAATCGATTCCTCTATGTTTTCAGCAATGGTTACCAATAATAACCGAAATGTCAAAAGTCCAAAATAGAATGGTTATTCCTCAAGTACTAGATGAGAATCAATCGGTATTTTTTATTTTAAATCGATTTCTCTATGTCTTCAGCAAAGGTAACGGATAAGAAAACAACGCAGTTACTATGGTTACTTATAAAATTTCCTCTCAAATTATTAGCATTTCAAAAGAGATAGCCTAAAGCAAGATTAAATGAGGTATATTGAACCGATTAAATGTTTAAATTTTAAAGAATTAATAAAAAAAAGTACTATCTTACTCTAAAGTACTGTAAAATATAATTTTCCTAAAAACTTTATATTACCTTTTTTGTGGTCCTCAAGGTACTTAATTAGAATATTAATTTTCAGCAAAATCGATGGTTATTTTTGATTTTAAGTCGATTCCTCTATATAATTTTTGGCCAAACGATCATGTCCTAAAATTCAACCTGATTGAATACTACTATAATTTGTAACTTTGGTTGAGACCATGCGTTCCATAGTCTTTGAACAATTATAAATTACGCTTGGCGCGAGATCGACTACAATACTATATCTACTACTCTATGGATAAAGTAATAAAAACACCCTCTCATGAAGATTTGTAAATTATGAAAGTTACTTCTCTCAGGGAGTCAAAGAGAATAGTCACAGAAAGTGTTCCATGTATATGTTGCAGTAAAAACCCATTTTTAGTAAGAACGGGTTCTTACTAGTTAAAACGCGTTTCATTGAATACCTTTGTGGCAACTAGAATTTACTTCTTTTAGTTGAGTTTGGTTCAAAGGTCTAGAATCTCCATTTTTGAACTTTCCCCTCATTTTGGGTGTTTATTTTCAAAAATTTTTAAAAGAAAATATCAAAAATTACATCCTCTACAACTTTGATTCTAATTTTTGACATTTTTGTTTAAAATTTTTTTAAAAATAAACATACAAAATGAGGCGGAAGGTCAAACATGAAGACCTTTGGACCAAACTCAACGAACATTAGTAAATTCTAGTTGCCAGAAAGGTCACGAGGGTGGGGGGTTATTAAGGGGCAAGGGGGTGAATGTAACTTATGTACTAGGGAAATTGGGCTTTATTTTATTACGTTAGTGTTAAATTAATCTGCTTCGCTATTTGTTTATGGGGTGGGTGTGTCCCTCAGTGTCTGATCCAAGTGGCACGTCCCTAAAATGGAGAATGAAATTTGAGGTGATGAGTGAAGGATGTAGGGAAATGGGCTTCCTGGTACTAATACTATAAATAAAGTTATACAGACCAGCGGTTATGATAGACAATGATATTGTTTTATTCCTTAGCAGTACAATTAGTTGAGGTGAAGTAGAGAGTGTCGTACACGGCAAACTCGTTTGGGTCCAGCGGGATTATTGATAGGCTCGTCGCTGCTGAAGAACGGCCGGTGAGAATAATATATATATAATGGGTTTGAGCGCCGACTTCGAAGGTGTGCTTCTCGGGTCTCAATGTAGATAATTATATATATATCAGCGGTATGCGCCTTGTATGCCGGAAGTCCTGGTATTAGCGACGAACGTGTACCATTAATACTGGGCCTTAGATGACGAAGGTTACTCGATGAAGAAAGGAATATAGAACATATATATATATATATCAGGAGAAGTTGCAGCTTTTGGCTCTCTCGCTGTGGTAATAATAATAGAATGTGTATTGTCAATTCGCCTCACTCATGTCATGTCAATGACTTGCGGAACTTGAATATAACAGTATTTGTGTAGATATATTCTGAGCACTTGATAGCAGTAGATGCTCACTCTCTCTCCTGACAATGACTGCGGAACTTGAATATAACAGTATTTGTGTAGATATATTCTGAGCACTTGATAGCAGTAGATGCTCACTCTCTCTCCTGACAATGACTGACTGCGGAACTTGCTCATGTCAATGCTCTTCTATGTTGTTAATCGTTGGTCATTTACTATGCTTTCCCAGAACTCCATGGTGCTCCTTGTTTGATGATTAATCGATCGCCTCAACCAGATCTCAGCAATCAGGAACAAAAATAAGAATTCCATCTTCATTATGCACAAGTTATGGTTCAATCCACAGGAACTACTGCAAGGTAATTGCAGCGAAGTGATTTTAACCATAGTAAAGAACCCGTTCCTATTTAAAAAAGGGCTTTTACTGTAACATATATATTAAAATAGCCAAGAATTTCAATTGACAAACACGACTTAAATTTGGTATTTTATATGAGATACAAATTTGATCAGATTAAATCACGTTTCGACTCGAATCTCTAGTTGTTTTCAAGTGCTATATTTGTCATGAATCAAGACGACGTACACAATGCTTGTCAGAATAAAGCATGACAGGTTTCTAGGGTTTTTGTTAACCCTTTTCAAATTAACATTTTGTATAATTTGTTCAAGCCGGTCCCTCCTCCGCTTTGTTAAAGATTTTTATAGTTAAGAAAAAACCTTTAATTTAATAATAATTTGTCTCGTAATATGTTAATTTTGTATTTAATTAAAGATTGTCTCTTCTGCTCATTATTAATATTCCCCATGGATTTTCAATAAAATAAGCTGACGTGTTCTGAGTGTCCATCCAGTTGACTTTACCATACAACCTAAAATTATTTATAATCATGTAGGGTACTTCAGTCCTACTGATTATGTATACAAAATTTGGTTGAGTTTGCTCAAACGGCCTAGATTTTTAATTTTTTAACCCCCCCTCCAGCCCCCTTAATTTTGGGTCGATATGCACCAAAATCTAATCAGCTCTTAATCTCAATGGACCAAAACTACGTGTGAAATTTTATTTCGATATTCACAATAGTTTTTGAGCTAGCTGGCCCACAAAAATTTGGTAACGCACAGACAAACCAGACAGACAAACAGACATTTTGACAAAACAATTATTATCTCGAAAAATATAATTTTTTCGATGTCCACTTTTGATAGAGCTTTTTTGTAGAGAGAAATGCCATGGTTTCGCTCAATCTTTTTTAATCAAAATAGTTTCAGCCGTTTTTGAGATATTTCTGAAAAAAAAAGAAGGAAAAAAAACACTTTTTTCATGCACGATTACAATACGTGACCATACCCTGTATGGCAAAGTAAAAAACCCATGAGATTATTATTTAGTGAATTCGAGGTATTATGGATGATTTTTATTGCATGTCAGAAGGGCTGTATTCAACTATCATAACAATTGAACCCCCAAGTGTCAAAATTTTAGTTAAACTTCTGTTATCTTTAAGGAGACGCTATTCTAATTGAGATCAATATTGTGTAATGTTTTGAACCCTTTCACAGGCCCTTTTTTAAATAATAGAATTTTTCACTTTTATATAGGGTGATTCATCGGTCAGTCCCTCTTATATAACCCTTATAACTATTTTATTTTAAGTAAGAGAGGAAAAACTCTTCAAATATAATATGATATATTATTGTCAATCTATGTACCATATGCATTTGTATACAGGGTGCTCCGTTTAAGTGCAACAATATGTAACTTTATATCTCTTAATGGAACACCCTATATATATTTATTTATTTTGATAGTAAATTAGATTCCTTTAAAAAATATTAAGTAATAAGGAGTCTAAAATTATAAATTAAGAAGTAAATATATATAGGTGAAAGTCCTTCAATGAAAAAATAAAATAATGATCATATGTACATCCTTTCCCAATCTACCCTATGCTAAAACTGCCATTTTTAATTGCAATTATTTCATGTTTGGTGTGGTAAATCGTCTTCAAATTTTAACAGTATGCGTATTATGCTTTTAATGACTTATATTCCAAGTTTCAAAGACTTCTTGAATTTTTGCATTTGTGAAAGAACTACCTTAAACGGAACACCCTGTATACAAATGCAAATGGTACGTAGATAGACAATAATATATCATATAATTATATTTGAAGAGTTTTTCTCTGAGTTAAAATAAAAGAGTTATAAGAGTTATATAGAGAGGACAGACCTATGAATCACCCTGTATAATTCATAATAATTTCTTTTATTGAAATTTATAAAGCCTTTCCACTTTTTCTTCATTTCACTTCTCCTGTCCAGTTTGGCATTTTTTTTTGCATTGGTCTGTTGTTTGCAATATCGTCCTTTTGCTAAGAAAAACTAGGTAGGTAGGTGGATGGCCAGAAGACGCAGCTGTCTGTCCGACCGTCCTCTTTCAAGGTAGCCAGTCAATCGGTGGTCTCTCCTTTGTCTACCTGAAAAGAAAGAAGAAAAAAATCAAAGCTTCTCTTCATAATTCGGTTAGATTTTATTATTATCTTCCATGAACACTTCCTGATGTTCAGATTTTATTACGAAAATTTCTTTATTTACAACCCATATAGGTAGTTCAATAATATTAATTAATTTAATCTACCTATGTTACCTCCTTGAACGGATTACACTATTTAATAAAGATTTAAGAATCGAAATTCTAAAATACAATAAAAATTTAAATTAATAATTTTAAAAATTATTATATAATATAAAAGTAAAGATTTGAGCATCTTCTTTTTGAAAATAGTTGGAATGTTTTTCAAAAATCAGCTCGGGTTCAGATTAGCAAATCAATTTTAAAAGAGAAAGAATTTAATTTTTAGGACAGATTCTAATAGAAATATTATTAAATTGCGATATCAGAGGGGATTCATCCCCCCAGGAGTCGAACCTGAGAACTAACAAGCTTTTCTGTCAGTCAGCTCACACCCTCGAGACAAAAACCCTCTCTGAATCGCAATATAAGATATAAGCATAGAAATTCTTCACTCCATTAATATATAACGGAAATTAAAAAATTTAGCTTAAAATGAAAAAAGTTTTTCACAAGTCCTCCTATTTAAATATAAAAGTAAAGATTTTAGCATCTTCTTTTTGAAAATAGTTGGAATGTTTTAATATTATAATTTTGAATTGATCAAAATAGACACAAAATTAAGAAACCTGGAAACTAGATAATTTTTAAAAGACGAATTAAAATAATTTAATTTTTTGAAGTGAACTTCTTTAGTGACGTATCTGTTTAATTTGTTTTTGTTACAATAAAGGGGAAGTGACTCAGTAGAGGAGAAATAATTTTTAATTTACCATACAGGGTATGGTCAAGTATTGTGATCGTGCATGAAAAAAGTGGTTTTTTCCTTCGTTTTTTCGAAAAATCTCAAAAACGGCTTAAACTATTTTGATTAAAAAAATTGAGCGAAACCATGGCATTTCGCTCTACAAAAAAGCTCTAATAAGTGAACATCGAAAAAATTATATTTTTCGAGATAATAATTGTTTTGTCAAAATCTCTGTTACTTAGTTAGTTAGTCTGTCTGGTTGTTAGTCTGTGCGTTATCAAATTTTCTCGAAACGATCACGTTTAATATATAAAATTAAAAAAAATGATCTTATTATTAAACTATGAAGTTTTTCGCTGTTGAATTTATTTGGCTTACCCACAGTCCACTATCATCTATTTGACTTTATTTTAAGGGTATGTTTTTATTTTAGACAAAATATTTTGATATGACTTTTTATTTTAAGGGTATGTTTTTATTTTAGACAAAATATTTTGATATTTTTTATTAATTTAGTGACCTTACAACTTAAATCTTATCAAAAGTTAGGTAACACAAAACAAAATATAAATGTATTATTTTATTTATGGACTTGGGAACATAGTCAGCCACTTTAGAATTGGAATTATTGTGGTTGGTATTATTAATTAAAAGAAAAATTTCAAATTCTCTAGCCACATATTTTATATTTGTTTCATGATAAATCGCTCTATATAAGAGACACTGGTATGTGAAAAAGGAAATATAATATAGAATTTTGGTGTTTTTTGAGGCTCTTGAAAACCTTGGAAACAGATGGAATGTCTTCGTTAGGAAAAAGAAATAAAATTTCCTTATATTCTAACTATAAATAGTTATAATCGAGGGGTGAACCGCGACCTAATATGCTGTACACCTACTTCCACTTGTACTTCCAAATATTTCCAAGTTCTTCCAAATATTTCCAAGTAATTCCAAACATTTCCAAGTACTTCCGAATGTTTCCAAGCACTTCCAAATATTTCCAAGTACTTCCGAATATTTCCAAGTACTTCCAAATATTTCCAAGTACTTCCAAAATACTTCCAAAGAGGTATACACCTACTTCCAATCGCGGATTACCCCTCGGTTAGAATATAAGGAAATTTTATTTCTTTTTCCTAACGAAGACATTCCATCTGTTTCCAAGGTTTTCAAGAGCCTCAAAAACACCAAAATTCTAATTTAAAACATTAATAGTACCCTATCGAAATAAAATATCTTTATAGATTTTTTCAACAAACGAAATTTCAGGTTTACTTCTGCTATAGTCCAAATCATTTCCTGACAGAAATCCCTATATCACTAAAATTGGGTTTGTAAAAGTTTTCACCTTTTTGTCTAGTTTTTTTTTATCTTTGATACCAAAAGTACTTCATGAAAGAACTAAAAGAGATTTCAGATGAATATGTTTTTTGATGCCAAGGTCGCCCTACATTCTTGTTGTTTATAAATCGCTATTCGAACCCTTTTGTATGTTAGGCCTTTTTGTCGAATTCTTTATATTTTGAAGTGGAAAAATTTGGAAAGAAGTTCAATTTTTATATTTTTTTCTTGTTCTGATATTGTATTCTTTATTTATTCATCTTTTTTTCAAAATCACACCAATATAATAACCACATTTTCGGAAAATCTCTAAATAAATAAATCTTTATTTTGTATAATAAATACTTACCTATTGATTGGCTTAAGAAATGTCATTTTAACAATAACCGGTAAAACACTCTTAGAGAGAGAAAGGGTTTAAAGTTCCAGAATGTCAGTAGAGTGGTTTTAGCCTATATGAAGAATTTCAAATTATGCGAAAATAAACTGGGACAACTGGGAACTTGTTTGTATAGATAAAAACTAATAACTGTAAATTTCTTGAGCAATACGAACATCGCGTACCGAGCCCTAGCCCTCTAAAGATTGAAAAAGTAGGTTTTTTCATTTTGGTCACCCTATTATTAAACGGTCTTCCCAAGTGAGGACGTTAATACGAATCCAAAACATGTTATTGAAATCGGACTAAAATTAACGGAGTTTTTATTATAAACCATTGAAGAGTATCGCAAGATATATTCGAATTTTAATCAAATGAGATATCTAGAAAATGTACAATATTTTGAAATATACAAATACTTATGATCTAACTAAAAAATTCATAACTCAGTCAATTTTAGGACGATTTCAACAAATAAAACATGTTTTGGATTCGTAGTAATCGTCCTCTATCGATATAATATAATAACCGTTTAATATTAGGTGCAGCAAAATGAAAAATAGGGGATAAACCGATCTTTCCAAACTTTAGAGGGCTTGGTTACGCGATGTACGATATGGCTCAAAATCTGCAGTTATTAGTTTTTCATCTATACGAACAAGTTTCCGGGTTGTCCCGTTGATTTCCATATACTTCTAAAATAAGAACTACTCAGATAAAAGTAAATAAATATTATATGAAATATTCATTTATTATGAGTTGAGATTTCTAGGTCACTTGTTTCACCTTGGCACCAACACCACACAATCTCTATTAATTAAGAACCACTCTATGTCTAGTTAAATTGAATTCTGCAAAGAAAGCAGAGGTGTACTGCTTCGGCATGTCCTGAACCGAAAAATAAACAAAAACAGAGGTTGAAAAGATTCTTCTTGCTGAGAGTAGAAGAGTTTTGATTATAAGAGAAAATTGAATTGAAAAGAGCAAGCACACTTACAAATTATTGTTTTATTTTTGAAGGGAACCCTAAAATATGAAATCTTTTTCCACCATTTTATTACTACAAAATCTTGGAGTTATAATTAACTTGAGAATTTTTAATTGAAAAGTTTTTGTTTTGCCGAGAATAGCAGAGTTGTTGATTCACAAAGAGAAACAAAGAGGTTGTGCTCTGCTTGATGCAAATAAACATACACACATATATATCGAGATGATATATCTGTATATATATAAATATATATATTTATTTGTTTGAGACTATAGTTTCAGAGACTTGGTCTTCATCATCAGTCTTTTTAATTATAAATGTTGTTTTTCATGGAGTCAATATCGTATGGATATTGACTCCATGAAAAACAACATTTATAATTAAAAAAGACTGATGATGAAGACCAAGTCTTCGAAACTATAGTATCAAACAAATAAATAATATATATTTATATATATACAGATATATCATCTCGATATATATGTGTGTATGTTTATTTGCATCAAGCAAGAGGACAAACTCTTTGTTTCTTTGAGAATTTTGTATAAATTTCAGTTCTCTTGATTCAAAAATATCCCCTTGAAAGTAATATGAAAACTTTTTAATTAATAAAGTAAAGGGGTAATAGTTTCAATATGAATGAAATAAAACTCAGAGAAAATGGTGATCCATCCTGAATGTCTAGCGGGTTATAGCAATGCAAAATGACGTTGGATTGTAGCCATAAGCGGATCACATCTTTTTTCTCTTCTGGTCCAGATTTAAGACCTCACAGACCTTAATAGCATAATCTTTTTCAAATAAAGCGCGGCCAAAAACACTTCTCATTGATAGGTCAATTATTCTTTGTCATATCAGTTAGAAAAATTATAAAAAATTTAAAACTCAGAGGTTTATACAAACTCAATATATTTCGGATTATTACTCGATCATCAGTTTTTTAACCTGTAAACTCCTGATGATGGACTAATAATCCGAAATATATTGACTTTGTATAAACCTCTTTGGGTTTTATTTCATTCACTGTGAAACTACACTCCCTTTACTTTATTAATTAATATCATGTTTCACCTAAAACCTACACCACTTTCCCTAAGTAAAATTGATAACTTTTCCTTGTAGAGTGTTAATATTTAGTGGATATCAAATCACATCACTTCCGAAGATTGTCATTCGATCCCCATGAAATTTTTTCTCCCCGGAATTCTTTTAATTTTTCTTTTTCTTTTTTTTTTCTTTAATCGCAAACCAGTTGGACAAGCCTCGGTTCATTGAGCTTGATTCACGCGGATTTCTTCTTTCTTTTTCTTCTCCTTTACATCTTCTTTAGATAATATGCTCCTTGGAATTCTATTTCAATTTGAGATATTTTTTATTTTTTTGTTTTATTTTTAAAAAAATGCAGATTTCGGTCATTTACCTAAACATCGAGGAAAATAGAGAGAGAGAGTGTGTGTTTGCTTATTCACTCTGTATATCTCCTTATTAATTCATAAGATTCAACTGGTTATCTATAAGGAAATGAATGAATAATTAATTTTACAAATTTCAGGTTTTATCCCAATTAATAAATGGCAAAAACTAGAGTCGCTAGTTAAAGGGGAAGTAGATATATGTATTTTTCTTATGGAATAATAAAAATTGTTTCTTCGATTATGTTCTGTCACCAAAAGCCAGGAGAAGTGAATTCGCTATTCCATTGCATGTAAATTATCAATTCTATATATAGGTCTTTAACTTCAAATTCGAACTTTTCCATATCAAATTCACGGTTTTAAAAATCAAAATCCGACTTTTTCAAATCAAAAACAAGAGAATAAAGTTGTTACAAAATAATATTATATGTGAGTTAAAAAAAAGTCATCATTGAAAATTGAAGAAAATTTCTCAAGTATCGTCTAAAAAAGGTAATTATTTTTTTTAACAGGGGGGGGTTAGAGGTCGGTCGCGACATGAATATATTTCTCAAATTTGGGTCGCAGCTTAAAAAGGTTAAGTTAATTCAAATAAGACTCAATGTTGTCTAATTTCTAGGCGCGAAAATAGAGATTTCCCTGATATTCACTTCGATTCGAATACCCTGAAAATGTGTGACAGCCTATCCATGTTGGGCGTCTCTGTCGCATCTGACCTGTCTTGGAATGAACACATCTCCTCTGTGGCGAAATCTGCAGCAAGGAAGATTGGCTTCTTATTCAGGTCCAAGCGATTTTACAAACCCCCACAACTTCTCACCATCTACAAGGCCCAAATCCGCCCCTATCTCGAATACTGCTCTCATCTGTGGAGAGGAGCCTCAAAATATTCTCTTGCTACCCTTGATGCAATTCAGAAACGAGCCGTCAGGCTAATTGACGATTCTACCCTCACCGACTCCCTCGACTCGTTGGCTCATCGAAGAGATGTCTCTGCCCTTTCCCTTTTCTATAGATACTATCACGGCAGGTGCTCTGATGAGATAAAGTCAATAATTCCCCCCAAAGCATACTTTGCACGCAGCACACGTTTTGCCGACTCCCAACACTCTTTGCGGTCAAATTGGAAAAGTGCCGGACCACTTCATTCGCGAATACATATATCCCCATGACTTCAAGGAACTGGAACTCTCTCCCAGCCTCTATCTTTCCCAGCACCTATGATCTTCAAACCTTCAAAACCAGGGTGCATAGACACCTACGTCTACACCCTCTCACTTAATCAACTTTCCCTTCTCTTCGGTAATGCAAGGGTCTTTCGAGATCCATAGGGGCTACACCTTTACTGGTGCACCCCTTCTTGCATTCGATTGCATTAAAAAAAAAAAAAAAAAAAAAGAACCACTGCTTTAAGGTATTGACGCCGTCGTGCACCACAAGATCTTGTGTCGGACTTCCCTGATTGTAGTATTTATTTTATTCCCTCGACTACAAGCTGATTTCCGAAACTTATAGAAGAAGGAGGACTATACACTCTTTTCGAAATATATCCTCACTTTCCTAGAAAAATTTATAGATACATACATACCTCTTTACCTATATTACGAGGGAAAATTTCTGTTTAAGTTAACTGATTTTTTGCATTAATTTAATAATTCACGGTTAAACATAATTAAATGACTATATTATTAGAAATATTATGCGAATATATGCGAGTATATATCATTTTTTTAAATAAAAGCAACTTTTACTTAAACCGAGGGCTAATATCGTGTATACCTACTTCGGCTTTCATTGCTAAGTAGAAGACAATAGTTGAAGGGGCATTATTAAATGAATTCCAAAATAATTCCACATAATTCCAAAGATGGAGTACATCTAATTCCAATCGCGGTTCACCCCTCGACTTAAACTATATCTTCATACTTCTCCCTAGTAAATGAATTCTCGGGTCTTTTTAAGACTGTGTGCTAAAACTTCTTTTTGTTTTGGGTTCAGTCTAGCTTCCTGATTGGGCCCATTTTTTTTATTGGTATTAGACCTTTTTTGTTAGGTTTGTTCAAGCCTAACTTCTTTGTTTATGAACAGATTTCGATGATTCTTTTTTTATTGGAAAGGGGGTATCTTAGAGATGGTGCCATATTAATTTGGCCAAGGTCTGATGATATGATCACTATTAATAACATCACTAAAAAGAGAAAAATAAAAATAATTTTTAAGAAAAAATAAAACCGACTTCAAAAAAATTAAATGCAACAAATAAAATACATTAAAAGGTAAAGAAAAATTAAATGTATCAAATAAAATAATAAAATAATAAAACTCAAAATAAAATAAAATACACTAAAAGGTATAAAATAATAATATAATTTAGTTACAACTAAACAACGAAATATTAACATGAAATCACTTTTTGAAGTCGGTGCCAAACATATACATTTTATGAATCGTACTCGACGGATCTTAGTACGCTCGCTTATATAGTTTGTTTGGCATCGACTTTAAAAAGTAATTTCATGTTAATATTTCGTCGTTTAGTTGTAACTAAATAAGATAATAATTATTTTATACCTTTTAGTGTATTTTATTTGTTGGATTTAATTTTTTTGAAGTCGGTTTTATTTTTTTCTTAAAAATTATTTAGACTTTATTCTCTTGTTTTTGTTAAATTCAAGGTTTATCAGACCTACCTCTATGTGCTGCTTCTTCTTTGTGCGAGAATATGTATTAAAATAATAATAATAATAAAAATTATCATAAGTACTTTATATAGAAGCTGCCATCGACCGGTAGGCTCGAGGGCAAAACAATTTCCAAAACCACTTACAACTTAACAGTGGAATGAAAGGAATCAGAGATAGTATAATTTATTCTTCAATTTAGGGATATTTAAGCTAATCAATTAATTTTAAAACGATTTTTCTTGTTTTAACGAATGGCTGTTTTTATGAACCTGGCTTCCACTTTGGCGCTAGTTAATTTAATTACCACTCTGCCCGTTATTTTCTCTTTGATTAAAAGGAAATATATTCTTCAATTTTGAAGATTTGCTCTCTCTTAATGACGTTCTTTTTGTTAAAAGGAAATAATAAAACCAAATTGGATGACATTGATGATGTACGAAAATAGGAACGATCAAATAGGTTAACGGATAGATAGATCGAGAGATATCTCAATCATTGTGGTTTAAATAAGATCAAAGAATAGCATTACAGAGAGCGCGAGGTGAACACCGGAAGCGTTAGAAACCACGCCACACCGAAATAAATATACAGTGTGGCACAGCCTCTTGACGTTAATTAAGTCGGAGAGAAGGAAAATGACATAATTACATGTAGGGATGGCTTGGCTATATTTGACAATTGGAATTCACATTCAGATTTTCAATTCCGATGAATTTATAGAAATACAATGGAAAGAGGGTCTCTTAACTAAATATACTTCCGTCCCCCTTTCCAAGACAAACAAGCTTATCCTATTATTATCATTACGAATTCCTTTTGTTGTTTTTTGTTGTTTTATTCTTACTTAGGAATGAAGAGAAATTCATTGACAGATTCAAAGGGGTTGCTTTTAAAAATTTATTTATAGTTGAGTATTCGTTCGATTCATTCAGTTTGGGATATATTGGACTCTTAGGGAAATTTATTAAGCGAACGTGGTAATAAGGCATCATAATCATCTGTTTTATGAGATAAAAAATAATTTACAATCTTTGGTTTGAAGCAATTCCATTTCTCCAAAACTCATTGTTTCTAGGCGCGTCGACAGAAACCTCCCAAACATATCATTCGACTCAAACTCTCTAGAAGTCAGGGATAAAATTTTAATGCTAGGCCTAACTCTAGGGTCTGACCTTTCATGGAATGACCATATCTCAACCACTGTTAAAGCTGCAGCGCGCAAGCTTGGTCTCCTATTTAGGCCTAGACGCTGTAATACTCCCAGTCAACTTCTCAAGGCTCAAATTCGTCCCTGTATCGAATATGGCTCTCATGTGTGGAGGGGTGCCTCCAAGCATTGTCTTGCTACACTGGATGCAATTCAGAAGCGAGCAATTAAACTAATAGGAGAACCGGCTCTAACCAACTCACTCGACTCCCTGGCTCACCGAAGAACCGTTTCTGCCCTTTCCCTGTACTACAGATACTATCACGGTGTCTGTTCAGTCGAGCTGAAATCAATTATCCCCCCTAATGCCCTCTTTACGAGAAACACGCGGTTTTTCAAAAGCTCTGCACCCCTTCGCTGTCAAATTGGATAAAAGTCGAACAAGCGCTTTCGCCAACTCTTTTATCTCTATGACCTCCAGAGACTGGAACTCGCTCCCTGCCACCATCTTTCCCGCGACTTATAACCGTCAGCTATTTAAGACCCGTATCCACAGATACTCTTCGACCCCCGCCCAGCCCATAAAATACATTCTTCTTCTTTTCGCGATGGAGGGGCCAACCCAGCCAACCCAAGACAGGCCTTTAGGAGTTGCAACCTTTTTGGTGTAACTCCTTCTCTCATCATTATCATAAAAAAAAATTGAATTTATGCCAAGCGCCATATCCCAACCCTTCATTATTTTAAGAAAATATTCTAATCTAGTTTTTTCTAAAGAAAATTCCGAGGTATTGTCAATTAGTATAATTTTTATTATATATCAAAAAAGTTGATTTCAACCCCTTGAGAATCAAACCCAGTGAGTCGGATATTATTTTTGGCACTCAGGTTGAATATCCGTCCGCATTTCGAGGGTTCTATATATACCTTTAACTTCCAAAATACCAAATTCATTCTTATTTGTGGTTGATAAGAAGGAAATGAGTGATTTTTTGGAATTTTACGTTTCTTAGCGCCGACAGTTAGGGGGCGTCCCTAAATTACGTGAGGTGATTTTGACGATTTTTCGACCCCCCCCCTTTGTTGAGTTGTCGGGAGATTTTGCTTGACCCCCTCTAATCTCACGTGAGATTGTTCAAAATGCATATTTTTAGTGTAAATATATTAATCTGTCCTTGATTGCGTTGGATTTATTTAAAAAACATAATTTGCTTAATTATTTTCATTTAAGAATAGTTAAGACTAGTATTATTATTATTACTTAATTTAACCCAGTTTTTTCGGAATTTTACACTGTTTCTTGGGGAAAAAAAATGCGTGATATTTTCCGAGATCCCCCCCCCTAAATGCCTCACGTAATTTAGGACGCCCCCTTACTTACACAAATCACCTAAAGAGCCAATTTGGCCAATCTCTCATATCGTCATTTTAAACCGATATAAATTTAAAAAATTAAATCTAATTCTACTAAATATTTTTTGTCCCATATAAAATTTGACTTTCCTAAAATAATAATTCGATTAAAATTTTAATAGGATTTTTGATTTGCGGGAAAACGAATTTGATAATTTGTATATTTGTATCTTATTCACTTTGCTACAATGCTCTGACAAGCAGACAGTCACGCTAGATAAATATTGTTGCTACAATAATAGTGTTCCGTTTTATTTTTTAAACAGAATCCTAAAAATCCTCCCTAACGCCTCATATTCAGTAGTTCACAATCTCTCGTTATTTTCTTTAGAAATCCTAACTCTGCAAATATCGGTAATTTGAACTTGTATATTCGAGTTCTTTCTCTCCCATTTTACTTTCCTAACTTTCCAGGATCTCTCCACGATTCCCTGTGTCTTAATCTATGTCCTATTATCTGAGTTATTATTAGTTAAATTTTTTTTACAATGCTACAAAGAACTTCTCCATTTCTAATTCTATCCAACCATTTAATCTTCAATATTCTTCTTTAGCATCACATTTTTTACGTTTCTAATCTTCTTCTTTTGTTCCTTCAATAATCCAAATTTTCATACCGAAATTAACACATTTAATTGCTCATAAGAATCTTAGTTAGAAATATATATAACAGGATTCCAGAATTTTTATATTTTTCGAAAAAAAGTTAAGGACAGTTAAGGGTTAGGTATATTCCTTTTTGACCATTAAAGGAAATACTAAGGGCCGGTTGTATGTCGCAAAGTAAATGCTTTTACCACTAACAAAGTGTAGATGGTAGTGGGAGGACTGGGAAGGCTAATCAGATGACACTTTCAGTGCCTGTCATCTGATTGGCCTTCCCAGTCCCTCCATTTACCATCTACCCTTTGTTAGTGGTAAAAGCATTTACTTTGCGACATACAACAGGCCCTAAGTGTTTAAGTGAAAAGTCTTAAAACTTGCATTCACTTGGTGCTCCAGCGCATTCATTATATCACTATGATTGAATAATACAGAATTTTGAAATTTTATCCTTCACAGTAATGGATACATAACACCTCAACCTTTTTAACCGACTTCAAAAAAGGAGGAGGTTATCAATTCCACTGATTTTGTTTTGTATCTATGTTACCTGATTTCTTCGCTAATTTTGAACCGATTTTGATTATTTTTACTTTACCATACAGGGTATGGTCAAGTATTGTAATCGTGCATGAAAAAAGTGTTTTTTTTTCCTTCTATTTTTTCGAAATATCTCAAAAACGGCTGAAACTATTTTGATTAAAAAAAAATTGAGCGAAACCATGGCATTTTGCTCTACAAAAAAGCTCTAAAATAAGTGAACATCGAAAAAATTATATTTTTCGAGATAATAATTGTTTTGTCAAAATGTCTGTTTTAGTTAGTCTGTCTGTCTGGTTGTCTGTCCGTTAGTCTGTGCGTTACCAGATTTTTGTGGACGAGCTAGCTCAAAAACTAGTTTGAATATCGAAACCAAATTTCATACGTAGTTTTGGTCCATTGAGATTAAGAGCTGATTAGATTTTGGTGCATATCGAACCAAAATTAAGGGGGCTGGAGGGGGGCTAAAATTAAAAATATAGATCATTTGAGCAAATTCAACCAAATTTTGTATACATAATCAGTGGATCCCCAGAAGTCTAAAAATGCAAAAACTAACCTCCCAAAATGGGAGGGGGGTCAAAAAATGAAAATATTGGCCATTTACCAAACTCAACCAAATTTTGTATACATAATCAGTGGGACCCCAGAAGTATAAAAATGCAAAAACTAACCCCCCCCTACATGATTATAAATAATTTTAGGGCCCAGGTTGTATGGTAAAGTCATGTGGATGGCCACATCAGAACACGTCAGCTTATTTTGCATTGGGTTCAGTATAGTTTCCGATTGGTATTGGACATTGTTTATTGTTCATGCATAACTTCATTGTTTATGAACCGATTTTAATGATTCTTTCTGCGTTTGGATGAGTATAGCTCCAAGGTAGTCAAGATACCTAACAATTTATTTATTTATTCATTTTTATGTATGTTCAGTGATAACTTTTTGCCACGTGGAAAGGTTTCGATGATTCTTTTTTATTGGGAAGGGGTACCTTATCTTTAAAATAATTAGTAAAGCCGAAATTTTAATACATGTACTTTTAATCCTGCTTAATTCCCTAATATCGGCGAATATTCATTGTCAGAGCCTAATCTTCATTGGAGTTAAGGTCTTCCAAAGCGAGCAGAAGATGGTGTTTTATTGTTTTATAAAATGTGGCTTAATAATTAATGCCTGAAATAAACTCTGACGTAAAACATGGTATAGCCATGTATATTTATTATTTTTGTTCTTAATATTTCATATTTAAGGGCAAGATTATTTTTAACGGTTGACTTTTATCGCCTATTTTATATTTATTCCGGATAGGTATATGGGTTATTTATATATGTTTATATGTTGTTTTTAATGATTATATGGATAAGTCTCAATACCATATGTAAGCTTAATTCATGTTTTCAATCACATTGACGTGCACCCAAATACTCAAGGTCCGAATAATCTCTTAGAACACTTTGTTATTTATTAATCAAAACACAAATAATAATATTTTTAATTTACCATACAGGGTATGGTCAAGTATTGTAATCGTGAATGAAAAAAGTGGGGTTTTTCCTTCTTTTTTTTGAAATAACTCAAAAATGGCTGAAACTATTTTTATTAAAGAAATTGAGCGAAACCATGGCATTTTGCTCTACATAAAAGCTCTAATAAGTGAACATTGAAAAAATTATATTTTTCGACATAATAATTGTTTTGTCAAAATGTCTGTTAGTTTGTTAGTTAGTCTGTGCGTTGCCAAATTTTTGTGGACGAGCTAGCTCAAAAACTAGTGTGAATATCGAAACCAAATTTCACACGTAGATTTGGTCCATTGAGATTAAGAGTGGTTTGGATTTTGGTGCGAATCGAACCAAAATTAATGAGTAGGTGGAGGGGGGTTAAAAATGAAAAATCTAGGCCGTTTGAGCAAACTCAACCAAATTTTGTATACATAATCATTGGACCCCCAGAAGTATAAAATGCAAAAACTAGACCTCCTACATGATTATAAATAATTTTAGCCAGGTTGTATGGTAAATTCAAGTGGATGGCCCCATCAGAACACGTCATTTTTTTTTTTTTTTTTGTTAAAAGATTTCAAAATAAATATTTTTGTATTTTGATTAAAACAATACTATTAGTGTCATTGCCGAGGCTGAAACTAATTAAAGTTTGAAACTTGCAGCCATTCTTGCATACTCTAATTGAAAAATATAAATTTTGAGCCCCAAATTGTTTTTTTTTTTTAATCTCTGTGGATAGTTGAATTGTGTGTACCTTTTACTTGTTCATTCAATAAGAATTTTAAAACATATTTAGTACTTAAATATAGAGAGGTTAAATTAAATATCCCATGAATTGGTTGCTTTAGTCTAAACCCCTAAAAGGTATGTAATCAAATCTCCTTTTTAAAGCAATTCAAAATCTACCCTGCAGGGTTTCAGGAATCAGACGACAATAAAAAATTCCAGTTTTACCTTCAGATATATAATCACTGACTATATGATGAAATGTAAATTTTCGAATTGCAAATTTTCAATATAAATTGATTGAACCTCAAACAAACATAACAACGCAAATTTTATTAAAATATTCTTTGTTGTATTTTTCCTAGTTAGTTTTCGTATTGTGCAATATTATTGATAAAATAGAAAAAGATAAATTTTTGTAATAATATCTATCTTCATCGCATCTCGAACCTCGTACTTTAAAATATTTATTCGGTTATCTTTTAATATATTTATTAACATTCAAACAAACTCCATTAAAATATTAAAAAAAAATCCTGTTTAATTATTATTAATGACATGATATAACATAAAACTTATCATAAATTTTTATATACTGATTATTTTTGTGTATCTTTTCGCCTACTATATTATTTTATATCATACTTATAGATAGCACAGACATGATGGAGTCGTTATTTTTTATGATTTTCTTGTCTCACGAGATTCTTTTTACAAATTTAAAAACTTTTTCGACAAAAATATCCCGTCAAACTTTTATCTTGAGATTTTAATTTCGGGAGACTCTTGGTTCCTCTGCAGAATCTCATTTAGGATTAATTCCCATCCATTTATGAGATTTATATTTCATTTGGAATTTCTTCCTCTCGCGATTTGTTTATAAATTGATTGAGTGTTTTACGTAAAATAAAACAAAGACGTGTTACAAACGCGATTACCTATAGCTATTTGCATTTTATTAATTTAGTATATTGTAGGTAAATTCAACACTCGTTTTACACGGTTTCAATTTGCACGATTTTTCGAGGAATCGTACTCCATTGTTGGTTACAATGACTTTTTTGAAACCCTTAAACTCGTGTTATTTATTTTTTTATCAGAATAGATATTGTTCTTTTTGATTAATTTCATAAAACTAAGTAAAAACATCAATACATTTCTTTTCATGATTACAATACGTACTACTCCAAAATAAGTATGGCAAAATAAGAACTTAATTATTGTGATTAATTTTATTAAGATATGAAATTTTATTAAAATTACACATAATTAATTATAATTATTTATTGAACACGAATAAATAATACAATAAAACTACGACGTTTCGATCGACTTATTCTGTGATCGTTCTCAAGTATGAGCACCCACAAAATCGGAGTGGGTGCACAGTAGAGTGGTCCTTGTTTTGGGAATTTTTGAATTTTCTGACAGAGGCTTATATGGTTCGAAACAAATAAAAAAAAACATTCTCCAAGTTCCAAGTCTCTATTTCATTTTTACTCTGTGCCCCTCAGCGGTGTAAGTTTCCTATTTAAAAAACATGTGGTTTTTGATTGAACGATCAATTTTTTATTCCGGCCAAATAAATCTATCAAAAAATTTGAAACTTTGTATACTTTTATCCTTATAATAGTAGATATCCCTCAGAATTTTTACAGAATTTTAGCTATTATAATTTTAGAGTCTATAACTTACCAACAGTAAGATATAGCAGTATTTAATCTAGCTGTAACTCCAAAATTATAATAGCTAAAAAAATGTAAAAATTCTGCACGATAGCTACTATTATAAGGATAAAGTCTACAGAGATTCACATTTTTTGAATTATTACTTTGGCCGAAATAAAAAATTGATCATTCAATGCTAAAAACCCCATGTTATTTAGATGAGAAACTTGGTTCGGGGTTATAATTGAGATAGAGACTTGAAACTTGCGAGATATTTTTTTTTATTTATTTCGAACCATATGAGCCCTTGCCAGCGTAAAAATTCGAAAATACCCAAAATAAGGACCATCCTAGTATAAAATCGGAATTGCATTTAGAAAAATTTTACCACTGATATTTTC
Organism: Forficula auricularia; assembly: GCA_024734495.1. Lineage (NCBI taxonomy): Eukaryota > Metazoa > Arthropoda > Insecta > Dermaptera > Forficulidae > Forficula > Forficula auricularia. Next base: position 831,906 of record JALMQS010000411.1, read on the forward strand.
ATCATGAATATTTGCGAACATATGTGTTTACTCAAAAACTTACAGTATTATACACGCTCAGGACTTCAGAGAAATTGCGACTGCCCCCCAGAGTCCCTTGAACATATGGTATTTTAGGAAGCGAGAATTAAGTAATTTTACTAGTATTATTTCGAATATTGACTTAAACTATTCCAAAAAGTGGGGGCGCTAATTTAAAAAGCTAAAATCTAATTAAAAACACATCTCTTTAACAAATGCACTTACACACACACAATATTATTCATTTAAAAACAAATTAACTCATTTGTTAATTTGATTATCCCTGTAATTTTTTATCTTTTTAACTTCAATTTGGGATAAATCAATTTCAAAATATAAATAAGTGGATTTCATTTCAAAAGGACTATTTGTAATTTGAAATTGACTAATTCGATTTTGAAAGTGACTATTCTCATTTTGAAGTTGGTCAATAAATAATAGTTTATTTAATTTTAGCTATTGAACACATTAACAAATAAACAATATTACTACGACCGGATTGGCTGCACAAGCTTAAGAACAATTGCATAATAAGCCAATCGAAACGTTGTAGTATAGTGTATTATTTGTTGTTGTGTTTAATACTGGAGATTGATTTTACGGTAAAAGAACTATAAAGATATGTTTGGTATGAAATCTTAAAAGGTAAAAACTCTTTTAAGACTCTCTACTTAATAATTTGCCAGTGAAAGGTAGATTTAGAAAGTTAAAATCCAGCATAGAAATACACTTTATTAATACAAACTTATAAGCTAAATTTCAGCTTATTAGCTACATCGTTCTATATGGCAATTTGCAATCGCTGTGGGGCAAGATTAAAATTGAGATAGAGACTTGAAACTTGAGGGATATTTTTTTTATTTATTTCGACCCATATGAGTCTTGCTCAGGGTAAAAATTCGAAAATACCCAAAATAAGGATCACCCTAGTCCTAGTCAATGGAAACGTCGTAGTTTTATTGTATTATTTATTCGTGTTCAATAAATAATTATAATTACTTATGTGTAATTTTAATAAAATTTCAACTCTTAGACTTAATTATTCATAATTATTATGTATTTACCTATAATATAATGTAATAATAAATCAAAGAAAGATCTAGTTAAGGTTATCCTTTTGGGTGAGAATGTTTCTGGAACCCCTGCATCCTTTTCATCGGTGAAAAAAAATAAAGTCCATATGGTTGGACCGAGCTCCAGCTTCACAGATGAATTCAAATAACTGTCTGAACCCCCAAATCTGAAGGGGAGAGACTTACCGAAAACACTGGGCTACACGCAAGATAGCATCTCTATATATATTATCATACCTTCTGTTATAAATTATAAAACCTTTCTTATTAAAGATAACATTTTTATAAATTCTTTATAGACTATAATAATTTTTCGGGAATCAATTCTAGAAGCATTATCAAGTCTGAAAAAGGTTAGTTGATAGCGTCGTATTCTAATGGGAATATCAAAAATATCTTATTATATCTTATCTTATTATATTAAACTAGCAATTGTATATAAATTATATGTTACAGTAAAAACACGTTTTTTAGTAAGAACGGGTTCTTACTAGTTAAAACGCCTTTCATTAAATATCTTTTGTGGAAACTAGAATTTACTGATCTTATTTGAGTTTGGTCCAAAGGTATAGAATCTTCATTTTTGACTTGCGTGTTTATTTTCGAAAAATTTTAAACGAAAATGTCAATAATAGTAGGTAATTTTTTATGAAAAAATAGTAATTTTTGACATTTTTATTTAAAATTTTCGAAAATAAACACCCAAAATGAGGCCCAAGGTCAAAAATGAAGATTCTAGACCTTTGGACCAAAATCAACTAACATCAGTAAATTCTTGTTAGTACAAAGGTATTCAGTGAAACGCGTTTTAAATAGTAAGAACTCGTTCTTACCAAAAAACGGGGTTTTACTGCAACATATTATATAGAATCGGTTTTTCGAAAACGGCTCTAACGATTTGAATGAAATTCACGGGTTAGGAGTTTTTTGGGTTGACATTTCGATCTGTCACGGTCTCATCTTCGGCTAAGTTGTTTGTGATGGGGTTTTTTTGTTAATTGAAATAATTATTCAGTTGGTTGTCTCGATAAAAATGTATAATTACATTTTCATTCAATTTCATTTTAAAAATTAATTGGTTTTTATATTTTAAATCCCACTAATAAATCATTACAATTATTATTATATATTAGAATTAGACAATTTAATTAATTAAAAGGCATTTTTCTATAAAATAATTTATTAGAATATCAATTTCATTCTCTCAAAAAATTCGACAATTCGTACCTCCTTCTTCAGGATTTAAAAGGGTCAACGAAAGAACCACCGTGTATATTAATATTATTTTTGATTGCATTCGAAACTTTGTGCCCAGTGATACGTCCTGATGATGGCCATAGCGGGTGAAAACTTTAGCAAAAAATAAATTAAATTTTATTTTAAATTGCCTGCCAATAAAAAATGGACCTTTTTACCTGAATTTGAAATTAAAAATAATATTAATATATCCCTTTTAACTGAAGCAAAATTTACCGAGCATCGCTCGGTGTTCCAGGTACTTAAATATAAATAGGCCTAAGTGTAGTTTTAGACAAATCTCTGCAACTTCTCAAGAATAATCTTGGGTGAGGAATTATCTAAATTTTTCACAAGGAAAAATCATTAAGGTTGTCCTCGTTTAATGCAAAACATCAACTCTCTGCAAAATAAATCTTTTTACAATAATTTTGGGAAATTATCAAATCATTTGGTACTGAGTTATCATTTTCAACCTTCATTAGGAACTAATTATTCTCTAATTGAGAGAGAAAAGCAGATATTTATTTTCATTATCGTCGAATGAAGATGAATTGATTCTGTTGTACTTTTCTTTTTAACTCTAAGTGGAATTTTAAAGCATTCTCAACTGACAGCTAAAGGACACATGAATAGATGCATTAAGCCGAAAAAAGGGTCAATAAATCCAGGAAATAGTAGCAGGTAGATAAGAGGAAAGATACCATGGGTGGTCTAACCCGAAATAACCTTTCATATCAATTAACATATAAGTTTTGATTTTGGGGGTCCTGTCGGGTATATCTTCCTGGTTATATAAAATATTAATTTTAGATATGATAATCAAATCGTTTAAAATTAATCTTTCGTGAAAGCTTTCTGATAAGTTTAATTTCTCTGAAGAAAAAATCGTCCCAACAATTTATCAGCGTCATAATGAAATTTCTTCTTTCACCTAATCACAATAATGATAACCTTTTCGACCTCTTTTAATATCATTCAAGAACTAATTGGATAATTCTCTTGATCATAAAATATTACTAATTTGTTTTTCTAAAACTTATCTTTGTTTTTGTTTTGTTTTTTTACAGTTCGCCACATTTGCGGGCGTCTGAAATGGAGCTGGAACCGGCTTACGATGAGGATTATTATGCCGCAGAATCGGAGGATTTCTACGGCGATTTCTTTAATCCGAACCACGATTTGACAGGTTCGGGTGGCAGAAAGCAGATCCGATTTGCAGAAAAGGTGGCCGAAACCCGGTTCATCCCAAGTCGTTTTCAAGTAAGTACCTACATCATTTTATTTTTACAATAAAAACGTGACATTTTTTAATGATGAAGATTTAAGTAAAATCCCCCACTTGTTCGGATTGGTTTGCCTTGGAGGACAGGGCTTGGCCCAAATCACTTTTTGCCACTCGAGTCCGATTCCTGAAAGAGTGAATAATATATAATTTCTGTATTTAACAAAAATAATCCCTAACAATTCGGATTAAATAGAAGATAATCTTGTTTTTTTCAAGAAATTCGAATATAAAAAATCTTGAAAATAGAACATTTTTAATGATACGGCTTATAAAATTAATACAATATAGATTAAATTTCTAGGTGTGATTCATCTAATCAATATAATAGTTTTAGGATTCTATATCTCTATGTTCATGGACCTCCAAGTTAAACGGCTTAACCGATTTACTTGAAATTTGAAACATATACTCTTAAGGGGTCAAGTAAGCAGCGTGATTAATAAAAAGTAAAATTTTACTCCCAGGAGGATATGTTCACCGACATCTTTTATTCTTTTTGATATTCTTATTTCAAGTTCTAAAAGAAAACTCTATTTGAATTTTTTCTTCTGGTGCGATAATGTTAGTATTTTCAAAAATAAAATAAAAAATAAAAATCTGTTATATGAAGACCTATTCAATAGCGTTTATTTGTAAAAGAGTATAGAATCGAAGGCTACTACTAACATAGTATTGGTTTGCAAATAAACAAATCTCCATTCAATCCAATATTTGTGCCCTTGAGAAATACCAGATCAAATTTTTTCAATAAAAATGACTGAAAATAAAGGTCAAGTCTTTCAAACTATAATCTCTAACAAATTTATGGTAAATATATTTGCATCAAGCAGAGGATACCTTCTTTGATTTCCTTTTACTAGTATCTTATCACTAGAGATTGGATTCCTATGATCAAATGATATCTTCGCCAATTGTGAACCGATTTTGATGATATTTTTTTCCATTGGGTTCAGTCTAGTTTCCGATTGATAAAAATATAAATTTTATTGGTATTGGACCTTTGGCATAACTTCTTTGTTTATGAACCGATTTTAATGATTCATATACATATTTTGTTTGCCGCCACATACGATCCAGGGGATCAATTATCTATCCCAATCATGCATCTAGGATACTCTGGGTTAAATTTTATAATGCATATTTTTGCATATTTGAGTAATATTGCATAATATTGCATATTTTAAGGATTTTTGATCAAATATTACATATTTCGCGCCAAATACAGATTTTTTAAAAGAAAAGCTTGTTAATATAAAAATTAATAGCAATACAATACAATGGTGTCTCTTAAATAAAACTACCCTCCCACCCCAATATTTTTTGAAAAATCATTATATTTATTATGTTGATTTTATTCAAGAGCACCTAATATTTCTTTGAGTTTAAAGATTTTTTAATATTTTAAATAATGAGAATTTTGTGTACTTTTTTACTAAATAAAAGGGAATATTTGACACTTCCCTAGTAGCACAATCTTTCAAACTATATAGGGACTATATAGATTCTCAAAATCTATATAGGCACTATATAGTTATTATATAGTTTGAAATATTGTGCTACTAGGGTTGGTGTATATAGCTAACTTTATCATTTTATTTTTTTCTTAGCACTCCTTCAAATATATCTAGTCTTTTTGTCTTCAATTTTAATTTGTTTGTGCATAAAAAAATTTATTTTACCATCTTTTACTGCATATATTTGCATATTTCAACGTATTCTGCATATTACTTTCACATTTCAGCATTTTTAAATGCATATTTTGGCAGTTTTTATTGCATAAAAATCAGGTCTCTACTTATCACTAAAAAACAATATCCATCGACTATAATGCAGCTTATTGGTGGTGTACGAGAGGATATTAATTAATAAAGTAAAGGGTGTGTAGTTTCACAGTGAATGAAATAAAACTCAAAGAGGTTTATACAAACTCAATATATTTCTGATTATTAGTCCATCATCAGGAGTTTACAAGTTAAAACTAATAATAATTGAACGAGTGATCACAATTTTTAACATCTAAATCATAATTACCAATATAACAAAATATAACATTCAAATCTTACATACCAACATAACATAAGAAAAACATCAATAAAATTAAAATTTTAAAAATTGTTTTACAAAGATTTTTCTTTTTTAAATATAAAAATATATAAATATAAATATAAGAAATCTAGGTAAATATGAATATTAATATAAATAAAAACCCTTAATTACAAGTATAAACATAAAATTTTTTAGAATTAAATTAGAAAATGAAATTACAAATTTAAGTCGTAGACACAAAATTAATTATAAATATCAATGTACAAATAAGCATAAATCACATATAGAGATAAAGATGAAAATAAAACATAATAGAGATAAATTACAATATACAACAATTTTGTGGTTATCTCATATATCAGTATGACATTTATTTTAGAAGGCTGAGGGCGCGTGGTTTGAATTTAATTTTGATTGTAATTTGGGAAATAGTATAGGTATAGTTGAGAAAGAATGAGGTTAAGAGTGTTAAGTTTTTTAAGATCTATTATTGTGGAATTTCCAATGTCCTGCTGGTTATTGAGAATTTTATCTTTTTCGATTATAAAATTTCAATTGATTCTAATAGGTCTAATTTTCGGCTTTCAGAGGCGAAGTGTAGTGCTATAGGATTCTGGGGTGAAGGTGAGTGATTGTTTTCAACAAGGTGATCTGCGAAGGCGGAGGTTGGATCACTCTGTGTGGTGTCTGACTGCAACTTTCTTAGCGAACTCATATGTTCTTTATACCGTGTTTTGAAAGTTCTGCCCGTCTGACTAATATAAAAGGAGTCGCAGTCTTCACATTCAAATTTATAAACGAGAGGATATGTTTATTAGATATTATCTAAAAATATGGTGAGTGAAGATGAGGGTGAGCGTTTCTAAAAAAAAATAATAATAGTGTCATCATAAAGATATTAAGCAATCAACTTCCACATCTATTAGATTTCAATAAAAAAATTGTCTCTTTTTCTTCCTTTATAAATAGTAAGAAAAGTATAAAATTATCTAATTATAGTAGTAGCGAGCAAGTTCTAAGACGAAATAGTTTGAGGGGAGGTTTTTTCCAAACTATAATTATGTTTACCAACCGAAACGGACCCTTCTGCACCCGTCCGTGACCTCAACCCCTTTAGCTCGGAACCCCTCGATGTCATTACATGCGATTACACCGGTTCTAAATGAAAATTAACGTCTCTCGAGTGGAGGGATTTCTTTTTTTCTTTACGACTTCCTTTTCACTGTCAGAATACTCTACAGCTCGACTAGAATGACAGTTAGTGAAAAAATATATAAAGGAGAGCGAGGTGTCTCATCAGACTTCTAAGGGTTTGTTTTCAATCAGTTGAATACTGTTATTTAAATAAATAAACATGAAGAAGTTGAAGGCGGAAAAACTACAATTAGTAATAGGGCTGGAAAGGAGGTGAAAATTAATGCTTATTAAGATTAATAGCTAGGTAAAAATTCAAATGTAAATATGTTTCAAATTAAAAAGTTGATTAACAAGTTGCCATTTTCAATGTCTACTCCAATAAAATGTTAAGCAATTAAATAACAACTAGAGAAATAAACTGAGGTGACCATCCACATGACTTTACCATACACTTGTCCCCTCTCTTATACAGGGTGTCCCGGCAAATATTTTTTTTTTCATTTTCTTATCGTCTTCAGGGGGGCTGTTCGACCCCAAACTAATCAGTTCTTGTTTGCATCAAGACTAAATTTTGTGCCAAATTTTATTCCAATCGGTTGAACGTTGCGGCTTGCAGCGCACCCACAAAATTCCAATACATATCCTCCTTCGAAATCTACCTAAAAATATTCATTATTATTTTTATTGATTATGATAAAAAATTGGCTAGATTTTTCAGATTTATATTTATTTTTAATAATAAATGTATAGGCTCCAAAGATGAAAGCTCCCTTGGATTTAAATATTGGGGTCGAATAGCCCCCTTGAACAAGATAAGAAAGTGAAAAAAAAATTCCTTGGCAGGTCGCTAGGCAAGCAAAGTATATCATTCTTTGAAAACGATTCAAAAACAATCTTAGAAATAAATATTAAAAAAGTTTACAAGTCTTATAATATTAGATACATATTAAATAACATAGTCACCAATCCGTCTGGCAAGCGTGGGGACTTAATGCCAACCCCCTTCCATTTGATGGAAGAGGCCTATATTCAGCAGTGGATCGTCGATCTCGACAGGCTGATGATGATTAAATAACGAGCTTCGAGGGCGTGCCTTGTGCCCTGGCGGGCAGCGTTTCGGTCCAAAAATTGTATTCCTCTTAAAAAACAACACTCCAAATTTATACATGTAAACTCCCGAAAATACATAGTCTCTTAAAAGTTTCGCATCATTTTCGTCCTGACACAGCTACAGAAATGAGGCTCTAGATATGAATCTGGAAGTATTTTTTTTCTATAATCTACAGCATTGTGATATTTTTTGTGTGGAAATATATTTATTTAAATAGGTGGGATCGATGTAGAGGAGGAGAATTATATTATATCATTTTTTTTTAAATTTGGGATCGATAATCGATATAAGGCTCCAAATATTTAAAATAGATCAGGTGTTGTTTGTATGACAGGCTGCTACATCCAGTATTGCCATGAGAAACTCGGGCATGCGTGTCTTAAGTCGTTCAATTTTGTAAAAATCAAAAAATAAGAATAACAAAATTTAGATTTTTAATAAATTATAAAAAAGTGGCAAATTATTAAAAAATAAACAAATAATATATAAAATATAAATCAAATAAGATGTGATTAATTTCTTCTTCTGTGTGCAAAGAAAAGCTAATTGAATATTTAATTTTTGAGTGGTGAGAGAGGGGGGGGGGAGAGAGGAATAATTATCAATATATTTAATGTTTCTTAATTTAAAATCAATTGGAGTCTTTCATTTCAAAATTCGAGTTTCAATTACAATTATATTTCAAATTTGCCGAAAAGACGGCATCAGAGCTCCCTGTCGGCAGCATTACGTGAGCGTTGCTACAAATTAATCTAGACTATTATATATATAATAATAATAATAACCATTTCCTGCTTGAAAAGGTTGGATATTAGAATTAGCGTTAATCTGCGTATGTATAGTTGACTATCTTTAAGGGGCTCTGAGTTTATGTAGAAAGATTCGCAAAACTTTAATAAATAAATAACTAATATTATAATATTGATGATAAAATAATGAATGAATGAAGAATTACTTAAAAGAAATAAATTTATAAAATATTATATAACTGAATTACGAAAAAAATCGTTATCATAATCTGATATTTAATACTTATCAAGAATTATTATTTGTTGATTTGTTGTTTCTGAAGGTTCTTTTTGGATTTGGATGATGCAATTTTGAATTTTTATCCGTTGAAAATTTATTAACAGCGCGAAAATTTGTACGGCTCACTGCAAAACCAGCCATAATCTGTCCAGTGGTAGGCGGTGACTTTTCAACCTAGGGGATGCTGTTTAAAAAAGAACCCTTCATTTTTTAAATTTTATTTTATTCGCACCTTTTTGCAAAATGCATCGATAAGATCATAGAATTTTTTTATTTATTTTTCAAATTTAGATTACAATGCGTTTTAGGAAAATAATTTCAACTATAAATGTGAAATCAATAAATATAGATGGACATGTGAAATGAAAAATATGCGTTTTAATTGAAGTTACTATATTCTTGACTCATTTATTGAATTGATGTTATTGAAATTGGCAGCACATTAGATCTCACTACTTTTTTTGGCAAACTGTTTTTATCAATCGAACTTGGCCTTTTTTTACACATGTGTTTTTGTTAAGATTTCACTTCTTTTTGTAAGTTGGATTGAAATTTAACCTTCAAGATTCATGCCTTTGTTTATTAAAGGCTGAAGATCTTTTTCCATTTCTCACTTTATTAGTGATTCAAGTTATTACACTATGCCAAATTTTAGCTTTCTAGTGTAGTTGAATTTTCACTATTAGTTACTTTAGTTCATAAGTTTCACTCCTTCATTTTTAACCGACTTCAAAAAAGGAGGAGGTTCTCTATTCGACTGAATTTTTTTTTTGTGTTTCTATGTTACCTCATATCTCCACCAATTTTTTTTTTTGCATTGGGTTCAGTCTAGCTTCTGATTGGTCCTATTTTTTTCTCATTGGTATTAGACTATTTTTTTTAGGTTTGGTCAGGCCTAACTTCTTTGTTTATGAACCGATTTCGATGATTATTTTTTTATTGGAAAGGAAGTATCTTAGGGATGGTGCCATATTAATTTGGTCAAGTTCTGATGATATGATCACTATTGATAACATCACTAAAAAGAGAAAAATAAAAATAATTTTTAAGAAAAAAATAAAACCGACTTCAAAAAATTAAATGCAACAAATAAAATACACTAAAAGGTATAAAATAGTTATTATCTTATTTAGTTACAACTAAAGGACGAAATATTAACATGAAATTACTTTTTGAAGTCGGTGCCAAACAAACTATACCTATAAGCGAGCGTACACGCCAAACGTACTAAGATCCGTCGAGTGCTATTCATAAAAGGTATATGTTTGGCACCGACTTCAAAAAGTAATTTCATGTTAATATTTCGTCCTTTAGTTGTAACTAAATAAGATAATAATTATTTTATACCTTTTAGTGTATTTTATTTGTTGCATTTAATTTTTTGAAGTCGGTTTTATTTTTTTCTTAAAAATTATTTTTATAGATGCTGAAGAAGGGGAAGTTTCAGTTTTTCGATTTCACCCTTTATGCTCCAAAATCTACTAACATTTTAGCATTTTATTGATTTTGAATTTTTACTTGATGAGAATTTATAATATAAACTTCACTCATTCAGTTAAGATGCTGATGAAGGAAACGTATCGTTTTTCGATTTTCTTCTTTATTAATTCAAGCTTTACCAGTATGTCAAATTTCATCATTCTAGAGTCTGGCAGTGCACGCCGAATCGAACTTGATTGGGGCACTGCCGTGCCCCCAGATAAGATTGAGTGCAATGAACATGCCAAGGCGAGAATTGAATACCTACATTTTTATTTGATCAATAAATTAATAATATCGTAAAATTTAAAAACAGTTGTAGATCATGTCAGGTTATGAAAGCGAGGGAGTTCGTTATATATTAGAAAAAAATATAATTTATGAACTTTTAATCTAATTATAGGGAAAATGACAAAGCAGAAAATTTCTATTAGCTATTTAGAGGGAGAGATGGGGTATCCTAGCAAAAAATACACAGGTTAAATTTTGGAAAATTGATAAAATGATTCAGCGAGATCTATGATAAGGTTAATGATGAACACCCACCGACTTTGAAGTAGGCTTGTTTAAGAAACAAGGGATGATAAATTACTAATATTCGGCGCGCCGTTCAAGGTGTCTAACTGAACTGATCAGCCAAAGATCCGTTTTGTCTTTCGAGTGACTTCCTGTTTTTCTTTTCTTTTCTCGTCTATTTTTTGTTCTTAAACTGTTTTATTAAATTAAGAAAGGTTTCACCTGTAAAATCATCGCTTTTGTTGTTCCCTTCTATATTTTCTTTGAGCCTTTTTTAACTTCCATCCATAATATTGGGAAGTGTGTTCCACTTATTTTAAGTATTTACTTTTGCAGTTTTAACATTATTACCAAAAAATAAACTTATTCTTTTGACAAGTAATAAAAACAAGAAAAGTCTCTTGAAGTTAAGCTTTCAGTCAACTTTTAAGAATAGTTTTTTCGGCAGCCAGTTAGTGTTCAGGATTCTCAATTTCCAAAAACTCGTATTATTTACAAAATGTTTTTTATGTTGAGGATTTGGTAGCCAGGTTTATTATTACACGCTTTATATTAGCTTCACCTGTATGTATGTATGGATGTATCTATGTATCAATGTGACTTTTGTTCTGTTAAATTCCGCAAATATTTCTCTACAAAAATAATTGTATACCTACTCAATTTAAATGAAATTATATAAAAATAATTTAAAAAAATAAATACATTTCATTCTGTTAAATTCCGCAAATTTTTCTCTATAAAAATAAATAAGGCTAAAAAGTAAAAATATTATTATTTTTTTCTACCCCTTGGCCTCGGGAATTATATTTAAAAAAAAACTACAAAAACACCCTTCTAAAAAGTACAAAATAATGTAATACTTAATACTTAATCAAAAAGCGTGGGGCACTTTGTCGAAATTAATTAAAAGTACATGTTTCTGCGCCCCACTCTTTTTGATAAATTATTACATTATTTTGTACTTTTTAGAAGCGTGTTTTTTTTTAATATAATGTATTTAAGATATGAATGAAATTTTGTTAAGGGACAATGGTGTAGATTCTTGGTGAAACATATTTTAATAAAGTACTTAATTAAAATTTAAAAAATTTAAAAATATAAAAATTCTAGGTAGGCTTCTCAAAAATTTTGTGAAACCTACCTAGAATTTTTATATTTTTAAATTTTTTAGGCAATATCACAAAACTCCATTCTTTTCGAATCAATTTTTTAAAATACAAGTAAAAAAATACTTTTTTAAAAATTTCTACTCATATATTATTTAATTTTATATAAATGTAATCGATGTTCCACCATACTTCAACAGTAGGGTGGTCCTTATTTTGGGTATTTTCGAATTTTTACGCTGACGAGGGCTCATATGGCTCTAAATAAATAAAAAAATATCCCCTAAGTTTCAAGTCTCTATCTCAATTATAACCTGTGGCCCCAGCGATGTAAGTTTCTCATCTAAATAACATGCGGTTTTTGGCATTAAAATATCAATTGTTTATTCCGGCCAAAGTAATGGTTCAAAAATTTGAAACTCTGTAGACTTTATCCTTATAATACTAGCTATCAATCACAATTATTATAGAATTTTATCTATTAAAATTTTGGAATTAGAGTTAGATAAAATACTGCTATATCTTAGTATTACTAAGTTATAGACTACAAAAATATAATAGCTAAAAATCTATAAAAATTCTGAATGATAACTACTATAATAAGGATAAAGTCTACAGAGTTTCAAATTTTTTGAACCATTACTTTGGCCGGAATAAAAAATTGATTGTTCAATGCCAAAACCCCATGTTATTTAGATGGGAAACTTAATCGCTGTGTAGCACTAGGTTTAAATTGAGAAAGAGACTTGAAATTTGGTTTTTTTTTATTTATTTCTAACCATATGAATAGTCTAATATGTCAGCGTAAATATTCGAAAATATCCAAAATAAGAAGCCTATTGTTTAATCCCTCTTTACTTTTGGATATAAAAAAATCATTGCAATTGGAAACTTTCAGGACAAGAATTAGGTTTTAAGCGTGTACAATAATTTGTCAGTAACATCATTCATTGTGAAACACCACCAACTAAAATTCCAACTCGAACCAATTAAAATTTAAAAAGAGTTTCACTATAAACCAACACCGCGTTCCCCCAAGTTTTTTTTCTTATTTTTCAAGTTTAATATATTAGATTTTTTATGACACGATATAAAAATACTTTAAATCTAAATAAATGTTTTGAAATTTTAGCGATGCGCCGCATCCACAGCAATCAATTTTTTATTCCGGCTAAAGTAATTTTTCAAAAAATTTGAAACTCTGTAGACTTTATCCTTATAATAAATACTAGCTACGTACAAATCACAATTATTACAGATTTTTATCTATTAAAATTTTGGAATTAGAGCTAGATAAAATACTGCTATATCTTAGTATTACTGCGCCGCATCCACAGCAATCAATTTTTGATTCCGGCCAAAGTAATTTTTCAAAAAATTTGAAACTCTGTAGACTTTATCCTTATAATACTAGCTACAAATCACAATTATTACAGATTTTTATCTATTAAAATTTTGGAATTAGAGCTAGATAAAATACTGCTATATCTTAGTATTACTAAGTTATAGACTCCAAAGGTATAATAGCTAAAATTCTATAAAAATTCTGAGGGATAGCTACTATTATAAGGATAAAGTCTACAGAGTTTCAAATTTTTTGAACTATAATTTTGGCCGGAATAAAAATTGATCTTTCAACGGCAAAAACCCCATGTTATTTATATGAGAACTTACATCGCTCTGAGGCACAGGTTATAATTGAGATAGAGACTTGAAACTTGGAGGATATTTTTTTTTATTTATTTTGAACCACATGAGCCCTTGTCAGAGTAAAAATTCGAAATTACCCAAAATAAGGACCACCCTATTCAACAGTTACCAAAAATGATTTCTCTTAACACTATCTTTGATGTTTACAAGGTGTTTTTGAGTCTATTTTTTAAAATCTTATAGCTTTTATATTTTTTGTTTATGTCCATTAGGACTTACTGGTATTTTAATGAGTGTATTCCAAATTAATAACATGATTCATGGACGGATTTGACTGAAGGACTAATTAATTAATCCGTTTCCATCAAAATGTTCATTAAATTTATCTCGGTTCCGATTATGTTGCATTTCATGCTATATGTTATTTCATTCCACCAAAAAGATCGGACAGCTGACTCAATTGGTGAATTTATATTATAAAGCTTCTGGTTTCGTACTCGTCTCGTTCGTTGGAGTTATTTCCCGAGTTCCTCTCTTTGACAGGATATTGCTTCTAGAAGGAAAGAATTAACTTCTGAAATAAAAATATAATAGGATGTTATTTTGAACTTACATAACGAGATCTGGTTAGAGTCTCTTAAAACTCTTCATAATTAGCAGTTGTATGTTAAAATACCTAAATGTTTGTTATTCATAATAAAAAGTACTTTCCTAGGAGAAATGGTATTGATACATTGAACATCTACTTGTTTTATGAATGCTTGTCTATACAATATTTTTATTTATTTAAATGATCCGATTTTTAATTTATTGTTGCCTAAAGAAGTAGTTTATTTAGATATTAAGATAATATTTTCCGAGAGTCAGGCTTTCAAAAGGTTTCTAAAACTTTAATCAATATATTTTAAAATATTTATAGTCCAAAAAATGGCAAAACCAGGAAATAATTCCCTGTAAAGATTTTATTGCTGCAATACCTTTATTTGTACTCCAATATTACTACCCTAAGTTTTCCCCAAAATTTGTGATGTGGAAATTTTTCTACGGGCCTCAAAATGAGGTTTTTCTTGAATAACTCTAAAATGGCTTATCAAATCAAAAGGATATCTATTAGATAAATTAAAGCTCTTTAAATTATGCGTAAAATGCTATCAATTTCATCTATTTGGGTTAAATAGAACCGGTACTAGAGCTTTTCAAAAAACAGCCCCCGGGATCACTTTTGAATATCCCTAAAACTCGTACTTTTTTCGATTTTTCCCCATTTTGACCATTAAGGATCTCGTTTTCGACAAAGACAACTCTTTACATTTTTAAACTAGATTAAATTTTCTACGATTTAAACAAAGTTTCATCTTAATAGGATAATGGTAACCCGTACCGAAATGAGGTTTAGTTTGCATAAAAATCGCAGTTTTTCCTTCATAAAATGAAAACCACTCAACCTAGAAACTTGATATTTATCTCATTCTTTAGTAAATTTTATTTTAACTTTGGACCACTTTTTTGATAAAACTTTTATATTTATAGATATCCAGCATTTTCCATGACGCTTTTGAGGATTCAGATCATATCCTGTCCGGAAAATGTAAGATATCTATAAATCTAAGAGTTTTATCAAAAAAGTGGTTCAATTAAACATTCAAATAAATAAAACTTTCTAGAGAAAGAGACAGAAATCAAGATTCTAGGATGAGTGGTTTTCATTTTATGAAGGAAAAACTGCGAATTTTTTAAACAGTGGATCATTTCTTGTCATGGAAAATGCTGGATATCTAAAAATCTAAGAGTTTTAACAAAAAATGGTCCAAGTAAACTTTCAAATCGACAAATTTTCCTAAACAATTAGATAGGAATCAAGTTTTTAGGATGAATGGTTTTCTTTTTATGAAGGAAAAACTGCGATTTTCTGCAAAAACTGCAAACTACAACCTCATTGTCGCACGGGTTACCATTATCCAATTAAGATGAAACTTTGTTTAAATTGTAGAAAATTTAATCTAGTTTAAAAATCTGTAGAACGGTCTTTGTCGAAAATGTGCTCCTTCATGGTCAAAATGGGGAAAAATCGAAAAAATTACGAGATTTTAGGGATATTCAAAAGTGATCCCGAACTGAAAAAACTCCGAAATTTTCTCATTTTGAGGGGCGCGTATAAAAATTTCCACAACACAGATTTGGGGGAAAACTTAGGATAGTAATATTGGAGTACCAATAAAGGTATTCCAGAAATCTTTACCGGGAATTATTTCCTGTTAAAATTGTAATTTGCCTGGACCATTATTATATTTGATTTTGATAAAACTTATGCGCAATATAATAAAGTTAAATATTGAAAGAAAAATTAAAAATATATTACTAAACAAAAATATTTAATTCTTCAGATTATGTAAAATTCTTCCATAGAAAACAAAAAATTGCTTTTTAATATTTTAAACTAAAATATCAATTATTAAAAATTTGATGCACACACCAGAGTGTTATATCGTTTTTGTTTTATTACTAATTTTTTCCATTTTTGGGAAAAACTAAGAAAAAAGACCCCTAAATAAAATTTTATTAAAAGTGCCTGAACAATTAGATAGGGCTCTTCTACTTGTAAATAGAGATTTTTTTAGAAAATGATAGTAATTTGGATTGTTTGGGAGTTGGCGGGAGAGTTCTAAATAATTATCTTTGAAAAGGAAGAGGGGAATATTTCCATTCATTGAATGAAGAATGTGCGTTTTTTTTAAATTATCGTGTAAGTGTATCTGTGTATGTGATAGGTAGTAAGCCTAATCTAGACAACGACAACTTTGGGGTCGGTTGAAGACTTGGAGGCAACAGGGCGAGTCACCGAATGCACACAAGCGCATCGCCTGTCCCCTCTTGAAACCCACACATCGACTCACACACACACAGAAAGAGAGATTTATCCACCTGATCTCCCTCTTTTTTCAACCCCAAGTTCGTTCTTTTCTTAGGAACACGCATGGCTAAAGTCGGTTTCTTTTTTCCGACTGCAAAAGACATCTCCGCTTATTAGCCCCTAGAGAGAGTAAATTATTTCTTTTCTCTAGAGGTTTGCAAATATGTTCAAAATGTATTGATTTTAACGATGAAATGATTTTGCTGGTAAAGTAAATAATCCTTGTCAAATTCTCGATTAAGCAAAATACATGTTTTTAAAACATACCACAGCCCTTTGCGATCAAATCGAACATACCCAACTGACAATTTTATTGTAGTATAAATATAGAGTCTTTTAAAAATAAAACATCTAAATACTTTAATTTTTCTGATGTTTTTTATTTTTATAAAAATATGGCTCTTAACAATTAGTACCTGGAGGCACCGAGCGATGCTCGGTAACTTCTTCCTTCAGTTAAAACCTTTATTTTAATATTATTTTTAATTTAAAATTCTGATAAAAAGGTCGATTTTTATTTGAGAGCCGTTTTCAAATTAAAAAAAATACAAATATATATAGTATTCGCCCACTGTACCCCCACCCCGCTTGACCCCACCCCCGAAACCTCGCCCTACCCCCGGATCCCTCACAACTACACCCCACCTCCTGCATCTGTTTTGATTCAACCATATGATTCATTTTTATTCATCCAATTGTTAATAAATAAAACCTATCAAAATGTGTTGTTTTTTTAGAAAATTGAGACCTGACTATGCGAAATATATTTTTAAATAAATTCTTGATTATTTTTTATTCTATTAAATAAATAAAGTTCTTTATAAAAACAATTATAAAACGTTTATTAATATTTCTAACGTTTATGGAGAACAAAATATGTTAAAATCCACAATCACAGTACTTCTTCAAGGCCTTTAGAACAATAAATTAAGGCAACCCATTGTCTGCCTGGGTACAAAAGGAAAAAGAGTAACCTTTTTTAAAACCCTAAGAATGGGATTTGTCTACCTGAGAATAATTAATTTGATTGAAAAAACCCATCAAAAACAATTTTGTCGAAGATGAGACCGTGACAGATCGAATTGTCACCCCAAAAACCCCTAACCCGTGAATTTGATCAAAATCGGTAGAGTTGTTAGCAAAATATAACCAAGATACAAATATATAAACAAACAAATAAATATACAATTTTTACTCGTTTAATAAGAGTAGATAGATTAACTTTTAAGGAGATAGGTGTTGATTATAGGTGAAACATTTTATTATTATCTTAACAATTATATGTGAAAAATAACATAATGTAAATGTCCACTACGAGCAAGTCTAGATGTTAAAAAAAAAAAAAAAAAAAAAAAAAAACAGGCTCTCATACGAACACCTAAATTTTGAAGGACGCGTTCACACATTTCAGCATCAAAAGTTCATCAATTTCGACCCGAATTTTGTTTTTCGGCTGTGCAATTGTTGTTCCTTGTTCACATTGACTTTACTTTATAAAAAAAACACCCAAAGGAAGTAATCTAATGGGGTTAAATCGCACGATTATAGTCATCATTAGTTGAAATTAATCGTCTTGGAAACTTAGACCGCGATAGCTCAATGTAAGTTTAATAACTTTAATCTAGCGTGTAACTATCCATGGTAGCACACCTATTAGATAAATATTAATAATTTTACTATTTATTAAAGCTACATAATTACAATTATTAAATATAAATAATAATGAAATGGATCCACTCTTGTTTCTTATTAGAAAAAGAATCAAACAGGAGTTCATCATCTTCAACATTTTCCAAATTTGATCTGGGTTTTGATTTTATAATCTGAGAAAGTCGGTTCACTAAAATAAAATTATTTAATACAAAATGACAATTTTACAAATTATTGGAAAATAAATGACAGAAATACCTCGAATTCACTAAATTTTTAATTTTTGGCTGCTGCAGATTATAATTTTTTCATAAAACATTGTTTCATTGTCATTGTTTTCCAACCCAAAATTCAGTCACATGCGACCCATAGTTTAAGAAGCAGTGGTCTACGCTATTTTTCGATCCCAAGTCTTTGAAATTACTTTGAAATTACTAATGTAATTAACCCGATTTTGAAATTAATTAGTCCCAAAAATTAAAGTTTGGTTTAATCAAGATATTCTTATGTCAGTAATATATTAGTAATTCTGTCTGTAAGCCGGCTTGTCCAGCTTGAGTTAAACTTGTCTGGTGATCATCTTAACATAAGAGTTTTAACAAAAAAAAAAACTCAACAATTTTCACATAAAAAATAATAAAATATAAATTACAAGCTTCCAGACATAATCTTTCATAGATCAAATGCGCTTCAATCAAGAATAAAATATATAATAAAGAGTTAATTTTTCCTCTTTCTTCTTTTAAGTGCCAAGTATTATCGATAGTGAACTTAAATTTGATGATCACTGCGACTACATGCTAAAGAAAATAGGGAAAAAATTAGTTTCTTAAACAGAATAGGAAATAGCATATCTGACTATACTAGATGTATAGTCTATAAATCAATTATAGCGCCACATTTTGAATATTGTGCGACGTTGTTAGTGGGAATGGGAGAGACTCAGCTGTCGAAGCTGCAAATAATGCAAAATCGAGCTATGAGAAGTAATAATACAGTGTAATAGGTATACTAGGGTGGAAATAATGCTACAAGTATTGCAATTTATGTCTATAAGGCAAAGGTTGTACTATAATGTTTGTATTTTTATTTTTAAAATTATAAAGGGAATGCTGCCCATAGATTTAGGAAATAAAATAGTATTAGTGGGGGGTCAGAACGAGGCAAGCAGACAATATTATGATACAATTTCGAAGAACGAAAAGTGCGAAAAAAGTTTATTTTATGAAGGCATAAAAATGTATAATGACATTCCAACAGAGTTAAAACAATGTGACAGTCTTATAATATTTAAACGAAAATTAAAGAATACATTTTACAAAGATAATAATCTTTATTAGCTATTGTAGCTATACATCATATTTTTTATTAATATGTCCTATTATATTGAAACTGTTAATGTGAAGAATTATATTATTTGTACCTAAAATTGTAAATTAATATGTCAAACTATATGTAAAAATATAAATGTAAAAAAAAATAGCCGAGAAGGCTAATAATAAAGATCAATCAATCAATCATATCAGGTCTCCCTGACGTTTTGGCTCCTCTCCACATATATTTGTGCTAAGTGTGTTTAGCTTTTTAGGGACCGAACGGCTAGTTTGGAGAGGTTACTAGGCAAGTATACTCTTGGTAGGTTGCCATTGCTTTCCAAGAGGAGGCGGCTGCAAATATCTGCCGAGACTCGGTCTCGAACCAGCGTATTTCAGGCCAGCCTCCCGACGCTCTAACCAATGACCCACAGTCGGCTCTTTGAAATAATTAAATATGTAAAAAAAATTATCTCTCCGACATTTCTTTAAATCCTGTTCTTGGATTATGATAAAATTATTTGATTTTTTTGGAACGAAGTGAACTTATGGGACGCCTCGGGGTGGTACCCTAGTCTGTGAAAAGTGTCCGTAACGTTAAATAAAAACAAGCGAGCCAATGCTCATGCGCGCGCATCCACTCAGCCACTCTGGGGGCGGGGCCTCTGGCTTGCGCTCTGGTCGGGAATCGATGCTGTTCGATGTTGAATCTTTCGATTCAACAGGTATTATTTCATTACCCTCCTCTACCTCTCTGCTTCTATTTATCGAAATAATCCTCTTTAAAAATTTTATTAATTTAATAGACAGAATAATAGAATTCAATAAAATGGCATCGAATTCAGAGACAGAACATTCAGAACATTTCGTTATTCAGCAACAAATAACAAAGGTGTGCTTACTTAATTAATAAATAAATGAAAATGAAATGAAAATAAATAAAAGAATATTGCAATAATTCTACTAATTTATTTATTATATTTCCAGCTAATAGAAGAAAATAATCAATTAAAAAAAATCTACTAAAGGTAAGCGTTATATATTAATCGTGGGTGTATGTGTAAAATCCCCGTGAATCCCTAATTGATTTCATAACTAATTCCTATAATTTATTTATTTATTTAATTAATTGAATTTTATTATTTATTTATTCTATTTAAGGAAATAAAAATTAAAGAAGAAGAAAAAATTCCTTGGAATTTGATTTCCAACGAGGATTTGATGAATTATTATTAAAATATCTAAGATTATTTATTTATTTATTATTAGAGTATCTATTAGTTAGATATTTATATAATATACTGAGTAAAACATTGTATAAATTCATATACTGTTTTTTCTCAAATTCAAAAATATTTCCAAACAAGTTTGTTCAGTACCCACCTCTCCATCCCCTCCCTCGATTAGCACTCATGGATTTAATTTTAACATTTTTTTATTTTATTTTCTTTGAAGGAAAGAAATACGAAAAAAAAGCCGAGTACCAAAAAAGGTATCGGGAGCGTGAAAAAAAAAACAAGGTACGGTATATAATTTATATACCGTATATTATATATATTATAATATTTTGCAGTGTAATTTTAAATACGACTGTAAAGTTAGTAGACATCAGACGAGAAATTAATGATTTTATAATCAATTTCAGTATCGGAGAAAAATATAAAAAAAAAACAAGTAGGCAATATCAACAAGAGTATCGACAAAGAATAAAAGAAAAAAATACAAAAGATCCAAGGTATGGTATGAAAATTATATACATTTTTAATAAATTTATTATTACCATTAATAACTGTAATTAATTTTAGTACTTACTACTATCGATGCTGTTTTCTCGAGATATTTGGCAAAAATCGAATCACAAATATATATATCTTATTTTAGTTACCATAAAGCTATAGTTTCTATGATAGAACATAATTAGGCTTAATTATTATTATTCATATAAATACCTGTTTCTTTTTGTATATTATTATTATTATATATTATATATTTTTATAAATCATTGTAAATAAAATAAAGGTGTTAAGATAATTTTATAAAGTAGTTTCTTTGCTTTTTATCGATAAAAAAATCATAATAAAAAATGTATACCCGAATAATTATTTTTCTTTATACCTAGAATAGAACTTAAAATTAATATTTTTATAATAAGGAACTTCGTTCCTATCCGGTGTCCTACGACACAGATCGACTTTTTTTTTATTGGATTAACTCTAATTGATCTTTGTCTTACACGTGTAATTGGATTAAAAAACATCATGTAGTTGTCAATGGAAAGAACGAATTAGATATAGAATTTCTAGAACTAGAAAGTATATAGTAATAGGATTAGCTTGAACAGGAGAATTTGAGCCGGGTGACACCTGTTGCAGATGGGCTTCTTCCTTCCTATGAGATCGGATTCCTCATCTACCCCAATCCCTTTCTCCAGCATCATATATTATACGCATCCTACCCTGATGGAGAAATAAGAGCAACCACCCGTGACATGTTGAGAATCTCAAGAGCGTGATTTCGTCCCATGGGGGTCCCTGATTTTTTTATTCTTATTCACTCCCAATAGATGTTTCCGCTACATAAATAAATCGCTAATATTTCATTCGTGTAATTTGATTTAAACTTCTAAAACATTTATCACAATTAAATTTAATAAATAACATTTTTTCAACAAGTTGTTTGCGACATTCTTAAAACAAGAAGACCTCAAAAAGAATCTAATTAAATTATTATAGACGAAATGGAAGTTGGTGACCCGAAAAGACGACTAGACTAAAGGCTAAAGGAGGGATCAAGAAAAAATTTAATTTGTCATGCAATGCTCTTAAAAGGTCTTTCACCCACACTCTATTGTGGTATAACTGTCAAAAGTTCTAATTTTTTCTTTTAAGAATTAAAAATTGAATGTGCTAATTACGTGGTTCTTTTTATTAGGTTTATTTTTAATAATATTAAATCTAATAAGAATTGAAATTTTATTGAAATCACACATAATTAATTATAATTATTTATTGGACACGGTCAACATAATACAATAAACTACGACGTTTTGATCGGCTTATTCTGCGATCGTTCTCAAAATACTTAATTCTCATACTTGAGAACGATAGCAGAATAAGCCGATCAAAACGTCGTAGTTTATTGTATTATTTTGTTCGTGTCCAATAAATGATTAATAATTTTCGAGAATGAATGCTTTGGATTAGAGTTGTGCTCGCATGGTGCTCCTATTAATTTTCGGATACCAAACTGTGGATAAAAATTCACGCTTTGTTTTGATACCCTTTTCGTTTTGGTTTGTGGAAAATTGTCAATGGTGTTGAAGATAAACATAAAGTGTGAGTGTTATAAATAGATCTAAGAAGATTACCGATTTGAAAATCCTGCTGAATAATCTATATATATATATATATATATATATATATATATATATATATATATATACATGAATATATGTGATCTTCAAGAATGGCGATAGAAAAAGAGGAATTATTTGAATTGTTTGAGCAATTCCAAAATTAAATAAAGCAAGTTATCAAACAAAAAATTAGCGGCCTTATTGAAGTTCTTGAAGAGCAGAATATAAAGATGGAAAGTCTAGAGAAGAAAAATGAAGAGTTACTTGCGAAAGTGAAAATTCAAGAAGAACAGATTGATTTATTGAAAAGAGAGAATAATGTAATATTTTTTGGTGTCCCGGAGTCTGAAAAAGAGGAGGGAGAGACGCTGGAGGACGCTATCTTGGATGTATGTAATAACATAATTAAAGTAAATATGCAAAGAGCAGATATTAATTATGTGAGAAGATTCGGAGCCAAAAAGGGCCCGAAACGTCTAATTATTCTATCTTGCGTATCTAATATTCACAAAAGAAGCATCCTTAAGAGCTCTGTAAATCTGAAGGGAACCAATAAATGATTATAATTAATTATGTGTGATTTTAATAAAATTAATCACAAAAATCAAAGCTTTAACAGCTACATTTTTAGAAATCTAGTTTTTAGTAATAAGTAATCATAGAAATTCAGTATCTCCTCACATTAAAATTATTCGAAATATTCGTATCATTTTGTAAATAATAAACAAATTTACTAGTTCTCTGTCATTGGATTGAATTTGAATATATTTTCGGCTCTGTTAATTTGTTTGAATTATCATTTAACACTTTACCTTGTAATTACCATTGTAATTATCATTGAATTGAATTTCGAATATATTTCGGCTCTGTTAATTTATTTGAATTATAATTATGATTTAACACATCCTGATTTATACAGTAAAGATTGTATACTGATGTAAAAACGGAAATAGACTGATGATGACAAGGCATACTTGTCGAAACGTCTCCTGAATAAAATATTAAGAACCAAAAACAGAAAAATTTCTTTCATTTCTTATGGGAGAAGTACCCTGTGGCAACCGACAACTACATCCTAGTCAATGGTTTGACTCATATACCTCAGAGTATTATAGTGCTTAATAATTGATATTTTAGTTAAAAATATTGAATAGCAATTTTACTTTATCCAATGCGAAGCATGGGTAAAGTATTGTAATCGGTCTCGCGGCAAGCGAGACTTCAAAGGGACCTCAGGTAAAGACTACGGAACCCATGGACTCAATTAAAGTCACAAATTGTAGTATTCAATTAGGTTGAATTTTAGCACGGGACCGTTTTCCCAAAAATTACATGGGGTCTCGCGGAGAGACCAAAAAGTGCGATTTTTTCATCTCAATCTTGAGTTGTTTACCCAAAAAGAATTTAGTCTTTTTTGTTTCTTCCACGTTTTCAGTAGAGATTCGTCATTAATAGTTAAAACATCAAAAAATGGAATGCAATAAGGTTACTTCTCTAGTATTAGATAAGAATGGATCGTTATTTTTGATTTTAAGCCGATTCCTCCGTGTCTTCAGCAATGGTTACCGATAATAATCGAAACGTCAAAAATCCAATGTAGAATGGTTATTTCTCGAGTATTAAACGAGAATCGATCATTATTTTTGAATTAAAGTCAACATGAACTGCAAATTGCAAGTGATATCTGATTAATAATAAAGGAATAAACATATTAATATTTCAAATGAATTTGGATAAAGTTTTGCAACGATCCGTCGCAGTTTATTTATTTTTCTAAGGGAGAATTTTACATATTCTGAAGAATTAAATATTTTTGTTTAGTATTATATTTTTAATTTTTCTTTCAATCTTTCAAGTTTTATCAAAATCAAATATGTACTAAATATAGGTATATTTTTGTAATTTAATTCATATACTAGTAGATCTAATAAATACAATAATATGTTATTGAATTTTTTTTTCAACCTAGGGAAAACCAAGCTGTTTAAATATCTCCTAAATGATAGAATCGTGATAAGGTTTATAGAATAGATCTTCGCAGATTAAATCTTTTTCGTCCTTCACTTCACATTGAAATCTTATCATTACAAATCTTGACAGCTATATATGTATAACTATGTGAGAGAGATTAAATAAATTATTCATTGAATTAATAGAACATTTAAAAATTGTATTAGAAATAAAAACTTTTGTTATTTTGTCACTTTTCACCCCTTCCCCTTATTATAATCTTGACACATGAAATAATCTGATTGCCTTAGTGAAGTCAAGAAAATTAGAGGGTATACATAAAAATTTTAAGATTAATCGATATATCGCTCAAACATTCGCAGTGCTAAAACTGTTGTAACTCGAAAAATTCAAAAAATGAATTATTACCATTTTTGGACATTAAATTTATTTTCTGATGGATCAACAAAACTCCATAAATATACTTTTAAGGAACTATATATATATGACGACATATTTGCTGACATTTTGCATTATGATTCCCTTCTAGCAGAGTTTCATTTCTAGTTGAATTTATACCACATTATTTTGAGTTGTGCCTGTTTTGCAGCTTCAGAGATGTCAGGCTACTTATCTATAATTATTTTTAACCGACTTCAAAAAAGGAGGAGATTATTAATTCAACTGATTTTTTTTTGTGTCTATTATACCTTATTTCTTCGCCTATTATGAACCGATTTCGATGATTTTTTTTGCATTGGGTTCAGTCTACCACCCGATTGGTCCCGTTTTTTTCCCCATTAGTATTGTACCTTTTTTTGATAAGCATGTTCAGGCTTAACTTCTTTGTTTATTGACCGATTTCAATGATTCTTCTTTTATTGGAAAGGGAATACATTAGGGGTGTCCCATATTAATTTAGTCAAGTTCTAATGATATGATCAATGACGAAATAAAGTAAGTCCCAATTCTTATGAGTAAATAATCGAAATTATAATAAATAAAATCTTTTATAAAAAAACAATCTTAAAACGTTTATTTAAAACCCGCAAACTTATCGAGAGAATTTCTATATTTATGAATTGAATTTTTATTATTATTTTCTGATTCATTCTCCCGACGCTTTCTCTTACGAGATGCATACAAAATATTATATTAAGTCACTATTAATAACATCACTAAAAAGAGAAAAATAAAAATAATTTTTATAAAAAAATAAAACCGACTTCAAAAAATTAAATGCAACAAATAAAATAATAAGAACTCAAAATAAAATAAAATGCACTAAAAGGTATAAAATAATGATCTAATTTAGTTACAACTAAACGACGAAATATTTACATGAAATCTCTTTTGAAGTCGGTGCTAAACATACTATATAAGCGAGCATACCCGCAAAATGTCCGTCGAGTGCGATTCATAAAATGTATGTTTGGCACCGACTTCAAAAAGTGATTTGACGTAAAAATTTCGTCGTTTAGTTGTAACTAAATTAGAACATTATTTTATACCTTTTAGTGCATTTCATTTTATTTTTGAGTTATTATTATTTTATTTGTTGCATTTATTTTTTTGAAGTCGGTTTTATTTTTTTTTATAATATATACACGGTGAGTCGGGAGGAAACTACCGGGAGTGTATTGTATACGTGAAAATAAAGTGATTGATAATCTTAACATTCTTTTAATAAATGTTCAAAATACATCGTCTTTAAACCAGGAATGACAGTGATTTGATGTTCATTTTAAAGTTTGTACCATTAAAGACATTTCGCCAAGTTCGATTCGAGCGGGGTGCGTGCACTGCCAGACTACCCTTTACAGGAAGCAACTCGAGCCATTTTGACGCCTATGTAACTTTTACAGGGACTGGATTTTTTTCTCAATACTAGTCCATGAGCTTAACTAAATTACCAAATTTCATATTTCTATTGTTTATATCGTACAAGTTACATAAAGCCAAATATAGTGAAAATGCCATTTATTTAAATTATCAATTCTCCCCCCTTCAAAAGTAGCCCTACCCTTCTACATTATAAAAAAATATTCACTTCTAAAGAAGAGAGGAGTTACACCAAAGAGATGCATCCCTTAAAGGCCTGGGTTGGCCTCTTTATTGTGAAAAGAAGAAGAAGAAAGAATTTTATGGATTGGATAGGAGTAGAAGTTATCTGTGGGTGCGTGTCTTAAACAGATAAAGGTTATAAGTCGCGGGGAAGACGGTAGCCGGAAGCGAGTTCCAATCTCATAGGGATAAACGAGTTGGGGAAAGCTCTATCTCGACCTCGAAGGGGTGCTGAGCATTCAAAAACCGTGTGTTCTCGCAAAGAGGGCTTTAGATGGGATAATTGATTTATTACCCTTTGTTGAAGCTATTAACTTGTCCGTTTTTATTTTTAGCATACAATGCTAATTTTACAACAATTAACAACCCCCCTCACCCAGAAATTTCAATGACACACTTTGCGTCTTAACCCCCCCCCTCCTGTAGGCACCCTTGAGTAATTAAATTAAAATTCCAAAAAAATTCTTAAATTTAGTTCAGTTCTCTTCTTACGTTTAAAAGTATCTTTGCGAAATTTGATATAATTAGAACTCAGTGTGGCAAAGTAATTTACACCCCTTAGGACGATAAGTAAATCTTATGAAGTAAACTAAAACAGGTTTAAAGGAATACATGATAGAGCAAAAAGGTTTTTAAGGCAACTGTTTTCTAAAAAATTTTCCAACTGACCTATTATCATTCATGGATTTTGTACTTTCAGTAAAATAAATAGTTAATTTAAATCTCTTTAAGCCTCTCACAAAAATTCTCTATATATTGGACTTGGAATAAAACATTACCTATGTATTAATAAAGTAGGAGTGTAGTTTCACAGTGAATGAAATAAAACTCAAGGGGTTTATAGCAAACTCGAACTTTATTTCATTCACTGCATGAAACTACACTCTCTTCTACTTTATCATTATATCATCTTTCACCTAAAACCTACACACTTTCCCTAAGTAAAAAAACTTTTATGTAATTATATAAGTTGAATATATTTATTGAAAAGTGAAAAATAATCGATCATAATTGACGAAAAACTTATTCCCATGTTCTATTTACGAAGTAATGGTTATAAATCTCAATGAAAAAATAACATAAAAATAAAAACCTAATGAAAAAATTTGATGATATAAAGAGGAAAATCCTTTGTTTCTGTGAGGTTTATACATTTAAAAAGTAGTATTTCGACAATTACTAAATTTACATTACTTTATACGCTTCATGCACCCTCAATTAAAATAATAAGGGTTCTTTTTACATTATTTATTATAGATACACATTTTGATCATTTAATGTTTTATTATGATTATCTACCTATCTTTCTTTTATTGATACAACATCATTAATTAGTAAAAATGTAAATATTAAATCTAAATTTTTAATAAAAATCTGATTAGTAAATAGTACCTACTTATACCAAACTTTGAATTTAATGAAGTCAGTTAAAAATGATAACGATTTCTCTCATTCGTTCAAACGATAAAATAAACAATTAATTATCATTTTATTTTCAGAATACTGTAAAACATTTATTTATTTTTTCAAACATGCAAGGACAATTTATTAACGCCACTCGATACACCTGTGGTTGGTATTTAAGAAAGAAAAATTCCTCTCTTATCATCTGTTAAAATTTTTATTTCCCTATAAATGCCAACCGGATTATCTTGTTTTTAAAATCTTTATAATTTTTTTTTAATTAGAATTCACGTTGGATTTTAATGTAAATCGAATTATTTCAAAATTTGTTTTATTGTCAGATAGCAGAAATAAAAGGGTAGAAAAGCGTGCCATTTTACTTTTCTTATCGTTGTCATGAATCGGATTTATGACAATTAGATAGATAATTAGAATCAAATTTATTTACAAAAGGGAATCGTATATGTCACTGGATGAATGTATATGAATAAAAATACAAATTTATGAATTAATTTTAAGGAGGTCCACTCGCCGCCAATGTTAAATAAAAATATTAGATTATAAATATAACCTGTCTTCACGGGATCTACCTATATATTTTTCAAAAGATATTATTTAAGGAGGTCCTTTCGCTCCAGTTGAGTCAAAAGAAGTGTAGTATCTAATATTTAATAAATAAGTTAACATACAAATGAAAAATAATAAATTAAAAAATAAATAGTATTAAAGCCGTAAAAGTTTGAAATAAAAACAATTATAAAAAAATTATTCAATACAAAAGTTAGTTTGATTTATTCAAATCAGCTGATAATAAGTCTTGTATGATTTGGCAATGCGTTGTATTAATACTGTTTATGTTTACATTCAAACATAGCATTCATGATGATTTTTTTAAAGTAAATATCTCAGTAAATTCGACGGCCAATGATATATTTTTAACCGACTTCAAAAAGGAGGAGGTTCTCAATTCGACTGATTTTTTTTGTGTCTATGTTTACCTCATAATTTCTCCAATTGTGAACCGATTTTGATGATTTTTTTGCATTGGGTTCAGTCTAGTTTCCGATTGATCCCGTTTTTTCATTGGTATTGGACCTTTTTTGATATGTTTGTTCAGGCATAACTTCTTTGTTTATGAGCCGATTTCGATGATTCTTTTTATATTGGTAAGAGGGTACCTTAGGGTGGTATCGTATTAATTAAGATAAGTTCTAATGATATGATCAATGACGAATTAACTTAAATATCCAATTCTTATGGGCAAATAATCGAAATTATAATAAATAAAATCTTTTATAAAAAAAATCAATCTTAAATCGTTCATTTAAAACCCGCAAACGTTTCTAGGGAATTTCTATATTTATGAATTTAATTTTATTATCATTTTCTGATTCATTCGCCTGACGCTTTCTCTTACGAGATGCATGCAAGGTATTATATTAAGTCACTATTAATAACGTCACTAAAAGAGAAAAATAATAATTTTTAATAAAAAAAATAAAACCGACTTCAAAAAAATTAAATGCAACAAATAAAATAATAAGAACTCAAAAATAAAATAAAATGCATTAAAGGTATAAAATAATAATCTAATTTAGTTACAACTAAACGACGAAATATTTACATGAAATCACATTTTGAAGTCGGTGCTAAACAAACTATATAAGCGAGCGTACCCGCCAATCGTACTAAGTAAAATCCGTCGAGTTTTATTCATAAAATGTATGTTTGGCACCGACTTCAAAAAGTGATTTCATATTAATATTTCGTCGTTTAGTTGTAACTAAATTAGATAATTATTTTATACCTTTTAGTGCATTTTATTTTTGAGTTTTATTATTTTATTTGTTGCATTTAATTTGTTTGAAGTCGGTTTTTTTATCAATTAGAGATTAGATATAAATATGTATAAGTATAAATGATTTGGTGTGGTTGAATGATCAAATAAAATCACGAAAGGTGATCATTTGTGATCTATTTAATTCTAAATATACATATCTATATTTGATTAAATCTTTATTATTTAGATGATTTTCATTATTTCTCTATCATTTATTATTAATTTAACTAAAACTTCATATTATTTATCAGTCTAATAGATATTCAAAATAGACAAATGAGGAGAAATTTCCGTTTTAGATAAAATCCAATCCGATTTCAAAATATGAATAGATATACGTACGTATTTATTTATTTATTTATATACAATTCTAATGAATTAATTCAGTATCGAGAAATAGATTATCTTTATTAGGTCATTTAGATGAAATTAAACCTAACTTAATACACTTTTCCTTATTGGATTTTCCGATTATTAAGGTTAAACAGAACTGACCACTTCACATCATATTGCTTATCGATATCGGATTACATTTTTGTAGATTTAGTTTGATAAAAATAAAGTAATTGTAACTTATTTTTACACACGGTAGGCCGGAAGGGCCGAAATATTGAGCTGACTCGATTTTTATGCAAGGAAAATTATTTTTGCTGATGTGTTTGAAATTAGCTACTCAAGATAAGACAAGAATAGAAAAGCGTAGAAAGTTCGTTCTGGTGGCAACATATTTGTGTCTGCTGGTCACTAAACAAACAATTGTTGAGTGCTCAGCTTACTATTACTACAAAACGAATTTACCTCTATCCATTCGGGTATTTTCAATCCATGAAAAATAACAGAATAGAGTATTTCTATTAAAATTTCTGCTCTAGTCTCTAACAAAAAAATTATATATACTCGTATGTATCCTTATTTGCATCAAGCAGAAGACAACCTCATTTATTTCTCCTTATATGGCTCTAGAAAAATTTAACGCCACATTCTATATTGTTTTTATTCTTTTTTTCTTCCTTTGGCCTATTCTATATTGTTGTTTGATTAAAAAAAATATAATAATATTTTTATTGTTCATTTATATATATACAAGATTTGCTCATTTAATATAATTATATGATATATACTCGTATATAGCTTGAAATTAAGTTTATGGTCCGTGACGTCATAAGAAAACATCCCGCACTAAACGCCTCTAGGGTATTTCACTTCTCTGCTTAAGAATACAGTAGGTTGTATAACCACTAGGCGCAATATATAAAATGGCTAAAATTACATGTAGATTATAAAAAAAATACATAACTTAGTAAACTGGATTCTATTGTCACCATCACCAAAAGTGTGTTGAAAATTTCAGCTCAATCGGTTGGATGGAACTGGTTTAAACGGTCCGTAAACTCAATTTTAGCCTATAGAACAATAGAAATATTATTAATATATTATAATAATATAATTAATATATTATAATAATATAATTAATATTAATCTTTATTAAGAAGAAGAAGAATATTATTATTATTAATTTTTCCTTTTTTTTTTAATTACTCCACAATATAAAATGCGGCGTTAAATTTTCCTGATCCCTCCTTTTACACGTATATGTCCTCAACTCTGCTATTCTCGGAAAGCTAAATATCTTCAAAAAAGACAATTATTGACAGAAAATCTGATACATTCTCAACATTCTAATAACTTTTCCTGTCAACCCATAAATTCAAACAATTATTTCTTTATGTTGTTGGAGATCGTGGCTGTGAAATTTTCAGGAGTTATTCAGTCAAAGCAAGGATGCGCCGCGGGTACAATAAAATTCCCAGGATAAGACGTTTCTGCCTGAATTTATCGGGCCATCTTCAGTTTATTGGGAATTATACACATATTACTGTAAGAACATGTGATTGTTCTGACTCGCTGGTTTGATATATTCCGTTTTAGATATTCCACAACAAACATTTGAGACTATCTTATAATATATAGATATACTAGAGTGGTTCTTATTTTAGAAGTATGTGGAAATCAAGGGGACAACCCGAAACTTGTTCGTATAGATGAAAAACTATTAAATGTAGATTATGAACCATATCGAACATCGCGTAACTGAGCCCTAGCCCTCTAAAGTTTGAAAAATCGGTTTATTTGCTATTTTTCATTTTGCTCCACCCTAATATTAAACGGTCAATTATATATTATATCGATAGAGGACGTTAATATGAATCCAAAGCATGTTTATTTATTGAAATCGGGCTAAAATTGACTGAGTTTTTTAGTTACATCATAGGTGTATATTTCAAAATTTTGTACATTTTCTAGATATCTAATTTTATTAAAATTCGAATATTTCTTGCGATACTTTTCAA
This sequence comes from Forficula auricularia, assembly GCA_024734495.1. Taxonomy (NCBI): domain Eukaryota; kingdom Metazoa; phylum Arthropoda; class Insecta; order Dermaptera; family Forficulidae; genus Forficula; species Forficula auricularia. The sequence continues at coordinate 864,436 of JALMQS010000411.1, forward strand.
TGATTAATTATTATTATTATTTGTTGCGTTTGGGCCCTTGGGATCACGCAAAGCTTGATGTTTATTTCTGGTTGAACCTTCCACGCCTCTATCTTTTTCCGGAACGTGTTATCGAGTTCCATGGTCAGGCTATGTAATTTTTCCTGGCTGGATGAGTGTGTTAATATTAAAGGTGCCCAGGTATGTATGGATTTTTGGCGTTATTCTTCCATTGTTTCTTCCTTGACTTAGTGATGGACCGGGTCCCCCAGAATCTGAATGCCCGGTTGCCACTCGAGGGTGGGTGGATTGGTTACCACCTGGGGTAATCTTGTTTTTGCCTCTCACGATTCATGGTTGCCTGTTACGAAATTTTTTCCTGCGCATGCGCTAGGTTTTGTAGAACCAGAGATTGTCAGTTTCTGGAGCCGAGGGGCCGGTTTTTTATTATTTTCAAATAAATTCACTTTGCTTCTTGCTGGGATCGAACTAATGAAGTCTAGGTTGATGTTCTCCTAATCGGATTAGAAAAGTTGGTGATTTAACCGATTGCGCGACCCCTCTTTCAATGATTAATAATAAAAACTCCTTCAATTTTAGTCCGATTTCAATAAAAAACATGTGTTGGATTCTTATTAACGTCCTCTATCGATATAATATGATAATTGACCGTTTAATATTGGGGTGAACCAAAATGAAAAAACCTACTTTTTCAAACTTTGGAGGGCTGGGGCTCGGTTGCACGATGTTCGATATTGCTCAAAATTTATCGTTAGTAGTTTTTTATCTATAGGAACAAGTTTCTGGGTTGTTCCGTTGATTTTCGCATAATTTAAAATTCCCCATATACGCTAAAACCACTCTACTAGACATATTACCGTAAGTATATGTGATTGTTCCTGGTTTTGTCAACAATAAAAAATTGAACTTCACATATTTAGTGTTGTACTGGAGTCCAAGATTCAGAGATGAGTCAGAACAATCACATGATCTTACGTTAATATAGTGTATAATTCCCAATAAACTAAAGATAGCCAGATAAATTCAGGCCGAAACGTCTTTATTCTGGAAATTTTTTTGTACCCGGCGCATCCTTGCTTTGGCTGAATAACTCCTTCAACCCACTACAAATTATTTCTTTATTTCAATTAATTCTTTCTATTTCGAGAAGTGTGAGATATTCATTATATTTGATGACTTATTTTGGTGAAAATGGTATTCTTTCAAGTTCCCCCATATTTTTTTATATTATTAATATACATATTTTATTATAATGAACTGTTCGATTAATCTGTCATGTTGATGATTTTGTTTATTCCCCTGTAATTTGATTTTAATAATATTCTAATAAAATAAAAGTGTGATTAACATGAATTCTGAATGCCCGTTGATATCTGTTTGATTGGGTTGTTGTTGTTCATAAAAGCCTACAAGTAAAAAAAATGTCGAAACCATTTGTTTCTCGTTGATTTAATTAAAATGAATTTTCTTTTCACGTGACAACATCATTTTCACTTTTGCCTCGTTGTCGTTTGGTTTTCTATTGATTGATCGATTGGCTGATCTTGATTGATGATTGGACACTCGCGCTTTAGCATTTACCCCTGCGTTCTTTTAATGCGCGATTTATCTATTTTTTTCTGATATATCCCTTCCATTTTTTTCTTCATTTCACCCCCAACGCCTTCTCGTTTATATAAAGAACTTCCAGCAATTGAAAATAAATCAACTTGATTGAGATAGGAGGTAGGAATTTCGTTATATGAATATTCCGTTGAAATTAAACCGATTTATTTTGCATTTTTTCTCTTATTTTTTCTATGAGTCTCATGTTAACATCAACAGGTCAGCTAAAATTGTTCAATTATTTTATTATTCATTTTTTTTATTTATTTATTTTGATACTCTAAGCACGTTTGTTGCTTCATTCACTTTTTATAATTTTGCTATATTTTATTTAATTTGCGTTAATGCCATTCAACCCTTAATAAAATATATAATAAGAAGAAATCAATGAGGTTTTTCTCTGCTTGATGCAAATTTATATATAGGTGGGTACAAATCTTTTAAATTTTTTTTTCAAACTTTTAATTAAACCCAAATGTTTTGGGAGAATTTCTCCCTCTATCAATGAAATTTTCATATCGTTAAAAACAAGTTGTTTTTTAATAATGAAAAAAAGCATTTTTTTTTCTTTTTTCGTTTTTAATGATTTGAAAATTTCATTGATAAAAGGAGAAATTTTCCCGAAACAATTGGCTTTTATTAAACGCTTGATTGTTTTTAAAGTTAATATATTTTTTTTTAAATTATACCTATATAATTTATTTGTTAGAGCAGCCCAGATGAACCTTAATTCCCCGCGAGCCGCATTGACAACCTAAAGATTTTCGAGGGCCCCACAATAAATAAGAATAATTAGGATTTTTTCAATATTTTTTTTTTCGAATTCTGACTTTACGACGAATCTCGTACTTATCGAGAAAACAAAATCTTTTCTCCCATAAGAATATTACTTTTATATTTTCATTAAAAGTAGCGCCTCTATAGCGGTTGGTCATTTTTTTCCAATTCCTTTAAAATTTTTTTAGCTATTTATATAATTATCTACTTAATAACATAACTTAACATTTTCCAACCTATTCTTGCTTAACTTAATTTTACCCTTTACCTGCGGGTGAAATTTAGTGGTATATTATCCACATCCGCTATTTGATATTGGCTAAAAATCAACAATAAGCCACACGCGTTTGGCTATAATTTTATAATGTGGTTTATAAACCACACCCACAGTTAAAGGGTTAAATAAAAATAAAAGTCCCACCTGCCCCCAAAAAATATTATTATAAAAATAAGATTAAATAATGAATTAGTATAAAATACACAGGAGTGCCCACCCTTAGCTTAATGACTCCCCCAGTTATATGATACCCCCTAGTTTCATGAAAAGTACCTCCCCCATTTTATCGAGTTCTAAAGAATTAGAAGAGATTTTTATCATTTATCATTAACTTCACCTGTATATATCTATGTATTCATGTGACTTTTGTTCTGTTAAATTCCGCAAACATTTCTCTATAAAAATAATTGTTTACCTACTCAATTTAAATGAAATTATATAAAAATAATAAAAATAAATACATTTCATTCTGTTAAATTCCGCAAAGTTTTCTAATTAAGAATAAAAAGTAAAAAAAATAAATTATATTTATAAAAAAACTAAAAAACCTGTTTTTTTGGCTTTTCGGCCTTTACGCCAATTTACGATACTAATTATAAGCCAATTTACGATACTAATTATATTTTTTCTAAATTTGTCTCTACCGGGGTCAGATTTTAGCTGGATTCCTCGAGTCGGATTCGAACCCTGGACCCATGGTGAGCAGGCTGGCACTCTTCCACCTAGACTATCTGACCCCCCCCAAACCGCTTTTAAAAAGTACAAATTAATATAATACTTAATCAAAACACTTTATCGAAATTAATTAAAAGTACATGTTTCTGCGCTCCACACTTTTTTAATTATTACATTTTTTTGTACTTTTTAGAAGCGTGTTTTTTAGTTTTTTTAAAATATTTTTTTTTGAGTAAATAAAGCTAAATTGCTACAATTTTCAACCCTCCCCCCTCACTGGGCACCCCTAAAATAATTTTTAAAATGGTTTCGACATCCCCTTCTTTTGTGAAACTCACTAGATAATATAGTATTTATTCGACTAAAGTAAAATAAAATAATCGCTAGAGATTATAAAACATATCACATGCCAAATAGTTATTCCCACTGTATAAATAAATGTGTGAACTTGCTTGCCTTAGAATATATTATAAATACATAAAAAGAAAATCAATTGTAAATTCAGCCAATAAATCATTCCATTTCAAATAATATTGAATTCGAATTTGAATTTAAAATTATTTAAAAAAAATCTCACAAGAATCGATTCAATAAATTCTCACATTGCAATAGGAATATTTTTCTCCCCCCCCCCCCCCCCATAACCTTCGCTTTCCTACTTGACTGGAAATTTCTCGCTCTCTAGAAAATGGATCGTCATTTATCATGAGAAGAAGCGTGGAAAGATGAACTACTGCTACTACCTAAGGGAGATAAATTAAGTGACGCTGTCGAATAGGCTAGATTATAGGCTTGTCTTAAAGAGCGAGAGAAGAATTATAGATTTAAACAAAAACAAAATAAAATAAAATAAAAATAAAAAAAACTGGAAGCGATAGATCAGTGGCGTTGGATTTAACCGTGCATTCTGTTCCAGTGCTAGCGCCCGTGTTGCTTCCACTATTTATGGAACTATAAATCAAATCAAAGCTTCTTCTTTTTGTCTTTTTATTCTATCTCTTTCTCTGAACTGAAAGCCTACAACAGAAGCTGAATGTGACATCAAACAGAGAAATTCAATTCACTACGGTTAATAATAAAGTCAACGGTTTCATTAACAACTTTTTAAATAACACACACACCCGGATTTAAAACGGTAGTTACTATTTTCAAAAACATCCATCTGACCATAAAAGTTTCAACATTAAATTATATATTTATATCTTCCATTTAGCTCTTGATCACTCTGATACCAAAAAAATAAAATCTTACTAAAATCCCTAAATTTAATAGAACATTGCCAGTTCAGAGAGAAGCTGTCTATTAATCAGAAATTCTAAGTATTTATGTCCAACAACTAAACATTGAACTAAAAATTATAGTAGTTTTTAAGGAATTTGGTGTTGGTACTTGGTGAAACATTTTTTTAAATTATAGGATAAAAAATACTTGGTAGGTTTCACATTAAGATATAAAAATAAAACGAATTTATTTTTGGAGAGACTTTAATATATTTCGGGTGCCTAACCCATCTTCAGGAGCAACAGAAACTCTAACCGAATGTTTTCTACATTTGATTCAATCACTAATCAACTGTAGGAAATTTTTGTCAAATATTGAGTGAAAATAATATTTGAACTTATATATAGGTAAATTATTCTTATGTTATATCAGTTAGAAAAATTATAAAAATTTAATTAAGATCATTATTTCAAGTTAGAAATATATATGTTCAAATATTATTTTCACTCAATATTTGACAAAAATTCCCTACAGTTGATTCGTGATTGAATCAAATGTAGAAAACATTCGGTTAATTTATGGCAAGCATCTAACATACATGCTAATAGACCGAGCGCTCTGTACTGGGAGATTAAATATATAACATCTGAGATCTCAAGTTCACTTGGTGATCCATCCGAATGTCTAGCGGGCTATACGCAAAATGACGTTGGATTGTAGCTAAGTGGATCACATCTTTTTTCTCTCTTGGTCCAGACTTAAGACTCCACAGACTTCAATAGCATAATCCGCAGTAGTCTCGTGATAAAATATCTTTTTCAAATAAGCGCCGTCAAAACACTTCTCATTGATAGGTCAATTATTCTTTGTTATATCAGTTAGAAAAATTATAAAAATTTAAACAGAAACTCTATTCAATAATTTCAAAATTATATTTTTACGAAACTAAAAAGATAAGAATTTATATTTAAGGTCCAAATCTAAGATTTTAATAGAATAATTTTATATTGCATATCAGAGGGCCTCGTCCCCTCGAGCCCGAGTACTAACACGCTTAGCGGGCAATTTAGTTCTATATTTTTGAAAAAATTACATCTTATTTTCAAATAAACTGCAATGGATCGTTGCTAAACTTTATCCAAATTCATTTGAAATATTAATATGTTTATTCCTTTATTATTAATCAGATATCTCTTGCTATTTGCAGTCCATGTTGACTTAAATTCAAAAATAATGATCGATTCTCATTTAATAGTCGAGGAATAACCATTCTACATTGGATTTTTCTTGTTTCGGTTATTATTGGTAACCATTTCTGAAGACATGGAGGAATCGGCTTAAAATCAAAAATAACGATCGATTCTTATCTACTACTAGAGGAATAACCTTATTGCATTCCATTTTTTGTGTTTTGACTATTAATGGCAACCTCTACTGAAAACGTGGAAGAATCGACTTAAAATCAAAAAGACTAAATTCCTTTATGATAAACAACTCTACCTACACTTCTGTGTAACTATATATACCTCTCATTTTTCCTTACTTTTTAAATATCATTGTGTTTCACTTAAAACCTACACCCCTCTCTAACCCTGAGTATAACCAAAATATATTAAGAAAATATAATATTCAATCAAACTTTTTCGGACAAATTCTAAGATTTTAGTAGAAATATTATTAAATTGCGATATCAGAGGATTCATCCCCCCAGGAGTCGAACCTGAGAACTAACACGCTATCCGGGCAGTCAGCTCACACCCTCGAGACAAAAACCTCTTCTGGGGGGATGAATTCCCTCTGATATCGCAATTTAATAATATTTCTACTAAAATCTTAGAATTTGTCCGAAAAAGATTGATTGAATTCTGTCTCTTTTAAAATACATCTTGGTTAATCTGAACCCGAGCTGATTTTTGAAAAAACTATCAACTATTTTCAAAAAAAGATGCTCAAAACTTTAATTATACATATAATATTCATTTAATAATTCATCAAATATTTAAGTTATATAATTTTAAATATATTTTTTTATAAATTCACTATATGTCTTTTTTATAAATTTAAAATATGTTTTTTTTATAAATACAAAATATGTCCTTTTTATATCCCTTAAATATATAATGAATATATCCGAGAATATATCCGAAACGGCCAATTTTTGTTATATATTTCGGATATGTTCCCAGAATATAAACAAAACATATTTCGAAAATCTATTTATTTCCATGCGGGATATACCCTGTCCAGCAAGTTGCCCTACGAAAGCGGGCTTCGCAGCTGATTTTAAAATTATTTGGGAATTCAAGATCAAAGTGATGTTTGTGTATGTGGATGGTTACAGATAGAAAAACTTATTTATCAGAAGTTGATTAGCTTTTTATACCCATCTTGGTTAAAACTTCCATCATGATATGGTTTGTTGTAGATATCCACATGCCATATAAGCCATTTCAAGTATTTCTATTTCTACCCACCTAAACACACAAGCACCGTTTATAAATTCCATTATCTCTTCAAATAATCAGGTATCAAATTAATTTCATTATCCGCTAATCCTATCGACTTTTACTTATTGACCTGTTTCAAATAGAAACAATACCCTCACGTGATTGTACATATATCACAATGCTAATTTGGATTATCTTTGTAGTTTTGATGTTGTTGTTGTCGTTGTTTTCTCGTTGAGAATAATGAGAAATATTCTTTTTTCCCATTCATTCCACCTGCGCATTCTGGGGTCAGACATATAAATTTCTAAGGGGAGATGGACACACCTAGCTCGTTTCATCGGGCGACTCACCCAAAGGAGTTCGTTACTTATTTTCAGGATCACTTACTTTGTTTAATCGGAAATTTATCTCACCCGCAATCCATACTAATAGTATGCATTGGAAATTACAAGACGCAGTTAATCTTAAACATTAACTACTCTCGCTCCTTTATATGGACATTCAAATGAAATGAATTTTTTAATAAATTAATTATACTTGTTCAGAGATGAATTATAACAATTTTTAATTGAATACGTTTTAAATTTAAACTAATAATAAAAAAAAACCACACTGTTTGAAAAAGATAGATCATGAAAGTCTAATTGAGATCAACAGAACTTAAAGATTGTTTTATATCATGGTAAATCACTCGTATCCATAATAAGCATTAATTAACAGGAATAGCAGGGAATTGGACAAAAATTAAAAACAGAGTTTTTATTGAATGGGCCAGACGTTTCGTCGATTAATTTCGACATCCTCAGTGGCTCATTCTATCACTCTTTGTCAAAAGACAATTCCACTACGCGACGAAACATCCTTTAATCTTTTTATTATTTTAACTACAATACATTGTTGGCTTAGGCCTCAATTGCTCAACGATCTTGAACTTTTTTACACTTGAACAATTAAAAACTTTAAATCAAAATTCTCACAAAAAATATGTTGTTTTTACTTTTAAACAGACAAAGAAAGGATTTCTTATTAGAACTTAATAGAACTTATTGTTTCTACCTAGATTGACACACTTCAAAGAACTAATCACCCCTCGGTGTGAGTTAAAAGAAGGAGCATTGAAGATACAATTAGTTCTCTTTAATCTCTTCTATTTATTTTTTATTTATTTATTTAAAAAATAAATAAATAAAAATATAATAAATATTTACTAGACAGCAGCACTTTACCCTTCATGTGTAGATGACATTGCTGACACTGAGGGAGCTTGTTCAATTTCAATAAAATAATTATTTGTAATTTAGTTTAACACCTGTAATCATTCACTGTAAATATTTTATCGAATCAATAATTAGATGACTGGTTGATACAAAAAAAAAAAAAAAACATTCATACAGGATTATTAAAAAGTAAACGGGTGATAAATAATATTCAATAAAAGTATAATTAAAAAGATTGAAGATATTGTGTATAGATTGAATGGAAATGGTAATGAAAGAAAATAAATCAGATCAACAGGATTAGAAAAATGAATTTTACGATATCGAATAAAAAAAAAAAAATTAATAAATATCAAAACATCGTATTATCTCTGGTTAGAATGAAGGTATCTTAATTATAGATCGGTTATTCATTTTCGATCTAAGAGGAGGAATATATTTTTAACTCAGTAGCTAATAATAGTGTGGTAAAAAAGCCAATGAGAAAAATAAATCATATTTTTAAAACCACTGTGGACATGTAGAAAATACCACCGATTAGAACGAGAATTTATTATAGCTGGAATGGAAAAAATTGCACTGGGAAGCGTTTCTTTTTTTTTCTTTTTACTAAATACCCTCAGCATGCGAAGTATAACCGATGAATAGTTTTCGAGTTTTTGAGCTTCAGAACTTCAGGTTCAAAAATGCAGAAAATAATCAAATAAGCTGACGTGTTCTGATGTGGCCATCCACTTGACTTTACCATACAACCTGGCCCCTAAAATTATTTATAATCATGTAGGGGGGTTAGTTTTTGCATTTTTATACTTCTGGGGTCCCACTCATTATGTATACAAAATTTGGTTGAGTTTGGTAAATGGCCAAGATTTTCATTTTTTGACCCTACACCACGCCGTCCCCCCATTTTGGGCGGTTAATATTTGCATTTTTTGACTTCTGTGGGTTCACTGATTATGTATACAAAATTTGGTTGAGTTTGCTCAATTGAATTGGCCTAGATTTTTAATTTTTAACCCCCCTCCACCCCTTAATTTTTGGTCAATATGCACCAAAATCTAATCAGCTCTTAATCTCAATGGACCAAAACTACGTGTTAACTTTGGTTTCGATATTCACACTAGTTTTTGAGCTAGCTTGTCCACAATAATTTGGTAACGCAAAGACTAACTGACAACCAGACTAACAGACATTTTGACAAAACAATTATTATCTCGAAAAATATAATATTTTCGATGCTCACTTATTAGGGCTTTTTTGTAGACCGAAATTCCATGGTTTTGCTCAATTTTTTTAATCAAAATAGTTACAGCCGTTTTTGAGATATTTCGAAAAAAAGAAGGAAAAAAACACTTTTTTCATGCACGATTACAATACTTGACCATATGGTAAAAGTAAAAATTGAATTCTTATCTAGGAAGCTCTTGGACTATGTAGCTAAAAAACTGAAATTTAGCTTAAAAGATTGAATTAATAAAGTGCATTTCTGTGCTGGGTTTTAACTTTCTATTTGTACCTTTCACTGCCAAATTATCAAGTACATACATACAGACATACATCCGCACAGACTAAATGAAAAATACTTTTTGGCATCTGGACGAGACCTCATGTAATTTTTGGCAAAACGTGCTGAAATTCACGTTGGATAAAGTAAAAATGATAATACACTCACACATAATGTTGTTTTTTAAATTTAATACACCCAAAACTGACTGTGAGTTGGGGATACATTTTTGATGAGTTGTTTCTAACTAGACTTAACAATACCTTCGTGTTTTATAAGGTAAAAGGTCCTGGCTAGTTTGTCGTTTTGTCCCGATTATTTGGAAAAAATAAAAATTTCTGATTATATCCAAAATAAATGAGTTAATTTTTTTAGAGAGAGATCGTAGAAACCTCTTTCTGGTGCCAAAATGTTTCTATTTTCAAAACAAAGAACCTATTAATTTTCGACTATTTGAGCTTCAGAACTTCAGGTTTAAAAATGCAGAAAATAATACAAAAATTGAATTCTTATACCATATACCATAGAACGATGTAGCTAATAAGCTGAAATTTAGCTTACAAGTTTGTATTAATAAAGTGTATTTCTATGCTGGATTTTAACTTTCTAAATCTACCTTTCACTGGCAAATTATTAAGTAGAGAGTCTTAAAAAGTTTTTACCTTTTAAGATTTCATACCAAACATATCTTTATAGTTCTTTTACTGTAAAATCAATCTCCAGTATTAAACACAACAACAAATAATACACTATACTACAACGTTTCGATTGGCTTATTATGCAATTTTCCTTAAGTTTGTGCAGCCAATCCGGTCGTAGTAATATTGTTTATTTGTTAATGTGTTCAATAGTTAAAATTAAATAATCTATTATTTATTGACCAACTTCAAAATGAGAATAGTCACTTTCAAAATCGAATTAGTCAATTTCAAATTACAAAATAGTCCTTTTGAAATTAAATCCACTTATTTATATTTTGAAATTGATTTATCCCAAATTGAAGTTAAAAAGATAAAAAATTACAGGGATTAATCAAATTAACAAATGAGTTAATTTGTTTTTAAATGAATAATATTGTGTGTGTGTAAGTGCATTTGTTAAAGAGATGTGTTTTTAATTAGATTTTAGCTTTTTAAATTAGCGCCCCCACTTTTTGGAATAGTTTAAGTCAATATTCGAAATAATACTAGTAAAATTACTTAATTCCCGCTTCCTAAAATACCATATGTTCAAGGGACTCTGGGGAAGTCGCAATTTCTCTGAAGTCCTGAGCGTGTATAATAATGTAAGTTTTTGGTAAACACATATGTTAGCAAATATTCATGATGAAAATATCAGTGGTAAAATTTTTCTAAATGCAATTCCGATTTTATACTAGTATGGTCCTTATTTTGGGTATTTTCGAATTTTTACGCTGGCAAGGGCTCATATGGTTCGGAAATAAATAAAAAAAAAATATCTCGCAAGTTTCAAGTCTCTATCTCAATTATAACCCCGAACCAAGTTTCTCATCTAAATAATATGGGGTTTTATATCATTGAACGATCAATTTTTTATTCTGGCCAAAGTAATGGTTCAAAAAATTTGAAACTCTGTAAACTTTATCCTTATAATACTAGCACAGAATTTTTACAGATTTTTAGCTATTATAATTTTTGGAGTCTATAACTTATAATAGTAACACTAAGATATAGCAGATTTTATCTAGTTGTAACTTCAAAATTATAATAGCTAAATATCTGTAATAATTCGGATGTATAGCTAGTATTATAAGGACAAAGTCTACAGAGTTTCAATTTTTTGAACCATTACTTGAGCCGGAATAAAAAATTGATATTTTACGGCCAAAAACCCCATGTTTATTTAGATGAGAAACTTACATCGCTGGGAGCACAGGTTTTAATTAGATAGAGACTTGAAACTTGGGGGATATTTTTTTGTTTATTTCCAACCATATGAGCCCTTGTCCACCTAAAAGTTCGAAAATACCCCAAATAAGGACCACCCTATTTTATACGCTTGGTATTTGACTACTAGTTTACTGGCGCTTCAAAATAAAATCACTACGGCTAATTTTATAAATATTTTTTTCTTCCAAATCTTTTAATGTATAATAATAGATAAATTATTTAATAATAATCAAATATAAATTCTTTATGAATTCGAATTATATAAGATCAAAGAATCGCTTTAATAAAATCTTTCCAGCATGCGCTTAAAAGAATGCAAAACCTTTACATAGATCAAATTAAAACAATTTAACGATAATTAAAGTTAATTAAAACTGAAGAGAGAAAAAACAATTTCTCCTTACATGGAGACTCCAACAAACTATTAAATAAATTTACTAGGAATTTAATTAAGATCTTATATGTATAGATATACAATAATTGATTGTAATTTTTAATAGGCTGATCCACGTACACGAACAGTATTTATTGAAGAAAAAAAGTTCCAATAAAAATGCAGCTATTTTTCTCCTAAATCCAGTTGTTTCATTCTGATTCAAAGCCAAGTGTAGGTACTTAAATTTATTGTCATTTTCGCAAAAAAAACCCATTGATAATTGATCTGCCGTTGATTGAATTGTGTAACGATGCTATTTTCGAGAATTCCTCCAAGTGAAGGTGGCCACGAACCAAACTGGATTGCGTTCTTTCGTTCCAATTAAACGCCTCCATTAGTTAAATTGCTCATTAAGAAGATTTTCTCTTGTCTTTCAAGAAAAAAAATAAGATTTTTATTCTTTTCACTTGAAAAATCACAAACAAAAAAATTATGTATTGGATTAAATTTTCAATCACTAATATAAGAGATAATATTAATACTAATAAATACTATAATGAATTTAGGCATTGAAATAGAAAAATTTATTGAATAAATTGAAATTAGTAATCGGATTATATTCTGATATAAGGAGATTTTAAAAAATTATTCATAATTTTTAAGGTATTTTGATTTATTATATAAAATTATTATTTCCTTCTAAATCGAATCATCAACTTTATTTTAAATGTCTATCCAATAGTCGTCTAGGCCAGGGGTCGGCAACGCATCCGGCTCTTTTGATGTCAAGATGCGGCTCTCCAGTTCCATGCATGCAAATATTAATAATCATTGATGAATGGATATTGATGAGGCAGTCCAAAAAAAAGATAACTTATACTAACTTTTTATTTTTATTCATAAACAGACGTTTCGGAGGCTATTCCCTCCTTCTTCAGGGGTTTGAAAGTAAATAGCCTCATCAATATCCACTCAACATCATTTATCAGTCCGTCTCCAAAAATTACTCCAATCTTATTAATAATCATATTAATTTATTTTCAAAACTCATAAAAAAATATTATAATGCAAAAAAATTCATATTTAAAGCTATTTATTTTAAATAAAAAATCAAATTTATATATCGAATCCTAATCAAATACCATAATATTGAAACAAAAATATTAGTGAGCTCTTTGAAAACTGGGAAATTTTGTAAATTGTAGCTTTTGGCTCTTTCGTCTCAAAAGGTTGCGTACGAACCAACTGGCCTAGGCCAATCAATTTTCTAACACAGTGCTCTATCAATTGAGCAAACCGGCCTCTTCTATAACGAATGCCCTATAAAATTAAATAAAAAAAAATAAAATAAAATAAAAAAAACGACGAGAATAAACTTGAAAGTAACTGTTCTTTAATACTTTTGAAAATTTTATTTCTTATATGACTCAACAAAACAAAAGCGACAATGGTCGTTTCTAAATGTGAAATATAACTAAAATTGAAAGTGTCCATCAGCTTTTATTTCTTGGTCTTATGAGCAGAAAAAATTAAAGTAAGTATCATCTTATATCCTTTAAGCGACGTTGTGAAAAGAACCGTGTTTGTAGAACAAAGCTTTTATATGATCAATTTAAAATTTTTAATACTTAAGCCATTAATACCACCAAATATTGAGCACCTTCTTATTGACTTTTTTAACTTAAAAAAGAAAAATTTTCCTCAAAGCTATGACTCAGCGAGAAGACAATTTTGACCGGAATGTTTTGATTTTAATCATCTCACTTTTTACCTTATCCAATGCAAAGCATGGGTAGTAAAGTATCGCAATCGCTCCCGGGGCAAGCGCGTGCTTCAAAGGGTCCTCAGGTAAAGACTCACGGAACCCATGCGGACTAAATTAAAGTCACAAATTGTAGTATTCAATTAGGTTGAATTTTAGCACGTGACGGTTTTGCCAAAAATTACATGGGGTCTCGTCGAGAGGCCAAAAAGTGCCATTTTTTCATTTAGTGCGTGCGGATGTATGTATGTATGTATGGATGGATGTATGTTATCGTTTTTTTGGCCCACGATTTTTTCCACACCGTTGCACCGATTGAAATGAAATTGAAAACCTACCATTAGTTTAACAAAAATGAAGCGCTGATTAGTTTTTGGTACATATCGGCCCACAAACATTAGTACTTTATTTCAGTACTTTTTTAGTTTTTTCTAAATATCTTGAAAATGACTTAACCAATTTTGATGAAATTTAATATCCTAATTAAGTACCTTGGGGACCACAAAAAAGGTTAAATAAAGTTTTTAGTAAAATTATATTTTAAAGTACTTTACTCTAGAGTAAGATGAGTACTTTTTTAATTTTTTAAATTCTTTAAAATTTATTCATTTGAAAGTTTTAATATAGCTCATTTAGCCTTGCTTAAGTAAGAATGGATAGGCTTTCAGAAATGCTAAAAATTTGGGAGGAATTTTATGAGTAACCATAGCAACTGCGTTGTTTTCTTATCCGTTACCTTTGCTGAAGACAGAGAAATCGATTTTAAACCAAAAATAGCGATTGATTCTCATCTAGTACTTGAGGAATAATCATTCTATATTGGATTTTTGACGTTTCGGTTTTTATTAGTAACCATTGCTGAAGACATAGAGAAATCGATTTTAAACCAAAAATAGCGATTGATTCTCATCTAGTACTTGAGGAATAATCATTCTATATTGGATTTTTGACGTTTCGGTTTTTATTAGTAACCATTGCTGAAGACGATGGACGCGAATCGATTCTAACAAATACATATTATCTAATTTGAAAGAAATTGATTTAAGTACACATTTTGAGAAATAGTCAAAAACTATCTGAACTGTCAAAAAACGATGTTTTTGTGAAAGCTCGAGATGCCTTTTGAATAAGTTTCAAAAAAGTCATATGAAACGAAACATTGACTTGTGACATGGAGAGTGAATTTTAAAATGTTTCTAAAACGGCCTTTTATAGACGTGTTTCGGGGTTTTTGACGATTTTCTCAAAAAGTAACTTTTAATCGATTTCGCTTTCAAAAATTGAAGTAAATTATTAATAATTAATTGTTTTATAATATTCTATTAATTTCAGATTTTTTAAAAAATTTCAACGGAGTTATTAGTGTTTTTTCAAATTGACTTCAAATAAACTACCCTTTAAAATGAAAATTTCCTACTACTAATTATTCTGCAAAAGATAAATGAAAATGATCACGTATATGAAATCTACATAGATTTGAATAAATATCTAATGAGGAAAACAATAAAACTTTGCGCTCCATTTGGTTGATTCGCTCCTGGGGAGAAGAAATTGAATCTTCACACAGATTTCTTCTAAACCACAAAATTCTTAATCAAAATGCTATTTTCTTATATTAAAAAGTTACATATGGTCCTCAAGATAGATGACAAATCGATAAAATAAGATCGTTTTCTTCTCATTTATATTTTGGTCTCTTTATACCGAGAATAAGTCTCGCCCCATCAGAGAGAGATTTTATTGATTCAAGTCTATTCATCCTACAATATTGGAATATCTTTTAACTTGAAAACTCATTGATTTTAAACATTTCAACTTATATGAACTTTTCTGTTGGAAATTAAATCTTCTTTAATAAATGTCATTATATAAATTTTTGTACCTCAAAGGGTTAGGCAGTAATGGTGAAATTTATGCTGAATGTGAAATAAATACTGTTCTAGCACCCTAGATATTCTACATATTAAAAATACTGTAATGAAGAAACATTTTGATATCTTAATTTCCTACAAGAAGGTTCATTATCTATAATTAGCTCTGATGACTATTTCTAAAAGTAGATAGAGAGGATTAAAATTTCAAAATAAAATAATTTTTTCTGAGAAAAGTAAACATTATTTTACAAAAATAAAAGCTGTTTTAAATAAAGGTGCGCCCCAGTGGTCTAGCAAAGGGGACCAACGCCCTACCCCCCCCCCCTTAACTTTAGCGCCCACCCGCTCTCACTTATTTACATGTAACCAAAATCAAAAGACAATGCAAACAAGAAACTTGGTAAAATGAGTACCTTTTTAGATTTGTTTATTTATATGTTTGGTGAAACCGTTTTTTAAGTCGTGTAAATGGTTTCACTGCTACTATAAGAGCCAAAAAAGTTAACGACCAGATGATTATAACGAAAACTGTCCTCGACAAAAATTTAAAGAGAATACTTTTTATGATATCCCTTGGATACTTCGGAAACAAACTTTAACTTAAAGATTTGAAGATTATTTTAATATTTTGCAAATAAGTTCATATGTTTAGAGACTGCTTTTTGACGATATCGAAAAGTTAATAACTGTTTAATGGAACTTGCGGCATCTTCTAAGCCGATGTAAATTGTTTTGCTTATTGATTTTTTTCTTTATTTTACCAATTTTCATAATTTATTTTTTCATTTCAGTTTGAGTTTATTATATTATATACCGTCGCGAAATAATTTTAAAACAAGAATTATTATGTATTCATTCTATTATTTAAAATATATATTTTTCTTGGTTCAAGATAGAATATATTTTTAGTTGGCCAACTCTATAAATAAAATTGCCTATCTGGGAAAAAGAAAAAAATCGCTTAATTCAAATAATATGGTCGGGGTAACGATTAGCGCCCTCAGAGCAGTTTTGCTCCTCTCGCACCAAAAGTCTGGCTACGCCACTGGTCTAAACCTTTTGGTTCAAAAATGCAAAAATATTATTATTTGAATGAATTTATTGAAATTATATAATATTTGATGGTTCAAACGAAAAGGGCTTTTATCTTCAGCCTGGTCAAAATCGAGCTAATGACATCTAGGACTTTTTTAGTTCCTTAAAATTTATTTATTTGATGGGTTTATCTGATAAATAATAAAGGAATAAACATATTAATCATTCAAATGACTATGGATGAGTTTAGCAAAGATATGGCAGTTTATTTATTTATTTTGCCAACATAATGAAATTCATGAATAAATAGACACTTTTTTACCGACAAAGGCTATTCAGGGACTATTTATCTACAAAATTATAGACTTTTTAGATATTTTTTGCCCAAAACAGTCTTTTTGAACAATATTTATGCAAAAATGAGACTTTTTAGCAACTTTTTTCCGGAAAAAGAGAGTCATGGCCATGACTTAAGGGTGTTGTGTCATCTGCCTCTGACTTTTTTGCTTACTTTTATTATTCGAAAAAGAAAAAATTACAAGCAGTTGAAAAAATTGACATATCAATTTGAAGCATAGTTGAATCCTACAAATTCAGCCAAACCACTTGGAAAAGAATTGTATTTGGTGGAAGTCGAGGGTGAACCATGATTGGAATTAGGTGTACATCGTCTTTGGAATTATTTGGAATTACTTTTGAATTCATTAGATAATCTATTGTCATCTATTGTCTTCTACTTGGAAATGAAAGTGGAAGTGGAAGTAGGTGTATACGGTAGCGGTTCACCCCTCGGTGAAAGTATTGTACTGGTTAAAGTTAGATTTTAAGTGTAGAGTGTACTATGATCGTAATATACGTTATATCATTAGTTATCTCGAGGTTTGAACTTAGAAATAATTTTTTAATTTTTCTTTTTCTAAAGGACGTTTATAAGCAACTTCACTTGCACCAATAAAATCAGCACATTTCGATTTTTGATGTAACGAAATCTTTTCCATCGGGCCATACTGGAATTTCCATTTATACTGCCATTTATTTAGTGGTAATTATTAATTTCTGTATATTATACCTAGAAACCTATTTATTTAGAGAAATATTCGAGAACTTGACTTGGAGCGCTGCCAGGTAACTAGGTGACTTGATGTGATTGTTTTAATTTATTTAATGCCATGGCGTAGTTAGGGGGCCCTACAAAACTCATTACCCTCCCCTTAGAAAAATCGAAACTTCATTATTAAGAGGCATCACTTATGTATTTCTCATTAAATTATTTTGTTACTTGCAAAATTTGTCAATTCTACTAAAAAGTTAGTTATCTCTAATCAGATTTCCAAAATTAAAATCAGCTGGCCGGCTTCCCTCCCTAGGAAAACTTCCTAACTATGCCAAATGCATGTTTAGACAAAAGATAAAAGCAGTATATTATTCTCAATATTTAATTTATCATTTTATCATTTTTTCAGGTATATATTCACCACAGGAATTTATTCAATCAAAGATGGCTAGTGATTGTGTAGCTCAAATTATCATCTTCATCTGGCACGACTGTTTGTTCTATGAGTCGACTAACTGACCACCGCCATCACTGGTGGGATGTTCTCGCCGGAGCCGTTTTAGGATTCATCATTGGAATTATCACAGTAAAATATACAATTCTCCTTAGCTTTATATCAACCACAATAATGAGAAAAGACATCAAAAATTATTTTTCGATGTAGGCTCACAAAATTAGATCCAATGAAGCTAAAGCCCCACTAGAGACGGATAGCAGCCTTGGCCGCCCTAGGTCGTGCAGTACCAGCCCCCTCTCCCTTTCTCAGCTCATTAGTATATTTTTGCCACGATTAGCCGCCCCTAATATCTGGCCTCCCTAGGC
Source organism: Forficula auricularia (assembly GCA_024734495.1). Classification (NCBI taxonomy): domain Eukaryota; kingdom Metazoa; phylum Arthropoda; class Insecta; order Dermaptera; family Forficulidae; genus Forficula; species Forficula auricularia. The sequence goes on from JALMQS010000411.1 coordinate 882,995, forward strand.
CTGGCCTTAGTCGGCCTTAAGAGAAATCCGCCAGTGAGCCCCAACCTAATTCTATTGGTGAGATTTGCTAGAAACAAGAGATTTTCAAATTATCAGACCTAAAATGACTTATCAAAAGGGAAGTTTCTGCTTAAACCACTAGGAATGCACATTTTTATTCTATCGAGATTTTTTGAGATTTTCTTATTAAAAATTTGCAACTACTATAAACTTATGCGTTTTAATAAACAGCTCAACCAACAATAAATCAAATCGACCTAGTTCTGACTCCTGATTCTGACGACATTTCATGCCGATAGTATACACGGCCTTTCTAGAGGCAGGCAGGCAAACCCCGCTTCCTTGATACTTGCGTTTGCGAGCCTATAGTCGCTGTTCCGGCTACAGCATATGTTCATCAAAAGAGAATTCTCGACTGAAACCAGTTAGATTTTACATTTTTGATAAAATATTCTCAGATTCATCAGAATGCATAATGTCTTAATTAAAGTAATTACAGTGATTGGGAAGTAATTCCATAAGTTGGGCTTAGAGTTTAAGGATACACAAGCACGAAAACGTCTCCAGAATTAGGTATCCAAACGTTTTAATTTAATTAAAAATGGAGGAAAAAGTTAAAACTTTTTTAAGACTCGGTTCCACGCTTGTCATTTAGAACCGCTTTAGTAATAAACTTAAATAAAATAAACTTCTTGAAAATTTTATTTTTTATTTTAATTATCTAGAGAAAAATGATATTTTCTGCATTTTTGGAACGGAAGTTCTAAAGCCAGATAGCACAAAATGTAATCACTTGTCCGCGTTGAAAAATACAAACATTTTGGTATCAGGACGAACTTTCTACTTTTCTTCCTTGTGTTATTGTGTGTATCGGAATCCAAACAGATACACATACAGAAAAAAATTAGTTTTGAAAATGACTGATTTATTTTCTGAGTAAATCTAAAATTAAGGTGGTTTGAATCGAACGTATCTTTTGATAAACAGCCCATCGAGGCATGACAATGATGTATCAAATTTTGTATGGTAATATACTATATATTCTAAAAGTTAGTTTGTTTTATTTTATAATTTACTTAACAATAAGGATGAAAGTTTCTGAAAAATTCTTCATCTTATTGTTATCAGGTTTGTTAGTACAGTGTTCGCAACTGTTTTGAAACCATGAGGTGAACAAAATGAGCTGCGTATGCGCCGACCATCCAACTCTGTAGAAACAGGCCTTTTATTTTTTATCAATTCTAATAGACTAGTAAAGAAAATATGTTTTTTATTTATTTATTTGCTTTTAGGTAAAATATATCGTTCCCTCGTTTGAACCTGAATTTGAAATAATTGGTAGATCCACTTACGAACGGGAACTCTCGGAAGATGATACACTGAATGAAATTGTTACGTACAAGATGAAGCAAGACAAACTTTTAAAGGTTGATCTTGATGATGATCCACTTTAATAAAAATATGATATTCATTTTTACATTTATTTTAAGGCTAATGCAATGTATAGATAAAAAATATTTATATTTTCTTAAAAATAATGATTATACCTAATCAAGAATTATATAATAATTTAAAAAAATTTATTTTATATATTATTTTTTTAATTCAATGTAAATTGTATAGATTTACATATCTAATAAATTATCTCTTTTTGCATAGGACAAAATATGTAAATGATAGATAAAAGAGAACCAGTGGCCTTAATATCTCAGCCTCTTTAAGAATAATTATCAGTGTTTCCTTCCTCTAAAATTTTCATAACACTGACTGATTAACCCTATAAGAACAATAATTTAGCATATTTAGAATATTTATTTTTTTAATTTAATTCTAATATAAATAACGAGGAACTGACACAAAGTGGCCATTTTATGTGATTTTTGAACCAGCTCAATTTCCATTAAATACATGAATTAAAATTTAAAAAAAATTCTGAAAATTAGTTCATTCTTTCCTTAATGAACTACGAATAAGAACGTATTTGATATCTCAAGTATTTTGAAATATAAAATCATTTTTCTGCTGCGGGCTAAAGTAGAGTTCCCTTCGCACTTGACAAAAATTTCGATTTTTTTTTAAATGTAACTTGACATGTTCATGCAGTTAGTTAGTTCCTTAATTCTCAATAAGTCATTGATGTGTATAAGTCTGTGTAATTAATTGATTTATATCAAAGCTGATAATATCCTAGAGTAAAACATTCCTCAAATATGTAGGGAGACTGTATCCATCAAATATGTGTTATAATTTCTCATTTATAACCGAATAGGTCACTTGTGAAGATTTACACATACTTAGCAAAACACTTTTTCTCAATATCTAAAATTTAACAAATCGAGATTGCAACTTTTGTTAACAGACCTCTCAATGATTAATTCTTTCATGAAAACATATCTTTCATTTACAATATATTGTTAAATCTCTTGTCAAGGGTTATTTTGAAGAGCGCACCAATAAATTTGACTTGCTAAACAAATCATTAACAATATGGTTTGGACACCTGGAAAATGATTTTAAGCCTCTAAAATAACAGTCTGAGTATCTTGTAAATTTTTCTCAGAATTCTGTATTCACACTGTATTAGTGAGCATAAAAGGTATTAACTATTTTATACACTCGTATTAATAAGTAACAATTTCTTCCATGATCATAGGTATATCAAATTACGTTATGGAGACCGATATATATTTAAATCAGTATTTCATTCATCGTAATTTTATTTATTATCAAGTTTAAATAACATATTTCATAACATGATAAAATTTGTAATCCACTTGATATCTAGCTGTATATAGTAAGTACCTATATCTATTTGTCTTTTTATTAGATACATGTACCAAGTGAAACAACGTAATCTACCACTAATCTTGCATAAAGCACAGATTGAGAAGCCGTGTCTTAATTGATTGTCGATTCATAATTATTATCAAGCATTATATTGTTTCTCTTTTTCATTGGAATAAGAATTTTGTTAGTATAGCAGAGTGGATGTATATAAAATATTATTTTAAAAAATAAATCAACCACTTTTATTTCTATCTGGTATCTTTCGTTTCTGATTACATTTCAAGTTGGGTTTTAGTCAAATTGTATGAAGAATATAATATAAGGGGCCGGCTCTCAGCTAAAGCACCCGGCCAGGCGTGCACTTTGGAATGCCATCGTAAAAAAAACATATTAGTATTAGATAACTAGACAGTCGAAGAGTGATAAAAGCAGAGCAGTATTGGAGTACCGTCGATTTTAACATTTTTTTGCTTTCAGTTTACCTATTAGATTTTTCTTACCCACCATATTGTATGAGACTTCATTTTGATAAAAAATTTAATTTTTGTAGCGTCTATTTTTTTTTTTTTTATACACTCAATTTCTTTTTATCAGGCTACAGATGTTTGTTTGCTTTGATTTTATAAAATTATTAAATAGATTTCTATTATCCATCTATGGTTTTTTATAAGAATAATTTTAAAAATTTCATTCAAGAATTTAGATTTTGAATAAATAATTTTGTTGTTAAATAATTAAAGATTATAAATTCAATTTCTTATAAGTTATTTTAAATGTGATTGGTACCAAAGTGGTTGTTGCAATTAATTATTTAAGAGAAACAGCGTGGTAGCAGCCAAAAACAAATTAAGATTCTCTTTGAGACATTTCAACTAAACTTTATTTATAGATTATTTAAGAGAAAGCTTAAAAATATAATAATAAAAAAAAAAAAAATGATTGGGCGCTGAAAACCAAACTGGCTTAGAGCCGGCCCTGGTAATATAAAAAATACCTTTTTTTGTTTATTTTTTTATTAACAATTATTCACATGAAGGATGCTTTGCGATTTTAATTAAACAACATAAGCGAAAATAAATTTTGATTTAAACATAAATTAGATTTAGGTGAAAAATAAAAATAAAATAAAATAAATTAGAATATAATATCACAATTAGTGGTAGGCAATTAATATCTACATTAAAAAAAGAAAACAAGGATTCGTGACTTGTGATAAAAATTAAACAACATGATGTGAAGACAAGTGGAAAAGCAAAAAGATAAAAATAAAAATAAATAAATAATACTAATAAACATATTGGGAGAATTTTTTTCAGTTTCGATACTTCGATATTGTGTATAATAATATTTAGTTAATCTTAGGTTGAAGTTTAGTGATAGATGGTCATCACCATATAGAGTATACAAGTCTAAGACTGGTTTTACGGATCCTCCTGCCTCTATCCCATGCTAACTCCTTCACTTCTCTAAAAGTTCTACAGCCCATATCCTTAATTACCTGGGGGAAATATTCTAATCTATCGATCGGTGAATTTATAAATATTTTTCAAAATTGATTTTAAAATATAAAAGAAGTGAAACTTATATTTTTTTAAATTTTTGTAAAAAAAATCAATTGTAATATTTAATTTTTTTTTAAATTTAAAATTACAATAAAATTCAACGTTGTTTATAGAATTGGAGATGCATAAATATGAGTTTTCGGGGTTTTCTCCTCATTTAATAATATTCATAAACAAGGGTGTAGTCTTGAGAAATTTCAACCCCAAATCTCATAGAAATATTGATCAAAACGTCGTGTATTTTACGTTCTGTATGATTTAAAGGCATAATTTCTTAAGTCAACGTAAAATTCAAATTGTTGAAAATATATTGGGATATTAATTAATAGGTAAATCAATTTATAGCCCTGAAGATGATCTAATGAAAGTTTGGAAATAAACGATTAATGTATCATTTATTGACCGGAAACCCGATATATCCTGAACAATTTAAATTAACAATAGACTTTAAGAAAAATAATCAGTTAATAATAATTCGAAATTACATTTGAGTTTATTACTTTACAAAAATTATTTCTAATATTATATTGCACGAAAATGTCGGCCTCTATTTCTCGATCATCATGTGTCGTTAGAGTAACAGAATAACTGTTTGGCGAAATGATAAAAAGCGGCTTACTAGCTAGAAAGCTACCGTTAAACTATCTTTATTGAAGGAGACAATAAAAGAGTGTGTCTTCTGCTGGAATTATAAATTTTTAATTTATTTATAACGAGACTATAGTTTCGGGAGCTTTGCCCTCTTCATCAGTCTATTACAATTGATTCGCAGGAATTAATCTTTATTGTAAATGTCTAGTACCGTTTACGAAACAGTTAGGATACACAGTGCATTTTTGATCGAACATAGTAAGTGAGTGTTTCTTCTAATTGCTCTGGTTTTCAACTTTGTTTTATGTATATTTGGTTTTAAATTAAAAAGATTTTCTTGCCGAGAGTAGCAGACTTGTTGATCTTTATGAGGGAATTCAAAGAGGATCTCCTCTACTTGATACAAATAAATATACACACATATATATCATATAAATGAATATATAGATTTATAGATAAATAAATAATTTGAATAAGAAAACCATAGAGATTGTCAACTACTGAATCCGAGGTGTTAGTAATGAGTATTATTCTTTGTTAGAAGGAAGGACAGTCCCTCAGGAATTGAACCCGAGTGTCAAAATCATATCGGGACTATCGACTTGAACTCCGAGCCGAGCCAGTCTGACCTAACATGAAAATTTTTTATTCAAAGATTTAACCTTCATCGATAAAAAAATTTCACGATCAAGTGATTCTAAATCTAAACATACAGTCAAACAATATATTTTAAATATAATTTTTTGAGGGATTCGATTTATGAAAATTTTCAAAAATCGAAGAGCATTGAAATGATTATTCCTTAATTGAATATAAAAGTTCGAATTGTCGATATTAACAGAGTTAAGATTTCTAAAAATTAAAGTGATAGTTATATTTCTATAGAAATTTAGAAATCTTAACTCTGATTGAAATGGAAATAATTTTACTAGTTAAAGAAAATTAATTCGAAGGTTTGGCTTTCACCTTTAGTCTTTTTTTATAAATATTTCATTTTTCATGATCAGCATCAAGAGTCAATTGAATGGAGATTTATTTATAAGTTGGGTCTTTTATTTATAAGTTGGGTCTTTTATATTATAGAATACTAGGTATAATTTTTTGAATCAAACAGAGGACACTTTCTTTGATTTACTCTTATCGTCGCCTTAGAGTGTAAACCTGCTAAATTCATTTTTTATCTTATATGACATATTAATACAGTTCGAAAGAAAGAGAGATGCTGCATTGTCCAAGTAAAACTGCTACTTAAAATTACGATCATAAGTTGTAGAAAAAAATGTGAAAAATAGTTTCTTTCCATTTAAGAAAAATTATGTTCGGCATATTTTATATCCTAGAGATTATGGTTTTAAGTAAATTTATGGAAAAGATTAAGAAGCACTGGTCTAGACGGAAACATTCAATATTTGATAATGGGAACGATATAATTAATTATAATTTTTATATAAAAATTCAAATTGTCGATAGTAACAGACTTAAGATTTATAAAGTAAATCACGAGAGTTTCTTACTTTGTGAATTCGAGGATTTATAGATGATTTTTATTGTATGTCAGAAGAGTTGTATTCACCTCCTCTGACATAATATAATATACCTACTATATATCATCCATAACACCTCGAATTCACTAAGTAACAATCTCTCGCGATTTACTTTATAAATCTAAAGTCTGCTACTATCGACAATTTGAAATTTTATATAAAAATTATAATTAATTCTATATTATATTAAGGATTTTCTAAATTCGAAAAATATGCTAAATAAATTGTTTGTTTGTATGTAAAATAATACTTTTGAGGTAATTTTTTCTGGCCTTTTCAATCTATTGATATAATTAGATGTAAAAAAAGGCCTTTTAAAAAGAAAATATAATTAATTTTTATATACAGTATAAGCCCGAGATTTTTTAAATCAATAATCGTTGCTTAATGAATAATTAAACCATTTAGATAATTTTTTCAGCCTGTTTATATCTTCTTTCGCATTTTTAAAAAATTGCTAGTATCATCCAGAGTATCGAAATTGAAAAATTTTCCAAATATCAAGAAATAAGGGTCTAATATTAATAAATAATTTAAAATAAAAATTTTATTTTTATTTTAAATGCGTTTATCTGTCACTTTGGATTAAAATATCACTTTTAAGCTTAGAAATACAGTTAGTGATTTTACCATATATATTGCATTATATATATATACAAATTTCTATATTATATAAATATATTATTATTTCTCATTTTTTTATTATATTAGATTTAAATAAGCTATTTTTTTGTTCTTTCCATTTTTTGATTTTTTTTTTTGTTAATTTTTAGTTATTGTTCGAAATGTAACTACTGAAGAACACAACCGCTATTATTATCATGTTCATTTGTGGTTTGATGAATTTTTGCTTCTTTCACTGGTGGAAGTTCACCGGCTGCCTTTGCAGCTGCGTTCTGAAACAAAAAAAAACGATTTTAAAATTCTATTTTATCAAGGATATTAAGATAAAAGAGTAAATTAAGAATGTGTTCTGCCATTTTCATGATTTTAAACTTATTTGCATATAAAAGAAGCAAACAAAAAATTTAACGATAACAAATCGTCGGCTTAGAGCCGGTTGTATGTCGCAAAGTAAATGCTTTTTACCACTAACACAGGGTAGATGGTAAATGAAGGACTGGATGGCAATCAGATGCCAGGCACTGTCAGTGCCTGGCATCTGATTGGCCCTCCATTTACCATGTACCCTGTGTTAGTGGTAAAATAATGATCAAAATTGTTTATTTATAAGGGATAAATTAATATTTAGAATAAAGAATAGAGAAACACCAATCAGCATGGTTATTAGGCTGGGTGATGGCCTAAGTCCCGTATTATTTGATATATGATAATTCGTGTCTTCACCAACTTCTAACATAGGAAAAATATTTATGAAACTTTTTGAGAATAGATTAATAAATATAATAAATTTTAACCAACCGGTCGAACAAGCTGGTTTTAGATCTGGATTTTACATGTGATCATTTACAAGTCATCAATCAATTGATAGAAAAAACTCGTGGAATATCAAATAGATATATATCTAGAATTTCTTCATTACAGAAAGGCGTTTGACACCATTGAACAAAGCTATATTTTCAAGTCTATGCTCTCTCAGGAATAAATCCAAATTGCGTTTAATTAATTCAAGAAATTTACTCAAATTCAGAGGCAAGAATAATTTTAGAAGAAAACGGGTCCTATTTTCCAATTAATAGAGGTGTTAAGTAAGGTGTCACCGGCACTATTCAACTGTGCCCTTGGAAGATATGTTGAAAAAATTAAATTGGACTAACAAAGGTATAAAAATAAACGGAGCATATCTAAATAATTAGCGATGAAAGATAGACGAAGATCGTAACAGAATGGTGGCCTATCGAAGGAAAAAGAAGACGGGGAAGACAACACAAGAGATGGTGTGACGATATTAAGAAGATAGCGGGAAATGAATGGAGCAGAACTGCTATAAGAATGGAAAGATATGGAAAGTAAAGGGAGAGGCCTACGCCCAAACGGGCCTGGTGCAAAATGAATGAAAAATACTTAAATAATATATTATACTATAGATATAATAATACTAAAATCTTTTTGTAACTTGTTAGTTCTCTTTTATTTTCAAAATACTGTATAAATATACAAAATGTACTAAAAAAGGCTTAAATAAATAAATAAATAAATTCGTGTCTATGAATTATAAATTTATTCGTAAGGATGTGGACAGAAAAATTAAAAAAAAATAATCAGATTTGAGCGTTTGGTCGATCTATTTGGACTTGATCAGACGGAATGCAGTCATTGGTAGAGAACATGTAAGTAAATTTAACTATCTCGGAAGCAAGATTTCAAGCAATGGAGACTTTTACGCCGACCCAGCAATGACAGCATCCACTGTGTTTGGATGCCTTCGAAATGTAAAATAGGGAACAAATATATGCGAAATTTTTCGGACCAGGATACAAAACTTATTTTAAACACAGATCTTTCTAAATTTTATGCTTGGCGGTGTTGTGTGATTATTTATAAGCTATTAAATTCTGATAAATTCATTTGCCCGTCTTACTTAGAAAATCTATTTGTCGTCGCTTCACCAGGAAGACAACGCTAGTGCAGGTGCACTATAAAACTAAGCACTTCTTTCATTCCTTCACAGTGGCGGGTGCAAGGCTTTGGAATGAACTTCCATACAAATTTCATGCAAACCCGACTCTTGGAGCTCTCAGGTCTTCGTTCTTTATGGATCCCAATAACTGATACTCCTTACTCTTATTTCCTTTATGTCTTCTAATCTTTCTCTACTTTTTTTCTCTTCTTCCCTTCAAAATTTGTGTATTGCTGAACTCTTTTACCAACTTTGTAAAATATTGTTGCTAAATTATGTATAATCACTAGGTGGGACCTAAGCTCCTATGTATGTATAATTTGTGAAATAAATAAATAAAAAAAAAAGCCGAAAATACTAATTTAAGAGTATGAAACATACATAGGGCAAATTTTAACTTATGCCCCTGTCGGATGTTTTAAATTTTTCCCCCTTTTGTGCTTTAAAGTGTTACGAAATGTATTTTTTTTATAGAAAGGCCATTTTCGTAATAAGTTTGGATAACCGAAATGCGTTGCTGCGTCGTTAAAGACGCTAACACTATAAATGACATAGACTGACATTTCTTTTTTTTATTTATTTATTTATTGTCACCGGGAACAAAGCCCATTTAGACAGCACATAAGTAAAGTGTTAGTAGGGTTAGTGAGGGAGCCGATTTTTTAGCCGATAGAAATTTTTATTTGCCAGCCAGGATCGAACCCCGGCCTTCCGCTCCAACATCGTCATAATCGATCGATGCCGAAGCGGGGCCAGCGCGTTAGCCGGTTCGGCTAACCCGACTCCCCAGACTGACATTTTATACGTCGAAAAAAAAAAGAAAACGTTCATTAAATGTAATTAATTGCTATTTGAAAAACTCCGCAACAGATGACCCACCCTTTATATCCATTTGTGTCGGTTTTTTTGCCTGTTTATTCTAATAAAAATGAGACATTTAGAGAAGAAAAGAGTTGGTATGGAGGATGGTAGTTATGTCTTAGGACTGTGATGATAATATTTTTTGATTCAGCAATTTTTCAATGAAGAAGAACGTCACTTCGACTGAAATTTAATAGCAATGTTTTTTTTTTATATAAATAATGCATGAATAAGTATTAAATGTACATTTTAAATTTAGTTTTTAATCTCTGGAGAATTACTAAAATTTTTAAACTAGGGAAAAGAAAAGATTCAAATGTTTTTTATAAATAATTATGTAAAAAAATATTATTTTGAAAGAGAATAATTACCGAGTTAGCAGGATCCTTTGCAGATGCTAATTTAGGTTGAAAAGCTGCATAAGTGACTGGAGTCCATAGAGGAGAAGGCGCAGGAAGTGTGAACTGTTCTGGACTCACAAGACCATAAGTCGCTTTTAATTCAAGCTCTGGGGGTTCAGCTGGCACTTTTTGGTGGTATCTGAAATTAAATATAAGGAGAATTTACTAAAGGATCTGTGAGTTTTAAATTTTTTTTAGAATTTAGAGCACATCAGCTGTTTGGGCCATTAAGGTAGTTGTTCTTTCACAAATGCAAAAATTCAAGAAGTCTTTGAAACTTGAAATATGAGTCATTAAACGCATACTGTTAAAATTTGAAGACGATTTACCACACCAAACATGAAATAATTGGAAATTAAACATGACATTTTTTACATAGGGTACATAGAGATAGGGAATATGATCATTATTTTTTTTCATTGAAGGACTTTCACCATCTTGAAAAACTAATGTTTGTTAGAATAAACTATTCGAGGTAACCTAAAAAAAAATAGAAATTATTTACCACGTAGTTTTTAATAAAAAACAAAAAAAAACATATTTGGGCGATTATTTTTAGTGGAGGGGATATAAGCACAATGGCTTGGAAACGATCCGGTAGTATGTGTGTATCCATTTAGAGATTTCGTAGTGTGAGTGGACGGTCACGTTAAAAAAACATAACCTAAAACTTTAGTTCCGTTCATATTTATAGAGTGGATTTACAAGGCTAAAACTTTTTGTGTGGATTGTCGCGAAAGAACCTTAAGAGATAAAACAATAGAGGAAATAAATATATACAAAAAATAAAAATAACCGGATGTTATTTCTTCAGTAGATGTTTGTATTATATGGAGGTATTGAAAGAACTAAATAAAACAGAAATTTATTTTATTTTTATATTTTATTGTGTGATTTAATTCAAAAAATAAATAAAAGGATTGAAATTTTATAGTGTCTCCCCGTGTTAGGATTCAACACAATAAATGGAAATATGTAGACTCTTGAATATGGTAAAAAAATAAAAAAATAAAAACCTTATAATTAAACAAAGCTTTTTAGTTTATTTTATAAACATTTCCAAGATTGTACTAACAAAATTAAAAAAAAATTGGGAAAAATATTTAAAAATTGAAATCAAAAAAAATCATTTCCCTGTGATGGCATCCAGATAGGAGATTGTCAAATACGTTTTTTTGGCGAGTCTCAAAAATACAAAAGTGATTGAGACACTTTATAAAAGATCTTCTAGAAAAATAGCATTGGTTTATGGTAGAGACCGGATTTTTATGCAGTAAAAACTGCCAAAATATGCAGTTAAAAATGCTGAAATATGCAAGTAATATGCAGAATAAGTTGAAATATGCAAATATATGCAGCAAAAGATGGCAAAATAAATTTTTTATGCACTAAAAAATTAAAATTGAAGACAAAAAGACTATATATTTGAAGGAGTGCTATGAAAGGAATAAAATGATAAAGTAAGCTATAGACACCAAGTGTCAAATATGTACTTTTATTGCGTAAAACATTGGACAAAATTCTCATTTCATTTAATATATTAGAAAATCTTTAAACTCAAAGAAATATTAGGTGCACTTGAATAAAATCAACATAATAAATATAATAATGATGCAAATATTTTTTTTTGTTTTTGTTGAGCTTGTCGGCGTTTCTAGCCAAAGCCTGGTGACGACCACTAATTATATATTTTTTTTTCTAAATGTGATCGAAAAAAACTACGGGGGGGGGGGGGGGGGGGGGGGGGTATATTTATTGCATGGATGCCTCAAGTCGATTCGAACCCGGGTCCCCTGGTTAGCTCGCTGTCACGCTACCGCCTAGCCTATCTGACCCCCCCATGCAAATATTTGACCGGAAATAATCTGATATAATTTACACACACTTCCACACACACACACACACGAACACTCAATGGCCAAAATGGACTATAGTTCCCGAAGGCTATTACAAAAAAATAAAGAAATAATTAAATAATTAACAAAGGATCTCGAAAATAATTAAAATTTGATTGTAATTGTGAATAATTTATGTTTATAACTATTTTTCTAAATTATCTTCAGGTTATTATGTCTACGGTCACTTAAAATTGATTTAACACTACACTTGGTGTCGCTGAGGACTATTTCAGTTTTCTTCGAATTTAAATTAGTGTCCTCCTGTTTTATTTAATCTTTTTTTCATTCTTTCTCCGAAAAATTACTTTTAAAACCGCTGTATTTAGCTTGCCGAAATATGCAATTTTATGCAATATCCTTCAAATCATAGAGTATATAGAGAGGAAGGCTTGCGTATCTGGAAACAGCGCTCTCTAATAAGTCGATTTCAAACTCTTAGTCCATAAGAGCCATTCCAGGGGGTGTTCACTCCTCACTGGTCACCATTAATTTTTTTTTAATTAAATAACAATCTATCAAGTTTTTTAATAAATTAAATAAATAATAAATAATAAAATAATTTTAAAATTAAAAAACCAATTAATAAATAAAAGATAATAGAAAAAATGTAAACAAACATTTTTATTGAGATTTTCATCTATCAATAATTACTTTATTTAAGAAAAGATCAATTAAGATGAGATTTGTCGAGGTCCAGACCTAGCCAGATCGCTTTCTAATCCTCAAAACTTGTTAATAGAGTTTGTTTCATCAAAATAGGTAGAGCCGTTTTGAAAATAGAACAAAGATACAAATATATCAATCTTATATTATTAAATGAGCACCTCTCAGTGGCCAGGTATTAAATGTATATACAAACAAATATATATAGGTATACAATTTGTGCTCGTTTAATAAGAGTAGATAGATAGATATAATTAAGTTTTTCATCTCATGTTTAGAAAAGTCAAACTTAATTGAATTGAATATTAAATTTTCATTTCAATATAAGTATTATATCATTTGTAAATAATTTTGTGTTATATAAAGTATTTCTTGAGGCATCAGAAGACGTATTAGATGTTATTATCAAATCTCATATATTTAATGATATTTAACTAATAGTCGAGCCGGGTTTTTCTCAAATAAGCCTTTTCCCGTGCAAAAATTTAATTATACAAATGTAAATAAAAATTACAAAAAAAAACTTATTGTAAAATTAAAATGAAAAAAAAACCCATATATTATGTAAAAAAAAATCTACTGGGATCCATTTAAAATGTCCCTTTTCTTTTTTCATTGTATTAAATTTAAGATACTATACTTCTTTTGGATTGTTTGAAGTAACTTTGTAATAAATTGTATATATTTTTTTTCTGGCTAATAAAACATCCTCTTAAAATTAAAAAAAAAAAAAACATCTAATAGTCGAATGGTTAAAGTACATGCCTCGTAATCAAGCTAGCCCCTAAATGATTTTATTAATGATTAAATATAAGAGAGGGGCCAAGCATATGGTAACCGTAGAATCACGCTCTTCGTGCCGCCGCGATCTGACTTCGGATTTTGACGAGTTCATGCAGAAATAAGACGAAAATCAAGAATGATCTAGGTATTGGTGAAACATATTTTAATAAAGTAAAGAAAATTTTTAAAAAAATTTTAATTTAGTTTAAAATTTTCTTTACTTTATATATTTTATGCTCCTATTTTTTAGCTAAGCAACATAATAGACTTTATTTCGTGTTCTAGGGGGGGGGGCTGCTAGCTGGGCACGCCCATGGACACTGTAGTACAATTTGTTTCGCCGAAAAACCGGCATCATCATCATCTATTATAAAAAAGAAAAAAAACAAGAAAAATTTTGACCTTCCTATTTATAGGTTGAATGATTTTTAATTTAATTTATTTTATTTTAAATATTATAATTGTATTTAAACAAGGAACGACATACAGAGATTGTTGTGATATGGCCATGATCTATGGTTTGTTCAGTGTTGAATTTCAAATTAAGGTAGCTCCAAAACTTTTGTTTTGACTGCGAATTTCTTAGTATATAAGAATGTAATTTATATTTAGCATCTAATTTTTTTTTTGTGTGGCAGTATTAGTTTTCGGAATTGATTGTTTTTTGTCTTTTTTATAATAGGTGCTGATGATGCCGGTTTCCGGCGAAACAAATTGTATATAGTGTCCACCAAAAAATACCGCTGACATATTAAAATGATAATTTACAACTAGTGTTATATCATTTTGATTACACCTTCAAAAGTTCCTCAAGGCCTCCTAAT